>CM075858.1:7301027-7901027 GCA_037975125.1 Latrodectus hesperus
AATATTTAATAATGGAAAAATATAAGAAATTTAAATAGCTAATTTTTTTAACAAATTCATTGCTGTATTTTTCTAAGCAAACTTTAAAAAAAATCTCTGTAAGTGATTAATCCTACCACATTAAAATTCTTAGACAACTATTTAACAATTACTTATAAAAATTAATCTATACAATTGGAAAATTTTAGTAAATTTAAACAAAAAAATTAAGTTAATTAGGTTGAAAAATATAAATTATATAATTTCCTCTAATTTTATATTTTAATTAACATCGAAACTCTTTTAAGATTGCAATTGACTTATTTGAAAATTTACTGAGAACAGATATAAATATAAATTCTGGAAACAAAAATAAATAAACAAAGATTATGAGAATTTTTATATTGAATGAAATAAGTTCCTGAAAACTTATAAATTCGAAAGTTTTTGCTGAAAAACTGTTTGTGGAAAAAATAAATTACATTTCTTTCCCTCATACTAGAAATTAAAAAAGTATAGGAAACAACAAAAAATTGCAATTAATGAAATGCAGCATAAATAAAAAGAATTATTTTTGATAGATTATCACATAAATTCCTTTTATTAACTTTTAAGTGAATGTGCTTAAGATCGCCTCGTAATTTTGTATCACGATAAAATGGCGTGGTCAAAAATTGAGCTGGCATTATCCTTTCCATGCCACAATAATGGAAGGATATTAAATCCCTAGATCTAAGAATTGAATAAGTGGCATATCCTATCGAAGGTGTAGGGTCTGATTCAAATAACCGAAAAATGGGAAATGATTCAATAAAATATACAACATTGTCAAAATTGATAAGATGCTTAGCCATCTGATTAAAATATTAACTTATCATTTCTGAAAAATTATAAAATAAATTTTTGTGACTAATTTACACATTTAAAATTTCCTCATTTTTAATTACACCAGTAAATAAATTGAATTGAAATTATATAGAGCTACTTAAATCAAAAATATTTTATTCACCTATTTCTGCATTTTTGTCTCATTTGATAAATTAGCTATAATGTTTGGATTTATAAAGGTATTTACCTTTAAAATAAAAAAAAATTGAAGCAAATTATATATGTTAATCATTTTAAAATTATTTAAAAAAAATTACTATCCTTTGCATGTACAATTACAGTATTTTTAAAAGCGTTTAAGTCTCTGCAGAACTTTCACGCAGTGGCAATCTGTCGTTTAAATCAATTTGTACTGATTTATTTTAAATAAGTTTGCCGAACTGATGGACATCATACGTTTAAACTGATTTAGCACAATTTTGTTTTCTCCTATTTTGCTGTCAGTGCTCGTTGAAACATATGAAACCGATCAAAATAAACACAAAAGAAGCAAAATTTAAGAAATAATAACACAGAAATATTTACTTAACCATTAAATAAGCACCAAAAAATTATTTTAAGTTTAAGAAAAATTATATTTGTCAACTACATTTCTTTCGTTTCGTATTCCTTATTTGAAATATTATAGTCTTAATTAATGTCATTTTGGTCCGTAAATGTTTAATAAACGAGCTCAGCTATAAAGAAAGTATCATATAATTTATAATAACAAACAATAAGTAAGATTTTGAACAAAAGCCAACATTTATTAAATCTGTTTCGAGTGTAATCGATAAGTAATCGGAATGCTGTTTTCAGATTGGTATTTAAGTTTAGGTTTGGTTTGTTTGTCGCTCAACGGTCATTTTTTGCACACGAGGGCTAATTAGACCGGGACTTACGGCTTAAAGTGGATTCCGAACCACTACAAACATCCATGCCCAAAGTGGGATTCGAACCCACGAACTGTTGAACCGAAGGCAAGAGCGCTAACCATTCGGCTGCCAGCTCGGCGGTATTTAAGTTTAATCAAATTAAACTTTAAATTCATTTATAAAAGCAGTCGAATGGAGTATTATATTACGGTGAAAAAATTCATTATTAATATTTTAATTTAATTATTTATTTTATACATTTAATTAATGATTTTTAATATTTTAATAAATAATATTATAAATTTCTCAGTAAAATTGAACAATACAATCAAAAAACTGAACGTTTAAAACAATCATTTTTATAAAATATCATTAGTATAAATACATTTCGAACAAATTTTCAATTAATAAAATGAATAATTGAATTATATAATCTATAATAACTAAGTACATAAACCTCGATTTAAGCAGTTTGTATTGAAATAATTTATTAATAATAAAAAATTATTTTAGCCAAATTGATGCGTTGCAAAATATCAATTTTAAAATAATGTAAGTTAATGATTTTTTTTACTAATATTTAAAATAATTCTTTATTTGTTTAATAATTTAAAATCATTTTTCTGTATCTCAAAATGTCATTTTTATATAATTTTTGTAAGTTTTATTTCCTTTTTATATATTCTCATCTGCCGAACTGTATAAGTTGTTTAACTGTAACTGTAGTCCGAACTGAAATATGGATGGAATCAACGTCCAAGATGATAGACCAACAACTCTCCCTTTGGCGACTTCAAAAAATGTGACACGCCATCTTGGAGTACTTTCCTGAACAATTTCGACACTAGGTGACGCAAAAAGCATCTCCAGTGCATATAATTGAATTTACTAACATTGTGTTGTGTAGCATTTTACAATTGGTACTTGTGCTTTTGTAATTTCTAAATATTTTTATTATAATAAAATGCCAAAATCATGCTTTTGTTCTGGCTGTAAAAGCGGCTATAAATCTGGTATTAATCAAAGAAAGAGGAATGGGGAAAACTACCAAGCATTTTTGGTGCACCATATCTTGATAAGTTAGTTTATGTTGTAAAATGAATAAAATGTATGCATTTGTATTATTTTTTGCGATCTGGCATGCAATCGGCGATTGAATTTTGTTGGCAAAATATAATTAATTATCTAGTTTAGATCTTTTTGGAAATCAAATAATTTCTGGTTAATTAAAATGCAACCATTTCAGGTTGTTGATTGTGTTTTTCTTTTATATTTCTGAATATTGTATTGTGAAAAAATTTAAAAATCATTGTAAGTAATTCATGAAATATTTATATAGTCTAACTTTATCCCCATATTTCTCTATTGTTTTGTTTATTTATTTTAAATTGCATTATTTATTGAATTAAATTTTTTATTTAGTATCAATACAAAAGCTAAAATTAAGTAAATCACTTAAGTGACTGATTCACTAATTTAAATAAAACAGGAAAATATAATTATAACTTGGTATTTAAAAAGCTGATATACTCATAAGTAAACATATAATTATAACTTTGTTGTTAATTTATTCTGGATATTATAATGTATTCTTGATTTAGGATCCAAACTTGCTTGAAAAATGGAGACGGGCAATTCCTCGGGCTGAAAATCAATTATCTTCAGGTGTAGTGTGTTCTTTGCACTTTAAAAAAGAAGACTTAGATAGCTATTATACACAAAAGTTATCAAATGGAACTGTAAGTTATTTGTGTTGTATAAATTTTTTGAAATGTATAAGACACTTTTTAAAGTTTTGTGAATATATGTGCTTAGGTTTGGAAATTGCCAAAAGGAAAGCCAAATTTGATGAAAGATGGTATTGCAAGCATCTTCCCAAATTTGCCCAAGTACTTTTCATCAAGCACAAGAAAAAGAAAACTTCCTGCTGTAATTAGAAATACAGCAAAGAAATTACACGACAATTGTAACAATCAGTAAAAAATGAGCAAACTTCTGTACATGGTAAGCAATTTATCATCGTTAAGAAAAATTTATAAGCAAATGAATACTTAATGAATGGTTTCCAATCAAACTCTTTCAGTTCTATAAATATTTTATAGATTATTATTCAAAGTGTATTGAAATTTACAAAATTAAACTCAGTTGATTATTTCAATAGGTTATTTTTTAAAAAGTAATCTCATTCAAATTGAAACTGTTTCATCTTAGCAAATTTGTAATTTGCATTCATAAAAATTGTTAATATTTAAAGATTTGTTGCTTTTAGGTGAAAGTTTGCTATGTACATTTAATCAAAGAAAGTCATTTGCTTTTATTTATAATTTATCCAATAAACTAGAGTGGTGATATGAAATTTATATAAACATTTTGTTAGAATTTATGATCTTAGATTGAAGCATTTTTTTTAGAATTTGTTTCTAATTATTTATTTAAAAATTAAAATAATCTTTTTAAATTCCATTACAGAAAATATTATAGAATCATTACCTGAAATAGACCATGATATACTGGAATCCTCATTACCAACACCTGAATTTTATTTTGAATATTTGAAAACACAGTTACACCAGTATATCTTTACGTCTGTTCAATGCTCATACTCTATCACAAGGGATTCTGTGGTTCTTTTGTTCTGGACTATTGATCATTGCTTAGAAAGGTGGATTGTAATAAATGAAAATCTTAGTGTCAAAATATGCTTACTATTAATCTATTTGTTTAAAGTAAATTTTTGCACGGTTACTTATTTAATTACTAAGAAGCTTTCAATTTTATTAGGTTTTCTTAAAAGGAATTTTAATTACAATTGGGAACAGTTGCAGGCTAACAGGAATGGAAAGTATATGATTAAAACTGTGGAGAAGTATATTATCTGTGCTGATGCTAGGAATATGTAAGCAAAATAATTTTCTCATTTATTAAATACAAATAAACATTGTTATGTATTAAAATTACTTATTTTATATTTATAGAGGAAAAAACTGCTCAGATTATGTTCCTAGCAATTTTTACATCAAGAAAACTGGTGGTTGTAAAAATTGCTTCCAATAACAACCTAAAATTGGCCCTAGACATGCTTCCAACAGTTTTCATCTATTGAAGAAGAGACAATATCTTCATAATACTTTACGACAAAATGCAAGGCTTAAAATGAAGGTAAAGTTTATAACAGAAATTAATTTATCAAAAAAATTTTTCTTTGTATTTTTTAAAATCTTCTGAATATGAATGCAGTTTTTTTTTTTCCACTTCATTATAGTTTTCACACACACACAAGTACTAAACAATTTATTACCTTTTCATTAAAAGTTATTAATAATAAATTACTAAAACATTTTGCTTTCTAAAAATTTCAAATTGCTTTTTCCTTTTAGACTAGTTTTTCATATATACAGCTTCTTACGATCATCATTTTATATTATTTCAGAAGTGCTTTTTTATAAATCGAGAAGTTATTCCATAAAGAAATAAGTGCAATATTTATAAGTAATAGCTCACTATTCTTTTCGAGGTACATAGTCCACCAAATTGACTGATATTTTCTTATATAGGTAGATAAGTTACAACAAAAATTTACTAGAGCCAAGAAAGAATGCATGACAATCAAAGAGAAGAAAATTTCTGATATTGTTTCTGATCTTTCTGAGAATCATCGTGAAGCTATGGAAACATGTTTGAAAGCATCACAGTGTAAAGAAAAGGGAATGAGGTACTCACATAAGTGGATTTATGAGTGTGTTTTATTGAAAATAAAAAGTACAAAAACATATTATCATTTAAGGAAACGCGAATTATTAAAGTTACCTTCACCTAGCTCATTATACTAATTTTTAAGAAAAATTAAAGGATGCTACGGTTTTCAACCTGTTATTTTCAAGTGTTTCGAACAAAAATCAAAAGTAATGGATGAGATAGACAGGCATGGTAGTTATTCATCAATAATTGATATGTAAAAATTATTTAGTTTATTAAATGAAATACCTGAAACTTTTATTTGTAAATTCTGTAATTTAGGATCATTGTTATGACGAAATAAAGCTGTCTCACATTTGATAAATCCACCTTAAAGATTCATGGTTTTACAGTAGAGATTGCCGTTATTTAATGGAACTGTTATTTAAGAACCGTTATCAACAAATAACCGTTTAATGAATAACGCGTTTTTTAAAAATTATGTTATTAAGATAACGTTTTTCTTTTCCTTAACTGCTGAAATCGTTCCTGTAATGGTAACTTCTCAAAGTCGATGCGGTATTGTAGAACATTTCCACATTATGTTATTTTGTAGCGTTAAAGCTTTTCTCGTTGTTTTGTAACGTCAAAGCTGTTTCGTTGTTTTGTAACGTTAAAGCTGTTCTCGTTGTTTTGTAACGTTAAAGTCGTTATCGTTGTTTTGTAACTTCCGGAATATTAAAGCTGTTCTCGTTGTTTTGTAACTTTAAGGCCGTTATAACTACTTTAGAACTTCCGGAACTTTAAAGCCAATATCGTTGTTTCGCAAGGAAATTTTAAAATGTTATTACGTTGTTTTGGTTTCTAACATTGACATTGAGTTTTCTCGGGAACACATTCCAAACTTTTGCTTGGCCCGTTGCGTTGCTTAGCAAATAAGATTGTATACTTTTCTGTTCCTCACTTTGATGAAGGAAAGTAAACTGAAAAGCGGATGCATGAATACATATATTTCATTTTAAAAGAGATCAAAACATTTGTAAAAATGGGAATTTTTAAAAATACATTTTATGTTAATATTTTACGGGCATTTTATTTATTTTCAGCCTTTATTTATTATTATTTTTTGTGAATTTTAGCAAATTTTTTATCAAGCTGAAGCATTTTTTTAGAAACTTGAAACTATGCTCGCATATCAAAGTAAGAGTGAAATATTTTTAATTCAATTTCAAATTTTGGGAATTAATTTTAATTTATAAAGATTAAAAGAAGAAACTAACGTACCATTCGATAAAATTTGGATCAAACTAATAATAATAATAATAATAATATATATATATATATATATATATATATATATATATATATATATATATATATATATATATATATATATATATATATATATATATATATATATGTATATATATATATATATATATATATATATATATATATATATATATATATATATATATATATATATATATTTGAAATTTACTTTAAGAATTAATATATTGTAAAAATAACTTTTGAGACTTATAATTTTTTTATTTATTGAGAAAGCATCATCATAATTTATTAAAATTAATTTATATAAGTAAAATTTTAATTATTTTAAATGATAATATACTTGATTACAGTGAAATAATATTCTTAATGTAATAATTTTACAGTCCTAAAAATGTATTTGATGTACTGGAATAAAAGAATAGCATCATATTTCTTGTAGAAAGCCATTTATAAAATTTGTGTTGAAATAAAAACTTTTATTGTTGTTAAGTTATTAAGAATCATGGTAATAAATGTTGCAATGTATATAATTATATTAAATTAATTCATGTATATTTGTAAATGTAGTTGCATTTATTTAATATTTGAAAATAAAATCACAATAAAATTAATATCCTACGTATTACAGCTGCAAATTCTAAATTTTCATCTTTTATCTTTAAGGCTAAGTTGTAATAATGGGGAAAACAATTGTTCATAAAAAGATCTTCTCTATAGTTTTATTCCTATCTAATTTCAATATAAATCTTTAAATATAATTAGCACTACTCATAACATTTTTAATTTTATATAACTGTAAAATAAATTACCAGATATTAAACTGCATACTTACGAAAAACATTCTGAAGTATCACTTCTAATATTGAATTATCTTCAGGCTCTTTGAAGAATTTTGAAGAAAAGGTTGGTATAGTACGAATTGAAGATATTTCACCATAGTATTTATAAGAAGCATTATATTTATTTTTTAAATGTAGGCAAAAGTATTTTCCAAAAAGTTTTAATAAATGAATTTTAACCGAGTTTTAAAATTGCTTAGTTAAAAACAGTTTGGATCTGAAGGAAATTTTCATAAATTTTATCCCGAAATAGTTATTAATTTATTTTTAAAATTCTAAGTATTTAATGATTTCTAAGAACTTTGAGATTTTTTATAAAAGTAAACTAAGATACTTTTTACACAATCGTTTCAATTGAATTAGTATTCTTACAAATCTTGTACCATAAAAAATATGCGTTTAATTATTAAAACTTTTCAGTACAATATACAGACAATTTATATCATAAAGTCTAACAACTTGAAGCAGTTATATAATATTTCTTTAAATATCTATATTGTGTTCGTTTTGAGAGAGCTTCTTCGTAAACAGAGACTGGGTTTTATGTATCATAAGACAGTAACTTGAAAACTTTTAGTACCTACACTGACAAATTAGATTCAATCAACCCTTTTCTTCAGAAGTTGTTAGACAAGATCAAAAATCTTCCACTCCGAAGAATGCTGTTGTTCCAATAGCCATAGAGTTAACTCTTAAGGCCATTTTGAACTGGACAGTTTACAGTAAACATTTGGGCAATATACATTTTACTAGGACATTTCAAATTATCTTTCCAGTACATTTTTAGCAGTATTTATACATTTTTCCAGTACATTTTTAACAGTAGTCATATAATTATAGTTATATTATTTCTTTATGTTGATACTATTTTCTGTATTTTTAATGTTATTTCTCTATATATAACCTATGATATTATATCATTATTTTAAGCATACATGTCTTTCAAGATGAGTGCCTGAGAGTTTTCCAAGTTTACTCCCTTGCATAGACATTTGCAGTCTATTTATTTAAAACATTTACACATTAAAGTATCTTTTCTTCAATTAAATTTCAAATGAATAAAAATTACATTAATTTGAAAGACCATAATAAGTAAATAACTATGGAAATATATGTAACATATATTCCTCAACAATCATAAAAAGAAATGACAAGTAATAACTGTTTTTATAGTATGTAAAGTAAAAATGTTAATTTTGTTTATTAATTTAATTTATTTGAGCTCTTATGATATCAAAAGATACTGGCAGATCAAACAATACAAATCAAAAAATTTATTAGTTGATAAAATTCTTCATTTATAACAAAAACTTTTGTATATGCAAATAATTTTAAAAACTGTAAATTTATGTATTGTGTCAATAGTAAAAAACTGCGTCTGAATTATTTACTATAGTAATGTGTTTATCTATTTTACAGAAGCAATTTTCATACATTTTTATTTAAAAATACTGTTTAATTGTTAGTACCTTAAATTCACACACACACACATTTTATTAATACCACATAGCTCTCTTATTTTTACTTCTTCGTGAGGAGTAATTACATCTAGTAAAAATATTTAAGATAAATACACAATTGAGGCATATAGAACAGTCAAATTAAGCATATGAAGTAAAATTCTATAACTTATCATAAAGGCAAATTCCTATATTCGAATATTTTCTCGTAGGTGCTAAGTATTCTGGTTTACATATATAATTCTTTATTTTTAAAGAAAATATAATTTTCTATTTATGTTCATAAATATGTAATTTTATAGTATATGACATTTGTATAGATCCGATATTCCTTTTATTACACAGATTTATATGAAAATTAAATTCAATTAAAATGTTTAATATTGAAAAAGAAATTTATATGAAATAGTAAAATATAATTAAATTTTAAATATAAGTTAGTTTAGTTTATATCGCTGGTTAAATTATCATTAATATGATTTCACTATTTGAAAACTGTGGGTTCGATACTAATGTTACCATAAATATGATGGGTGGTGCTCTTTGGATATTGATTAATCGCATGGTTATATTTATAAGTTGATAAGATAGTAAAATTAAGAAAATTCGATAAAAATTCAATTTTTTAACTATATTGTGTCTCTAATTAGAGAAATACTTTTTTCAAGAAGATATATTTTAAGATTTATTCGAGCATAAGTGATATACTCAATAGTAATCTTTAGTGTAAAAAAACATCAGTTATAATTTATAAGAATTTATAATAGAAATTACATTGAAGAATAAATTCAATTCATCTTGTGAGAAATTGAATTATGTTTGGTTTAAAAAAATTCAAATTTAGTCACATTTTGTACATTAAAGTAATAAAATATATTAATATGCAGTTAAGATCATTGGGAAACAAATTATGTAAATACACATTACTTAAGAATTTTTAACTGAAACAAATCAATTGACAGTTAAAAAAAAAATTATAAATCTTATTTAATCCATTGCAAATATTTTTAGACTTAAATATTGAATTTCCGTATAATAAAGTAGGAAATTATTCAAAAAAAATTGATTAAAAAATATAAACAAAATCATTAAAATTTCTTTCAGTAAGTGATTTTCGATGCTCAGTCACTAAAATTCACCTTACACCTCAAACCTCATTTCCTCAAAAAACCAGTTTTGTCACCCCACGAAAGCTTCCTTTCGCTCCATAGAATTTCCAAGAGGGCCAAAGGGAACGGATTTCTTGGAATAACTTTCCAAAAAGCCGTTATTTGATAACGCTTTCTAGAACATGTTATTTCCTTGGAACGTAACGTTGATAACTAGTTATTCAAAAATAACTGCTTTTGCCATCTCTACAATACACCTTAAAAACAGTTATTTATCAGGTTACAGTTAAAATTCACATCTCACAGTCACCAATATTATTATAGAAAACAGAATTCAGAGAAAATAAAACAAAAGATAATAACTCATATTTTGGTGTTTAAAATATTGCTTACAATTAATAATACAATTACATATATTATAATTTATTTTTAGAAACAGAAATATTATTCCAATTTATTTCTGTTTCTAAAAATAAATTAAAATATATTTTAAGAAATTAATTACAGTTTTACAACTGGCTCATGCTGCCGCTGCGGGCGCTCCGTGGCTGAGTGGTCTAAAGCATCACCGCTAATCGCTTGAGAGCGTAGGAGTGTGGGTTCGATTCCCACCATGGCCCTGGGTGTTTTCTTCGTTATTCTTCTGTGGCTGTACATCTGTCATTGTGCTATTTGTCCTATTATCGACGAAGACTTACAAGCGGATCTCAAGAATCAAGCATACAAGTCTGAATATATGTAATGTAATAAATAAATAAAATAATGCTGCCGCTGCCACCTGTCGACTAGTCTACTATCTGCATTAAGCCTAATGGTGGTACTATTCTAATAACACAATGAATGATTCTTCAATAATAAAAAACGGCCCTTTTCAGGGCCAATTCATGCTGTGGATTCAACAGGAATATCATGTTCTGAATATAGTAAACTAATTTTTACAATTGGAAGTTTAAAACGCCATGGAAGGAATGTCCATAACATTCAAATGGATACGAGACGTAAGGATCTGGATTTTTTTGTAACTGTTAGTTTTCTGAATTCGAAAACTTAAAGTTTCATTAAAGGAATGTGTATTTAACTGCATTACCTGATGGAGAAATAAGAGAATATATGCTATTTTCTCATTTATGTACATTAATTGTATATATTGTTGCATATTAAAGGCATGTGTATTCAAAGGCATTACCTGATGGAGAAATAAGAGAATGTATGCTACATTCTCATTGAAGTACATTAATTGTATATATTGTTGCATATTAAAGGCATGTGTATTCAAAGGCATTACCTGATGGAGAAATAAGAGAATGTATGCAACATTCTCATTGAAGTACATTAATTGTATATATATTGATGCATATTAAAGGCATGTGTATTCAAATGCATTACCTGATGGAGAAATAAGAATGTATGCAACATTCTCATTGAAGTACATTAATTGTATATATATTGATGCATATTAAAGGCATGTGTATTCAAATGCATTACCTGATGGAGAAATAAGAGAATGTATGCTACATTCTCATTGAAGTACATTAATTGTATATATTGTTGCATATTAAAGGCATGTGTATTCAAAGGCATTACCTGATGGAGAAATAAGAGAATGTATGCTACATTCTCATTGAAGTACATTAATTGTATATATTGTTGCATATTAAAGGCATGTGTATTCAAAGGCATTACCTGATGGAGAAATAAGAGAATGTATGCTAAATTCTCATTCAAATAAAACTAAAATTTTCATGTTTCACTGTATAGTATGGGATGTTTGCATCATGTTTCACTGTATTCACTCGAAAATTTCACTGTATATTATCTTATTATTATATCAAATATATATATTATTTAGTGTGTAATCTAAGTTCTTTAATATATTAAGTACTTTACTGGATTTTTTATACTCATTTTTATATAAAAGCATATCTTAATACAAAATTGTGTTTATCATCCAGCTTATTGTAATTGCTGAGAGCACAAAAACTAAAATATAATTTTAAAATACAATAATTAAAAGTACTATTCTATAATTTATTTACATTCTATAAATAATAAAATATATATAAATGAGAAATGTATAATACATACAAAAAGACAGTTTATAATAATCAACCAAATATTTTTTGATAATTTTCAATAAAACTGTGTAGGTGCCAATTTATAAAAAAATTAACTTGTTATATAATATAAAATAATACTTGTGTAAATTTAAAAAAATAGCATTATAAAAAATGACAAACAGCTTATATTTAATAATCACATTTTGCTCTCATCTCTTGTTCTTCTCACTCTTGCCACAATCTTACTGTTGGTTCTTTGTATCTTAATGTAGATTAAGAATTTTAAACAGATTATTCCCCAGAGTAATTTATGTTATCAACTAAAAAAATAAATTAATTTAAAACTATTTAAATGTCAATACTTTAAGTATTTATCTGTTTATAAATTCTGAATATTGATACCCTAAATATTGGTCATTACTAGTTCAGTTAGATACTCTTGATAATCTTCTAATTTTAAATTCATTTTTTCTTACATTCCTATAATATCTTAACATATGTAGCTCCATTAATTAAAAATATGAATAAAAAACTGTTATATATGTTTTGTTATAAAAATATTAGGCTTAATGTGTGAATTTTCATTAGTACCTAATTTTTAAAATTTTTATAGAACAAAGTCATTACCTCAATCATATGATCCCATAAGTCTACTTTTTGGATTTATTTAAATTAACAAACAGAATAAAACAAATTATGTAATCCCTTTGAAACAAAAATTGAAATCTTTTTTTTTATAAAATGCTCATTTAGTCAAAAATGTTCTTCACCTGGCAAAATTTGTGTTTTTCTTTAAATTAAAGTATATTATGTTGCCCATCTTAACAAAAAGTATTTCAGAACTAAATGTTGTTCATGTATATCTAACATAATAATTTATTGTTGCCAGAACTATAGTAAAAACAAGGATACATATTTATATTGAAAACTATAAATTCATGTTAAATTAACAAAGCACACGAGGAATACATTCTCTGTATAAATATACATTAAATCTTTGCATTTTAACAAAATTATTTTCTATATTGGTTCAATTAAAAATTTTAAATTAAATATGGAATTAGAATTTAAGATTTTAATGTTTTCAAATTGGCTTATAAGTGTAAAACAAAATAATATTTAACTGCCATAGTTCAGATTTATAAGCCATGATTTATCCAAATGCATAATGAACATAAAAATTATTATTCAAATAATATTTCTTGGAGATTCACCACAAAGAACAATTTAGTTTTTAAGAAAAATAAATTCATTGAGGAAATCTCAAAGCAAATGCCTTACAGGTTTTCATTACTTTAATTGCAATAAGGCTAAGCAAGAACTTCTACAAATATACTTTTAAACTGGTCTATCAGTATAAATTCCATAAAAACAGGTGTTTTTTTTTTTCTTTTAAATTGTGCCAATCATTTGCTAAGTGGCTTTTAAAACAAAATCACACTGAATTCCATTTATATTTATGTATATTTTCATAATTATTACTTAACAAAGTAGGTTTGTTTCGTAATTGTTAATAAGGTTTTTTTAGAATGTGTAATAAATATTTACTGACTGTAATTTTAGTTTTTTATCTAAATATTTTATTCATTCAGTATTAATAGTATTTGCTTACTAATTGTTTTTCCCGTGCTGTGTAAAGAAAAAAGTTTTAATGAATTATTTTAGTTAATTAATAAAGGGGTTTGATAAAAAATAGAAAAAAGTAAGCTGCTCCTAATAGTTTTTAATGATGCAAATTGACTCTAAATATCTATTGATACAAACTTTCTTGTTATGCTGATCATTTTTGCGACTATAAGTAGGCAAGTATTTTATTTTTAAATTTAAGTGAAATGCAAGTCTTAAATAATCATTCAGGTATTGATTTTAAAAATACTTTGGCATCTTTCTGTAGAAATAGTATGTTACAAGTGGTCTCATGGGAATTGAGTTTCACCAAGTCTATATAAATTAGAATTCACCAATAGAAAAAACATAGTCCATACAGTTACTAATGCTAAAATATCAAATTTATTAGCTAAATAGTAGTTTCTATTAAAATGGAATAAGATTTTTAAAAAATATAAATAGAATAAGTGTAAAAGCTTCAAGTCCAAATAAATAACTTTTTCATCAGCAAACATAATAGAATGTTTAATATAATAACAGATTGAAAACCACACACATAAATTTCAAAGAAGAATCCTACTGTGAAGTAATGCCAATTAGTGGCAAATACTGTATAATGTTAACTCCATATGTATTTGTTGTGAAGCAAATTTTCATCCTAGTTAAATCATTTTTTACTCCCAAAAATATGCATAAAAATTAAATATGAATATCATATGTGTTATATGTTACTTTCACAAGATTTTTCTTTTATATACTTACTAACAAATGAAATAATTTTCATCATTGCAACTAGAATTTGTAGTCATTGCATATTTTTTCCCCTGGGAATTTATAATTTGTATATTCTATAGCTACTTATCTTGATATTCACCAGGTTCGCTATACTGTTTAGTTCCAAAGTTTATCAACCCACTGAAGGGATGAAAAGCTGAGTCAACCGGGCTCAGCTCAAGGATCGAACCTCAGACCTGTGTCTTGGGAGCGCAAAGTGTCACCACTAAGATTCCAAGCTTCACGACTGTTTATAGGCATATGTATATCAGTTTAAACTTTAAAATTCTCCCTTGTGTTCTTTGTGTAAACAAGATCAAATTTTTTACTCTAATCATCTTGATTCATGCCTGGCACTCATATTTTTAATATGTACTATTCAGAGGCATTGGAAGGCCAGAGAATTAATAGTGTCACAGTCAATTTTCTAGGCATTTGTAATAAATAAATATGACAAACTTATTTAGTAAAATTATGGTTTTTAAGTCTAAAAATAAAACAGTCATGTTAATGAGGTAACACACTTAAAAATAATCTGCTTTTTAAACTGAGTTGGTCACTTTTTATCACATGCAAAACTATTAGAAAGGGTCTGTATTTAAAGTGGATTTGAAGTCAGATCAAACATTTACAGACTATATGGGAGTTTAAATCCTGAACTGATTATCACTCAATATTAATTTTGTTGTTCTTGATTTACTGATAATTTTTGGAAAGAGCACAAGTGAAAATTACTTATGGAGTTGCATCAAAGGGACGTCAGAGGAATTATTTTTTGTGATTTTCATTCAGATTTAATATGAACAGTGCAGCCATCAAATAAAATTGATGTTTGGAAACAGATTATTATGTATATCAACTATTTATAGCTGGTTCCCGATTATAAGAATCTAAGTGACAATGTTTGGGAGGGTCAACCAAGAAGTGTGTTGTGATAAGAATACTGTGAGAAATCCCTCGATTTTCAATTGCCATATTATGAAATAGGAGCATGTTTTGAAAGACTATGGTATATTTAGTTTCACATGAGTATTTATATTACACATGAATTTATATTTAATATTACATATGCATTCCCAATGGATTATCTACAATTTATCTCAAGGTGAAAATACATGTGTGAGATGGTGTAACAAAAAATTTAAAAATTCAACTTCTCTGCTCCAACAAATATTGTAACATTCACATGTTTTGAAACATGTGTATGTTGCAATGTTTGTTGAAACTTTTTGTACTCTTTTAGCTATAAACCTATCATTTTGATGTTTCTAAATAATAATTTAGAACATAAGTTAATTGCACAAAGAGTGATACTCAGTTCAGTACTTGATACTTTGTTTTATCAACCCACCAAAGAAATTAAAGGCTGAGTTGACCTTGCTTTGTTGAAAAATTAAACCTCGAACCTTTCTCTTGGGAGTGCAAAGAACTACCACTACACCATCAAGTTTACAGTTCAATCCTAGTATATGAAATACAGTATGTTTAGTGACATTTCGGAGGGATTTAAATGCTTTGCTTATAATATATTTTTGTATTTGATGTTTTGTGATTAAATATTTTTTGCTGCTGCCATATCTTGAGGACTACCACAAAAATGTCAATTTGTCATTGCCAACATTTTGACAATAAACATCAACATAAAATAGAACTAATAGGTCTCATGTTTGTGATAACCTTCATTTTGGTTGTTTATCATAGGTTATGTGAAAATCAGCTGTACCCATGTTTATTCAAATAAGAATAAAATATGTAACTAACATCTAAACAAATTTAAAGCTTACAAATAGCATATTTATGTTGTGCTATTTTCAGAATGAAATAAGTGTTTTATTGTGATTGTAAAAATGTTTTGCGGTTACAAGAGAGAATAGGAACCAATGAAACATTGTTAATAAAATATTGTGTTTCTTGAATTACTTCCACAAAAACTAAGTACTGTCCCTCTTATTTTAAAATCTATAAGCAAAAGGCAACAAAACACTTCCTCACAAGCTGAAATTACATGAAATTTCCCATAATTTTGAATTCTGAACATTTCTTTTAATTTACTTATCACTTCAGAACAAGTTGCTAGAAAGTTATTTTACACAATTTATGGGAATATATATTAGAAAACAAAATGAAACTTAAAAATCAATATCTTTTATTTGTGCTTGGTTAATAGCATATATGCCATCATTTTTTACAATATTTCATTTGAATTAATTGACTAATAAAGCTATAAATCAATCAAGAATAACATTTGTTTTTACGATAACTTGATTTTTAATAAAAAGGGCAGTGACACAAATCTTAGAAAAAAACATTTCACCCCACTTTAGAAACATCTTACAGCAAGTCATTACAGAAAAACATTATATCAATAATCAAAAATAAGTAAGTTACAAGACAGGGAAAATGTATGCAAATCAATTAATCCAAATATTTCCTACAAAAGCTGAAGAGTTTTGCAGTTACCTTTTTAATAGTGATATCTTGATCACTTTATTAAAGTACAAACTTTGATGAGTAAAATTAATTATTTTTATTCATCAAAAAATTAGTAATTTACTAAAATTATAAAATATACATTCAAAGGATTAATATGATCAAATAAGGATGCAATAATCAATGATTTTTAATCAAAGTGTATACTGAAATAAACAAATCTTTTCTATTACAACAGCAGAAAACATTTTAATAAACATGTGTGTATATAATCTAACTGTTCTTCCATTTTAACATATTTAATCAATAAACGATGAAATATTAATCAAGATTTTAAAAAGTTTTTTATTCATAAAAAGAAGAATGTCTGCTCAATGATGAAAGCAACTGGTGTGAAAAAGTATTAAAAATACAAAATATATAAAGCTACTTCTTACTCCTGAACTACCAAATCCATATCTTATATGCATTTAAAGATTTCTGTAATTTGAAAAAATAAATTGCAATGTTATATAATTAAGACAGATGCAGGGAGGGGGAATGTCCAATGTAACAGCCTGCACTCAAACATGACCATTTGGATAAGCTAGAGTTCGGGTTTTTTTCTGAATGAGCCGAACGCATTCAGGGGTTTCAGCACATGCGAGTTAAAGGTTCATTTTCTAACTCTGGTAGAACATGATACTAGTGTCCTGAGAGAAAGAAAGCGCATTGAGAGATTCATAAACAAACCAATCATCCAACACATGCGCAATTACATAGAATGATCATACAATCTGCGAATGCGCTAATGTTTTATGAAATGCTACATTGGTTGTGTTTATTTATAACTGAAATATTAATCAGTGTAACAGAATAAATTCAAATCATGTTGAACTTTATATTAAAAATATTTTTTCATAAAAATAAATTCCATAAAAACCTGTTATATGATATAAGGTTTTATTTTCCTCTCATGAAAACAAGTTTTGATTTCACTTTACATACTTTTAATGGGCTCACTTAAATTAATTTTATGAAAAAGATTTTCAAATATTTGTACAGGATAAACTTTTTAAGAATAAAATTTACCATTTTATGGGTTCTTAACTAAGTAATAAAAGATACTTTCAGATTTTATTTTCAAGATGTGAAATTGTATTTCTATTACGTATGGAAATTATTTGAAATAGACAGAGAGTAATGAGATGTTGTGATTTATATGAATTATTTTGAAATACTTCCAATAATTGTCTTAGTTACACCTTAAAAAACAGGAACTAATTTTAGCATAAAAAATAATTTAACGATAATTTTTTTATGCTTTGCCTCAAAGAAAGGAACATTATCTCATGAAGTACTCTCAATTAGTTATATAATGATAAAAATCATAGAAGAAATTAATTAGTAATGGTAACATTAAAGTGAACTGTATTTAAGTGAAAATAATTTTATAAGTTAATAACTAAATTCTGATTTATGACGTGGTTAGTTAAAACAGAAAATATTAGCTGTCTAAGTAAGATAATATAGCCTTAAAAGAAAACTACAGATCAGTTATAGAGGAAAATAAAAATTTTGATATTTGGAAAACCTAAATTTTTGACAGTATATGCATTTTGTTTCATTAAGAGAATGCTCCTAAACTATGTGACTACCTTTCTGTTAATACATTTTTTTTTGTAGGGATAACAGAAAGATAATCATATATATATATATTCATTGTGAGAGATAATTTCCCAGAAATTAATTGAAATAATTTGTATGCAAAAATTTGAAATATGCATTAAAAAATAATGGCTTTGAATGCAGATTTAATTAGATTCAAACAGCAATACTTTTATATGAAAAGTTAATTGTGACAAAACTTTAAAAATATATTGTATGTTGTTCATTGATTTTGTGGGGGACATAAAGATAATGTTCTCATTAGTAATAACTAAACACACTCTGATATTTTCATTTATTTAATATCCCATAAATTCATTAAAGTAAGAATCTAAATCTTTGTAAGCAATGCTGTGTTCATCTTTAATTAGTTATTTGATACAACCTCACAACCTTATGATTGAATAAATCACCCCACATTAACGTTTGCTTCTATGCTTGTGGTTCCTCTCATGCACTTAGACTCAGTAATTGTTAATTCATTAGTAATTCGTTCAATAAATAAAGTAAATCATTTCATTTACTTTTTTGGAATGCTAATAAGTAATGTTTTAGCTGAATGGTGGCACTGACTATGCTTAGTTTTTTCTTTTTTATGCAATGCTATATAAGCAGAGCCTGAGTAACACAAGGGCATATGATGCAGTTGTCCTGGGCCCCGAATTCAAACAGAAAGTTGATTTTCTGTAATTAATCAAATACAACCATTTGCTTAGTCGAATAAAAAGTTTGTTCTTGTGAAGCAAAGAAGGGATCCCAAAGAAACTTTTGTCCCGGTTCCCATTTTGGCTTAGTCAGGTCCTGTGTGTAAGATTTAATAATTGCATAGTATTAAGAGACAGCTTCTTCATATTCCAGTTCAGGGTAGCTCATTGCGAAGGATTTTTCTCCCTTGATATTTTGTTATATGGCAGTATTCAAATCAAGTAATCTATCATTATCTTCAAATCCCCAAAAAAATAGATTAAAAAAATTTTTTCTTTTTAATTTTCAAGAATGAAATTGTTAGATTTATATTCTTCATACTTTTAGTAAATAATGTGATATTGTAAGTTTTGCTGGTGCCAAATGAGTAGTATTCCTTTAAAAGTGGTGCTAGACAGTAATTTTAGTAATTATATATATATATAAATGTATATATATTGTGTCATATATACATGAAAAAAATTCTCTTGTAATGTTTTCAAATATTAATTGTGCTATCATTTGAAATTATGAAGTTAATGTTTGAATTTTTTAAAATAATCTATTTACAAAAATAAGAGAGAAGAAACATATTATATATAAATCAATGGTGTTATCTCTCCTTTCTACAATACTTATTTCTTTTTTTATATTATTCAGGGCTATACAGAAAATGTGTATATAACTTTAAAAAAAATTACAATTTGGAAAAAGTAAAAACATTTAGCTTTGTTCAAAAAGTTGTTTTGGATAATGAAATAAGATATTTTGTATCGATCACTTATATATATATATATATATATATATATATATATATATATATATATATATATATATATATATCCAATGAGGTGTGAAACTCTTTCCTTGGTGTTTCCTTTAGGCACAGTAGATTAGATTTGGTTAGTTTGTTGCATAATGGTAATTTCTTGCACATGCAGGATAATTAACACTAAAATGTATTCAAATTGCGACTTAACGTAAGGATCTAGATTTATTTTTGTAACATATGTAACTGTCAGTTTTTGTAATTAAAAACCTAAAATTTTCATTAAAGGCATGGGTATTCACTAGCATTATCTGACGTATCATCTCATTGTTGCATATTAGTTGTATAAGTACAACGTGTTTGGCTCGACTGGAAAATGACAGCATTTGTGTTAGTCCAATATCCTGAGCGCAATATTTTGAAACAAAAATCATGTAAGCACATAATTGGTTAAAATTATTTGCTAAAATTTCCTCCAACGAAAAGAATTTATTCAAAAAACTTGGATAAAATCATTCTTTATTTTTACTAGCTACTTTGAAGGGATGGGAAGAAATACCTGTAACAAGTATTTTGTAATCAGTATTTGAATGTAACAACCTGTAATCAATACTTTTTCTTCCAAATACTCAGTACTTCCAATAACAAAGCCAGCGCGAGTTCGAGTATCCTCAGACAGTTGCAGGTACAATGTACTTGACCAGTTTCTAAGACAGAGCAAGTACATGTCTGTTACAAAATAATCAGCGAGTACGTGAGTACGTACTTGTTACAAAGTAATCAGCGAGTACGTGAGTACGTGGTTGTTACAAAGTAACAAGCAAGTACGTGAGTACGTGGTTGTTACAAAGTAACAAGCAAGTACGTGAGTACGTGGTTGTTACAAAGTAACAAGCAAGTACGTGAGTACGTGGTTGTTACAAAGTAACAAGCAAGTACGTGAGTACGTGGTTGTTACAAAGTAATAAGTGTACTTGATTGAATGTAACAAGTACAGAAGAGCCAATGACAGAGCGAGTACAAGTAAAAATGTCATCGATATATCGATACAGACGGACGAATTAGGAGATTGTGTCAGGATTTGGGAAATAAGGGTGGGTAGGAGAAGAGAAATGAGATGCTGGTTTAACTGGAAAATAGAAAATTGATTCTTGGGAATTAGAAAATCTCTTTGGGCTGAAGCAACATCCCCTAGAGATGCATGTATTTTAGGAGAGGGTGTTGGCTGGAGAGGGTGCATAATGAATTTATATTTCGAAATGAAGAAAAAAAGCAAGTTCATTTGTTTCGTTTTTGTTAATAAAAAAATGAGTTGGGAAAATGAATAATCGTAGCACATTTATTTAATGGTTATACTTCTGGTTTTAAATATGTCACTTTTTAATATAAGAAAAAAGCCTGATATTCTTGTTATATATTATTCCATATTTATTGACATGTTATTCTTATTATTTTTTTTAACTTTTAATTAATTTTAATTAAATTTTTTAAATCTGATTATTGTTTCCAAAAGTACTCTATTGGCTTGAACAAAAAGTGAATGGAATTTTTTTTACTATATTTTAGTTTTAAAGATAATTTTTAAAAAAACATTTCTAAAAGTAATTAAATATTTCTTACTTTAAAAATTTTTTTCTCTTCAAAAATATTTTTACCATTAAAAACTAGGTAGTTATATAATCACATAAATTGCTGTTCTGAAAATGAGAAAACAAAATTAGGGGAAATTGTTCACGTAAATAAAAATGCATATTTTCAATTCGTATTTAAAATTTAAAATGGTATGATTTTCGTAAACAGGAAAAGATATTTGAAAATAATTAATAACACTGAATTCTGAGAATTTTCTAGAACTTTTTGTATTTCAAATATAGAATTTTACTCTTAAAAGTAAGTACCTGTTAAGAAAAAAAAAAAAAAAAAAAAAAAAGAAGAAGAAGAAGAAGAAGATTCGCTCATTATTCATAATGAGCTACATTTAAGCAAATTAGTTAAGATGTGTTATATTAAGTAGTTTTATAGAAAAATTAAATTTCGCTTAGAGTTTTAATCAGAAAATACGTTTTTCTAGCTTATCTCAAAATAATATAACTGGGAATCAAGCATCTAAATTAAAATGTACGCCAGCACATTAGATTGAGAAAAATTACCTTTATTTTTATAAAACCAAGTTTTCAGTTTAGATTTATGTCTGTAAATTCAGTTTAAATCGTAAAAAAAAAAATTACTTTTTGCAAAAATTTCTGCACAAAATATAATATAATTCTATTTAAATAAATGAACCGAAATTTATCACAACATAATTTAAAAAATCGTTGAAAATAATAAAGGTGTTTATTAATTTTAATTATAAACTTCGAAATGAAAATAATTTTTTTTAAATAAGTCAACTTTTACTTTTTATCTTTATTTATACCATCATGTGTATTTTTTAAATTACAGTTTGATGTAAATGAAATATATGTATTTTAGTTCCTGTATTTTGTATTAAACATTACATTTTACTTAATATTTTACATTAAAACAACATAACATTTAGATTATTGGTTAAAAAGTCTTACAATTTTTGATATTTAATGAATTTTTGTGTTACTATAAAAGTTACTTTATGAATGATGATGATATTCACTTAAAAAGTATTAATACAGTTTTAATTGCAAAGCTACTTTATTTATCCATAAATTAAGATTCAGGAAACTGTAGCAAGATATGTGAGTTAATGCAATTTTTATTTTAGAAAATCTAGTTTATCTATTTCATAAAAATATAAACAAATAAACGTCATTTATAAAATAAATAACTATCTATTAGGTATCAAAAAATTTTACTATAATTGTTTCATCAATGGTTAATAATAGAAAAATATAAGAAATTTAATTTGATTTTTGTTAAAAGTAATTGTATATTTCTAAGCAAATTAAAAAAAACTCCTTGTAATTGATTAATCCTCCCACTTTTCGATTCTTTACAAATTATTTGCTAATTAATTATAAAAATTCATTGATATAATTGGAAAATCTTACTAAATTAAAACAAAAATTAAGTTGATGATTTGTTTGAAAAATAGAAATTATATTATCACGACTAATTTAATATTTTAATTAAACTTTGAAAATTACAATCGAATAATTTGAAAATTTACTTAGAACAGATGAAAATTCTAAAAAAAAATGTAAATAACAAAAGATTAGGATTTTTTATACTGAAAGAAATATATTTATTAAAATATATAAGTTCAAAATTTTTCACTGAAAAACTGTTTGTTGAGGGAATAATTTATATTTAATTGCTTCATACTAAAAATTAAAGTTTTTCAGGAAAAACAAAAATTGCTATTATTGAAATGTTGCATTTATAAAAAGAAAATTTTTTATAGATTATTACATCAGCTCTTATTTTAACGTTAACTGGATGCTTATTTACAAATGACAATGATTTAAATTAACATTAATTATATTAATTAATTTTATGAAATTATAGAAAATGTTATATATTTAATTATTAATTTTTAATTAGTTATTAATTTATTACTAATTTAGTTTTTATTTATTCATAAAACGTGAAAAAATTGTCATTATATTTTAATCCGATAGATGGCAGCACAAAAAAATGTAACAAGTACACAAAGTAATCGGTAAAATATTTGTTACTTTAAAAGTAACTGTACTGAGTACGTACCAAGTACAAGAAAAGTAACAAAGTCCCATCCCTACTACTTTGCAACAACACACTAGAGATGGCCGTTATTTAATGGAACTGTTATTTAAGAACCGTTATAGATAAATAACCGTTTAATAAATAACGGGTTCTTCAAAAATTATGTTCTTGTTGTTTTGTAACGTCAAAGCTGTTTTGTTGTTTTGTAACATTAAAGCTGTTCTCGTTGTTTCGTAACGTTAAAGCTGTTCTCGTTGTTTCGTAAAGTTAAACCTATGCTCGTTGTTTTGTAACGTTAAAGTCGTTATCGTTGTTTTGTAACTTCCGGAATATTAAAGCTGTTCTCGTTGTTTTGTAACTTTAAGGCCATTATAACTACTTTAGAACTTCCGGAACTTTAAAGCCAATATCGTTGTTTCGCAAGGAAATTTTAAGATGTTATTACGTTGTTTTGGTTTCTAACATTGACATTGAGTTTTCTCGGGAACACATTCCAAACTTTTGCTTGGCCCGTTGCGTTGCTTAGCAAATAAGATTGTATACTTTTCTGTTCCTCACTTTGATGAAGGAAAGTAAACTGAAAAGCGGATGCATGAATAAATATATTTCATTTTAAAAGAGATCAAAACATTTGTAAAAATGGGAATTTTTAAAAATACATTTTATGTTAATATTTTACGGGCATTTTATTTATTTTCAGCCTTTATTAATTATTATTTTTTGTGAATTTCAGCAAATTTTTTATCAAGCTGAAGCATTTTTTTAGAAACTTGAAACTATGCTCGCATATCAAAGTAAGAGTGAAATATTTTTAATTCAATTTCAAATTTCGGGAATTAATTTTAAATTATAAAGATTAAAAGAAGAAACTAACGTACCATTCGATAAAATTTGGATCAAACTAATAATATATATATATATATATATATATATATATATATATATATATATATATATATATATATATATATATATATATATATATATATATATTTGAAATTTATTTTAAGAATTAATATATTGTAAAAATAATTTTTGAGATTTATAATTTTTTATTTAATGAGAAAGCATCATCATAATTTATTAAAATTAATTTATATAAGTAAAATTTTAATTATTTTAAATGATAATATACTTGATTACATTGAAATAATATTCTTAATGTAATAATTTTACAGTCCTAAAAATGTATTTGATGTACTGGAATAAAAGAATTGCATCATATTTCTTGTAGAAAGTCATTTATAAAATTTGTGTTGAAATAAAAAGTATTATTGTTGTTAAGTTATTAAGAATCATGATATTAATTGTTGTAATGTATATAATTATATTAAATTAATTCATGTATATTTGTAAATGTAGTTGTATTTATTTAATATTTGAAAATAAAATCACAATAAAATTAATATCCTACGTATTACAGCTGCAAATTCTAAATTTTCATCATTTATCTTTCAGGCTAAGTTGTAATTATGAGGAAAACAATTGTTCATAAAAAGATCTTCTCTGTAGTTTTATTCGTATCTAATTTCAATATAAATCTTTAAATATAATTAGCACTACTCATAACATTTTTAATTTTATATAACTGTAAAATAAATTACCAGATATTAAACTGCATACTTACGAAAAACATTCTGAAGTATCAGCTTGTAATATTGAATTATCTTCAGGCTCTTTGAAGAATTTTGAAGAAAAGGTTGGTTTAGTAAGAATAGAAGATATTTCACAATAGCATTTATTGGAAGCATTATTTTACTTATTTTTTAAATGTAGACATCAGTATTTTTCAAAAAACTTTTAATAAATGAATTTTAGCCGAGTATTTAAATTGCTTGGTTAAATACAGCTTGGTTCTGAAGGAAATTTTCATAAATGTTATCCCGAAATAGTTATTAATTTATTTTTAAAATTCTAAGTATTTAATGATTTCTAAGAGCTTTGAGATTTTTTATAAAAGTAAACAAAGATACTTTTTATACAATCGTTTCAATTGAATTAGTATTCTTGCAAATCTTGTACCATAAAAAATATGCGTCAAATTATTAAAACTTTTCAGTACATTATACAGACAATTTATATCATAAAGTCTAACAACTTGAAGCAGTTGTATAGTATTTCTTTAAATATCTATATTGTGTTCGTTATGAGACAGCTTCTTCGTAAACAGAGACTGGGTTTTATGTATCATAAGAAAGTAACTTGGAAACTTTTAGTACCTACACTGACAAATTAGATTCAATCATCCCTTTTCTTCAGAAGTTGTTAGACAAGATCAAAAATCTTCCACTCCGAAGAATGCTGTTGTCCCAATAGCCATAGAGTTAACTCTTAAGGCCATTGTGAACTGGACAGTTTACAGTAAATATTTGGGCAATATACATCCCAAACAAAACAATTTCCTCCAGTAGACGTCTCTTTTTGGCCCAGTTTAGATCCATGGCACGTCAAATATCCACCTATTTTACGTCCACTATACGTTTACGAGACGTTGCCAGTGGATGGCTCATGGACGAAATTTGGATGTATTCATAAGCACTGCTCTATACTAGGTAGTTTTGTGGATGTATTCTAGATGTGCGTAGATTTCGAAATAATCCTTCATCTATCTTAGTAGCTCATATATTTTTGTCCACTAGACAAAGAGAAAATTATTTTTAATTAGCTTGTTACTTATAAAATTGCTTTAGCATCACATTTTTCTTAATTTTCAGTCAAATATCTTAGATTTTTGACAGATTTACTGTTCAAGTTTAGTTAATGTAATAAAATTCTCACAATTGATAAATTAGTATTATTTTTATGCTCGTTATTTTATAGTTAAACAATATGAAACTAAATTTTCAAAAGGTTAAAATAAAACGATTCTTTTTTCTTTGGAAAAGTTAAAATTACTTCCAATAAGTTTCCAGTGAATGCATAAATATATGAATTACTATTATAACTAGAGAGTAACAATAAAATAGTCAAGGATATTTTTATTTGTAGAGTGTAATTTTTTTTTTAATTTTAATATCAGGCAAATTATTGTTCATAGTGTAATTTTCAATTAATTTTATAGTAAGAGAAATTTATAAGAATTTTTTCTTAGCCAAATATTTTAACTAATTAGATATAATTTCAACAATGTCTTTTTTTGTAAAAGATAAAAGAGAAACTTTTATTTAGTTAAAGTTTTCCACTCAATTGAATATTCCAAATTATTATGACAAAAATTCTGAAAATTACTTACTTCATTGTTTAAAATCTGATTTATTTTCCTTTGTAAATTTTAAAATTTATTTAAGAAAACATTCCAGCAAGAGAGTAAATCTTAATTAATTCAAGAAAAATATAACAAACTAATAGAATTTATTTTTAATGCACACAATTTTTATTCTGATTATTTACATTCTACATAAATTAAATTAACTGAAATGTTTGATTCTTTCACTGATAAATCTTGCTTTTGCATGACGTAACCAGTTCATTATCGCAGTTTCTATTTCACCATCTGTTGTCTTTAAATACTGTAGAGTTCACAACGCAGCATCTGAAAATAAAGTACATTTAAAATAATTAGCAATAGAAATTAACATTTTCAGATGAATAACCTCAGACAAAATAGTAAAAATCCAGAAGACAATTTTCATAAATATTTAATTTGTTTCTTATCAATCTGATTAATACATTAAACTGATTTTATGTAAATCTCATTATTAAAAAACAGCGTAAATTAATCAGAAAAATATCAAAAATTTCCTTCACTAATTTAAGACATTATAATGTCTTAAATTAGTGAAGGACTTATAAGTAACTTTATAAAAACATAGTTAGAAATATTTATATTTTAATTCAGTAAATGTTTTAAATATATATTTTGTAATTCAATTTCTGAGAAATATGAGCTTTGTAAATATGGTAACCTTTGTGTTTGATTAAATAATTAAAATTACAAAATGTTTAAAGTATGTTACAAACACCTTCATATTATCAGATAGAATTGAACATTACTTTTATAATGAAAACTGTACTTAAGTAATCAAACAGAGAATTGAATTTATATATTAGTGCTTACATAAATATATTTTATTAAAATTTTTTTTGATGAGAAAAGTGTATTTTTTCAGCATTTCTACAAAAGAAAACTTTCAATGACATGCTTATTCAAACATTGCACTTACCTAAAACTAACTGCTTCATATTCAGTCCATTAAAGGATTTCTTATCCCTAGCACCAAAATAACTGAACTCAGGTGCAAGTTCATTGGCCATCAATTTTTTTAATGATGTTTATGGTGCAATTCCCGGAAGAAGTTCCCCCAGACAAGCTTAAAAAGTGGCACTGAAACAAAACAAATAAAAATATCTATATTTTATAATTAAAAACATTTTATAATTTAAATTTGAAATTACTGTATTAATTTTGGCAACATCCATACATTATGTAGTCATAATAATTATTTTATTTACAGCATAAAATTCACGTAAGTTTTAGAAAAATAAATCTAATATATATTCCTATACATTTAATAAAGCATTTAAATAAAAAATAATTATTTAAACAATACAAAATCAAATCAACTGTAATATAGTAACAACACAATTTCTTCCAATAGACGTCGCTATGACATCAGGTGGATGTACTCTAATCCAGTACATGTCTCATTTTGGTCCAGTTTAGATACATGGCACGTCAAATATAATACCAATTTTAGAAATGTTTATCTTTTTCATTACATATATGCTAAACCTAAGGAACTAATTTCTGGAAAAAATATACTATTTAATCTTTTACCCTTTGGAATTGATTAAATAACTGAAATTACAAAATGTTTAAAATTTGTAATGAATCTTCAAATTAGCAAAACAAGAGTTAGATTAATAGGTAAAATTAACATTACCATTAAAATAACAGAACTTAAATAATAAAATATAGAATTCAATTTACATATTAGTTCTAAATATAAACAGAAATGTTATTTACTAAGGAATATATTAAATGTTTTGATTAAACATTTTTACAACAGTAAACTCTTAATAAAATTTAATACATGATATATTTATTTACAATTTGCACTCAGTAGAAACAAATTGCCATGTTTTTAAACCTTTAAAGGATTTATTTTTATTTGCTCTACATTAGTTCCAAATAAGCATAAATAATATAGAAAAATTTAAAAAATTTTTTAATTTGCTTATTTTAAATTTAATCTCCTCAGGTATATAAATTTGTTATTCTCATTTAACTGAAAAGGAAAACAAAATTTAGAATTTATAAATGAGGTACATTTTATCTCTTAAAAATACAATTCAACTTTATGAACCAAAATAATTAAAGCATAACACAATAAAAAAATTTAAAATCTTAAATATAAAAAGCTAACTATTTATAATACAAATTATTTATTCAATATATATGAAACTAGGTTCAGCCCATCATGAGCAATTTTTCATGCAAAGCAGAGCAGACTATGAAACACTATAGAAAAAAAAATTTCCAATCAATATTCAATAAATAAATGATGTTTACTGTGATCAAATGTGTACATCTTTTTTAGTAATATTCAAAATAGATTAATAAAGAAGACATATTTAATAGAACTAAAAATCAGGTTATTGTGTGAAACGTAGATGCCATTCAGCTAATTTTTTGCAAGTAAAGTCTTTGAAGTCTGTAGAAAAGTGAACTACTACAAAATAACTTTAAAGGAATACAATTAAAAATAGAAGAATATTGATATTTCTGTTTAAATCTAAATCAGAGAATCATTTATTAAATCAAATTAATCAACAGAATTTGATTGGAAATACACATATAATATTCATTCCAGAAACTTTGTTCGTTGTTCTGTTTACGTAATCATTTTGCTTTTTAATTTCACTGAGAGCTTTTTAATTTCACTTCTTAACTTCCTTTCAGGGCATACACATGCAAGCAAATGGTTTGAATTTCAGAAATTTCAGTTAGTTACTAATTTCCTTTTTTACAATAAACTAAATTCTTCTCATACAAAAAGATTTTAACTATATTGATTTAAAAATAACTTTAGTGAAAATGAAATCAATGTATTAAGAGTTTCATTTGCTATTATAATTTATGATTTTCCTGAAAATGAGCAATCTCATATTAATTTACTTAAATATTTAAAGTGTGATTAAAAAATAATTTATTTTGAAGATATTATGATCAAATAGTTTTTGTAAGAGTATTAAACAAAATTATACAAAATAAGAATATAAAAAATATCCAGCATCACAAGCATTATGGAAGTAGGAAATTTTGCTACCAAATTAAGTGTACAGAAAATATTATAGAAAATCACATTCACAGATCACACACAGTCACATTCTAAATGCTTAATCACTGAAGATGTAAACATTTCATACTAAATGATTTAACATAATCTTAAACATCATTTTTCCTTAAAAAAAAATGCTTAATTCAAATTCTTGAACCTTTAGTAGACAACAAGAGAAGTTCTCCAGAAAAGTAAGAATTCCAAATCTGGTATGGGAAATAAACATATCTTCCATTTAACTACAAAATACAAAAATTAATTTTCAAGTATACATTTTAATAGCTCTTCATTTGAAATATTAGTCCAGCATACATTAAATTAATTGGGTAATATAATTTTTTCTAGTTAAGTACCAAAATCTTGAATTATTGATTTATAATTTGATATTCATTAAAAAAAAAAACACTCAGATTTTTAATTCAACAGTAAAAAGTATTTTAATTAAACATTAAATCTTTGAATCAAATCCTAATATTGATTAATTTTTATCTTGAAATCAAGATATAAATACATAAGTCTTTGTATGCCAAAATAAGAGATCCGTACAGAGGGTAAAATGCGCCAAGCAGGCGATAAGTTCGTCAAACTGGTTTAACGGTTCGGATTACGTGTGTATGACGTGTTTTCGTTTATTGGATAACATGATCGCGTGACAAGCGCGTTTTGTATGTAACCCTTGAAACTATTATAGAATAATATTTAATAATTTAGTTTCGATATTCGAATTTTGGAGTTTGTGTGTTACGAAAATTAACTATGGATGAGAATATATTGAACTTACGCTTTTTTTTTTATTTAGAGCGTGATGGTAGTAAGAAAGTAAGTATATGAATTTTTAAGTTGTGTGTATTGCATATTAGTGTTAGAATGTGCCGCGTACTGAAATTTCTTTAATGTGGGTGCCATTGCTCGGTATATTAAAATTCGAGTTTAAACAAAAAGTGAAATTTGTTAACGTTCGAAATTTAGTTTTATTGCCCGGTTGGCACTGCAGTAGGTAGCGCTACACTGATGCTTTTTTTAAGGTGGGCGTCATTGCTCGGCATATTAAAATTCGAGTTTAAACAAAAAGCGAAATTTGTTAACGTTCGAAATTTAGTTTCATTGCCCGGTTGGCACTGCAGTAGGTAGCGTTACACTGATGTTTTTTTTTAAGGTGGGCGCCATTACTCGGTATATTAAAATTCGAGTTTAAACAAAAAGCGAAATTTATTAACGATCGAAATTTAGTTTCCTTGCCCGGTTGGCACTGCAGTAGGTAGCGCTACACAGATGTTTTTTTTAAGGTGGGTGCCATTGCTCGGTATATTAAAATTCGAGTTTAAGCAAAAAACGAAATTTAGTTTTATTGCCCGGTTGGCACTGTAGTAGGTAGCGCTACACTGATGTTTTTTTAAGGTGGGTGCCATTGCTCGGTATATTTAAAATCAACTTTTAAAAATTTCGTACCTATTTATTATAATTTTAAAACTTCTGCAGTATTTAATTATAATGAAATACTCAACTTTTTAATATTTGGAATTCTAAAAAACGCGCGATTTCAAAGCTGAAGTTCGAACGCGATCGTTATTGGTTGACATCTATCGCGCATAGTGACGTAATTTAGGTTGGCGACAGAGCTGTAGATCGCTTGGTGCCAAAAGTTGAAATCGCGCCAATCGCGTACGGGTCTGGTAACTTTTACCATAATTTTTTCTAGCTAAGTAGCAAAATCTTGAATTATTGACTTAAAATTTGATATTTAATAAAAAAAAGCACTCAGATTTTTAATTCAACAGTAAAAATTATTTTAATTAAACATTAAATCTTTGAATCAAATCCTAATATTGATTAATTTTTATCTTGTTGAAATCAAGATATAAATACATAAGTCTTTGTATGACAAAATAATAATAAATTTAAGAAATTTTGGAGAGAAAAAATGGTTTTTACTAAAGAAAATTACTGTGATATTTTCATCCAGCAATTTTCATCCTAATCGCAATGTTTGCATTTTTAGCCTAAAAATAATTTTAAAATTTAATGACATAAAAAAATTATTACATTCTGCTATCAAGCACAATTTATAAATAAAAGCAATATTTACCTTTAAACGTTAATTTAAAATAGTTACAAATGTAATTTTTTTAAGTAAAAGTACACTTTAAACATGGTTTTCTACACTTAGATAACACTACTCAGTTTTTAAACCTTATTTTTATTAGGACTTCTTTGGAATAAAAATAAGTTATTTAAAAAGAAAAGCAATTATTTTTTAACTTACTTCGTTAAGCACTTCTTAACGTAGCAATAAATGACTGTAGACTGTGAGGCAAACGATAATTTAAAATTATGCAAGCAATAAACATAAATAATTACAATTGCAGTTAATTACCTACTTTTAGTACATGTCACGATAACATCCTTTATGAATGTCTTAAGTACGTCCACCATGCAAGTCCAAATTACATCTATCATGGACACATAAATTACGTCTAATACAGATCCAAATGCTAATAATCCAAAACTCATCCATCGTGGATGTCAACCCGACGCTCATATATTGTCGATAGAAGACCATCCAGTTAACATCTAACCATGGACGTCTATATGACATCCAAAAGGTATCATGGACGTCTTTTGGACTCTATGGATCTTTAAAAGACGTCTAATAGACGTGTGTGGTTGTATGGGATTTTACTAGGACATTTCAAATTATCTTTAAAGTACATTTTTAGCAGTATTTATACATTTTTCCAGTACATTTTTAACAGTAGATATATAATTAAAGTTATATTATTTCTTTATGTTGATACTATTTTCTGTATTTTTATTGTTATTTCTCTATATATAACCTATGATATTATATCATTATATTAAGCATACATGTCTTTCAAGATGAGTGCCTGAGAGTTTTCCAAGTTTACTCCCTTGCATAGACATTTGCAGTCTATTTATTTAAAACATTTACACATTAAAGTATCTTTTCTTCAATTAAATTTCAAATGAATAAAAATTACATTAATTTGAAAGACCATAATAAGTAAATAACTATGGAAATATATGTAACATATATTCCTCAACAATCATAAAAAGAAATGACAAGTAATAACTGTTTTTATAGTATGTAAAGTAAAAATGTTAATTTTGTTTATTAATTTAATTTATTTGAGCTCTTATGATATCAAAAGATACTTGCAGATCAAACAATACAAATTAAAAAATTTATTAGTTGATAAAATTCTTCATTTATAACAAAAACTTTTCTATATGCAAATAATTTTAAAAACTGTAAATTTATGTATTGTGTCAATAGTAAAAAACTGCATCTGAATTATTTACTATAGTAATGTGTTTATCTATTTTACAGAAGCAATTTTCATACATTTTTATTTAAAAATACTGTTTAATTGTTAGTACCTTAAATTCACACACACACACATTTTAGTAATACCACATAGCTCTCTTATTTTTACTTCTCCGTGAGGAGTAATTACATCTAGTAAAAATATTTAAGATAAATACACAATTGAGGCATATAGAACAGTCAAATTAAGCATATGAAGTAAAATTCTATAACTTATCATAAAGGCAAATTCCTATATTCGAATATTTTCTCGTAGGTGCTAAGTATTCTGGTTTACATATATAATTCTTTATTTTTAAAGAAAATATAATTTTCTATTTATGTTCATAAATATGTAATTTTATAGTATATGACATTTGTATAGATCCGATATTCCTTTTATTACACAGATTTATATGAAAATTAAATTCAATTAAAATGTTTAATATTGAAAAAGAAATTTATATGAAATAGTAAAATATAATTAAATTTTAAATATAAGTTAGTTTAATTTATATCGCTGGTTAAATTATCATTAATATGATTTCACTATTTGAAAACTGTGGGTTCGATACTAATGTTACCATAAATATGATGGGTGGTGCTCTTTGGATATTGATTAATCGCATGGTTATATTTATAAGTTGATAAGATAGTAAAATTAAGAAAATTCGATAAAAATTCAATTTTTTAACAATATTGTGTCTCTAATTAGAGAAATACTTTTTTCAAGAAGATATATTTTAAGATTTATTCGAGCATAAGTGATATACTCAATAGTAATCTTTAGTGTAAAAAAAACATCAGTTATAATTTATAAGAATTTATAATAGAAATTACATTGAAGAATAAATTCAATTCATCTTGTGAGAAATTGAATTATGTTTGGTTTAAAAAAATTCAAATTTAGTCACATTTTGTACATTAAAGTAATAATATATATTAATAAGCAGTTAAGATCATTGGGAAACAAATTATGTAAATACACATTACTTAAGAATTTTTAACTGAAACAAATCAGTTGACAGTTAAAAAAAAAATTATAAATCTTATTTAATCCATTGCAAATATTTTTAGACTTAAATATTGAATTTCCGTATAATAAAGTAGGAAATTATTCAAAAAAAATTGATTAAGAAATATAAACAAAATCATTAAAATTTCTTTCAGTAAGTGATTTTCGATGCTCAGTCACTAAAATTCACCTTACACCTCAAACCTCATTTCCTCAAAAAACCAGTTTTGTCACCCCACGAAAGCTTCCTTTCGCTCCATAGAATTTCCAAGAGGGCCAAAGGGAACGGATTTCTTGGAATAACTTTTTCGCTTTCTAGAACATGTTATTTCCTTGGAACGTAACGTTGATAACTAGTTATTCAAAAATAACTGCTTTTGCCATCTCTACAATACACCTTAAAAACAGTTTTTTATCACGTTACAGTTAAAATTCACATCTCACAGTTACCAATATTATTATAGAAAACAGAATTCAGAGAAAATAAAACAAAAGATAATAACTCATATTTTGGTGTTTAAAATATTGCTTACAATTAATAATACAATTACATATATTATAATTTATTTTTAGAAACAGAAATATTATTCCAATTTATACTATTTTAAGAAATTAATTACAGTTTTACAACTGGCTCATGCTGCCGCTGCCACCTGTCGACTCGGGATGGGGCTTTGTTACTTTTTCTGTACTTAGTACGTACTGAGTACAGTTACTTTTAAAGTAACAAGTATTTTACCGATTACATTTCGTACTTGTTACAATTTCTTTTTTACTGCTATCTATCGGATTAAAATATAATGACAAATTTTTTAAAATGTTATAAATAAATTGAATAAAAACTAAATTAATAATAAATAAATTAATAATTAATTAAAACTAAATAAGTAGATCAATAATATTTTATATAAAACCATAAAATTAATTAATATAATTAATGTTAATTTAAATTATTATCATTGATAAATAAGCATTCACTTAAATATTAATGAAAAGATCTATAAAAATAATTCTTATTATTTATGCAACATTTCAGTAATGGCAAGTTTTTGTTTTTCCTGTAATGCTTTAATTTCTAGTATGAGACAAAGAAATATAAACTGTTAATCTACAAACCCTTTTTTTTTTTTTTTTTGTAAAAAAATTGTAAATTTCTAAATCTTCTTAAACGTAATTCATTCAATATAAAATTCATGACATTTTATTATTTACATTTATTTTCAGAATTTATATCTGTTCTAAGTAAATTTTCCAATTATTCAATCGTAATTTTCAAAGACTTCCAATGTTAATTAAAATATAAAATTAGATGAGATAATATAATTTCAATTTTTCAGCCTAATCAGCTTAATTTTTATTAGAATTTAGTAAGACTTTCCAATCATGTAAATGAATTTTTTTAATTAACTTGTAAATATTTTGCAAAGAATTGTAAAGTGGGAAGTTTAATCAATTACAAAGAGGTTTTATTTTACGTTAAACAAAGAGGTTTTACTTACAAAAATACAGCAATTAATCAGAAAAATCAACTAAAATTTAATTTCCTTTATTTTTCTATAATTAAATATTAAGCAGACAAACATAGTGAAATTTTTTTATGTACAATAGATAATAATTTTTATTATAAAAGACGTTTACTTGTTTATATTTTTATGTAGTAGATAAACCAGTTTTTTCTAAAATAAAAATTGCATTAACTCACATATGTTGTTTCAGTTTCCTGAAACTTAATCAATTTATGGTTAAATAAAGTAGCTTTGCAATTAAAACTATAGTTTTCATTATTAATATATTAACATAATTAAATTAATAATGTTTAAATAAACATAATTATTTTATATTAGATATAGTTGCATAAAATTTCAATAACTATCAAAAAATATAAAATAGTTTTACCAGTAATCTAAATGTTATAATGTATTAAGGTAAAATATTGAGAAACAACGTTTAATAAAAAATGGAGGAACAAAAATACATACATTTTATTTACATCAATCCATAATTTAAGAAATAAACATGACAGTAACACATGATGTTATAAATAAAGATAAGGTAAAAATTGACTTAATTAAAGTTTTTTTTTCATTTCGAATTTTTAAACTAAAATGAATAAAACTACCTTCATTAGGTTTAAATCAACATTCTCATTATCTGAATAAAAATAAATCGTATGGTAAAAAATACAAAAGAACATATTTTATAAAAGTTTTAATTCTATATATTTACAGTAAAATATAGTGAAACTAAAACATGGTTGAATAAAAATAAACATATTTATATGGAATTATAATAAAAAATATGCATAGTAAAAAAATAACAATGGAAGTATGTAAGCAGATTTATATAATTTAAATAATTTTTTAATTTAAGAAATCTGACCTTATTTAAGGTTCAAATAAATATGTTATATATGTTCATAAAATACAATTTTTAAAAGAAATAATAACAAAAATAAAAATTAATAAAATTTTTTAAATACATAACAAGAATATCATGCTTTTCTTATATTTAAAAAAACCTCATATATTTGAAAAAGAACGACAATCACTAAATAACTGAAACGAAATAAATGTACATGCGTATTTTATTTCGCAATATAAATTCATATCTCCCTCTCCAACCCAATAAGATCTTTCAATTCCCAAGTATCCCTCTTCTATTTACCCAGTTAAACCAACTGTCATTTCCCTTCTCCCACCCAGCCTCAATAAGAAGCTACCATAATCTCATAATTCATCCGTTTGCATCGATATATCGATGATATTGTTACTTGTACTCGCTCTGTCATTGGCTCTTCTGTACTTGTTACAGAAGAGCCAATGACAGAGCGCAATGTACACTTATTACTTTGTAACAAGCAAGTACAAAGTAATAAGCAAGTACAAAGTAACAAGCAAGTACAAAGTAACAAGCAAGTACTCACGTACTTGCTTGTTACTTTGTAACAACCACGTACTCACGTACTTGCTTGTTACTTTGTAACAACCACGTACTCACGTACTAGCTGATTACTTAGTAACAAGTACGTGCTCACGTACTCGCTCTGTCTTAGAAACTGGTCAAGTACATTGTACATGCAACTGTCTGAGGATACTCGAACTCGTGCTGACTTTGTTACTGGAAGTACTGAGTATTTGGAAGAAAAAGTACTGATTACAGGTTGTTACATTCAAATACTGATTACAAAATACTTGTTACAGGTATTTCTTCCCATCCCTACTGTCGACTAGTCTACTATCTGCATTAAGCCTAATGGTGGTACTATTCTAATAACAACAAGCGTCTCGAGACCGGGCCCGGAACGTCGGCTCCAAATGGGAATTCTAACGCATGCGCACTTGAAGAGAGTAGTTGCAATAATTTGGCGGTGTAAAATGTGACTATTGTTCACACTTAATATTAGTAACCCTATGTTTTCTTATTCCCCGGTCTAATTTGAAACGAGGTTCGTGTTAGTCGATTTGTTTATATATGTTTGCAAGTTTTAATATTTTTTTGAAATATGAAGGAAAAGCGGAATAGTTTGCTTACATCTTAGCTCCATATTTAAAATAGAAATAGATAACAACTTTATTTGTATTTTATATGGTGCTGAAGACATTCATTTTTTCGCAGATAAGGTGGATGTGATAATATGAAAGTAACAAAGAAGTGTGAATTGCATTATCACGTTTCCTTCTTATTTCTGTATTCCCATGATAAAATTAATTTGACTAAATTGTTTTTGACACTATCATGCTTTAATTATAAATTAGCATCTCAAGTTTTTTTTCCAAAGCCAAAATTAAAATATCTGTCAATTCAAAATAAAAATTGTTTAAAGCATTTTTTGCACACATGATTTGTTTTAATAAACTTTGTATGTAATATAAATTTCAATAAAAAACCGCTGAATAAAAAATATTTTGCTGAATTAGGAGAAATTTAGTGTGTACATTGTCTATTTTTAAATTAAAAATTCAAAATAAGATATATCATAAATTGTAAATATTGAACATCTGTAGTTCAATTTAAGAATGCGACTCGTTTATTTGAAATACAAAAAGATTTATATTCTTTAAAAACGGGAAAATTTATAAATTTCATTTATATGAATAAAAAGACACTCAGTATAACATTTCATTCTGATTTTTGCGTTTTAATAAAGATATTATAAATATAAATAGGAATAAAATATCGTATGTAAAAAACTGAGGGTGAAACTAAATAAATTTTTTTCACTAAATTTCTCAGAATTCATATAACATTGGGATGACTCCGTGCCCAAAGCCACAAATATTCCTTCAAAACTTTTTTCATAAGCAGCTCAGTTTTGAGCTCCAGAATATTTTCCTATTCTTGTTAGCCGTTTTACTTCTAAAGAATAGTATACAAACATAAAATTAACTGAAAATGAAAGAGATGAGTTCTCGAAGAAAACTATTTCAGCAGAAGGTACCCAGTTAGGATGTACTTGATGAAAAAATATACTGTTCTCATGATGGTGATGAATTTGAACAGTGATTAAAATAAAGAATCTGAATTAGGAGAAATATTTTTGTAAAGAAACAATGAATCATATAATATTAACTACAATTCTTCTCTTCCTTTAGATAAATCAAAATATCAATTTAAATAAATTTCAAAAAATAAAATTCTTTCTTAAGTAGAAACTTCGTATAAAATATTTTTCAGCTACTTTGTTTGCAATGATATCAAAAGGGTTTATGCATAATCTGTTTAATAAACATAACAACTTACATATTTATAAACAATAGTAAATTATTTATGAATAAATAATTAATAGTTCTAATAATGCATAGACATTAGATTCACAATGAATTAATAAACAAATTCTTTCTTATTTTTACGAAAATATAACAATACTAAGTCGTTTATTCTTTAGAGAGGACAAGATCATGTAAACGCAATACACACACATCCATTGTTTTTATAATACAAAGAAATTATATTCCCGATGAATTAATTAACTAATAATTTGTTATATTTATAAAAATATAACAATACTAAATCGATATATTTTTCTAAAAGAAAACGGAAAGCGTAGCTGTGAAATCCGCCATGTTTAACAATGAGATAAACTTCCTAGCCAGAGAAACTTATCGCTTTCTTTACATCGCCAAGTCACTGAATCATAGCCAAAATCTTCTGGGAGCCGAGGCTCCGGGCTCTGGCTCGAGACGCTTGTCTAATAACACAATGAATGATTCTTCAATAATAAAAAACGGCCCTTTTCAGGGCCAATTCATGCTGTGGATTCAACAGGAATATCATGTTCTGAATATAGTAAACTAATTTTTACAATTGGAAGTTTAAAACGCCATGGAAGGAATGTCCATAACATTCAAATGGATACGAGACGTAAGGATCTGGATTTTTTGTAACTGTTAGTTTTCTGAATTCGAAAACTTAAAGTTTCATTAAAGGAATGTGTATTTAACTGCATTACCTGATGGAGAAATAAGAGAATGTATGCTATTTTCTCATTTAAGTACATTAATTGTATATATTGTTGCATATTAAAGGCATGTGTATTCAAATGCATTACCTGATGGAGAAATAAGAGAATGTATGCTACAAACTCATTGAAGTACACTAATTGTATATATTGTTGCATATTAAAGGCATAAGTATTCAAATGCAGTACCTGATGGAGAAATAAGAATGTATGCAACATTCTCATTGAAGTACATTAATTGTATATATATTGATGCATATTAAAGGCATGTGTATTCAAATGCATTACCTGATGAAGAAATAAGAGAATGTATGCTACATTCTCATTGAAGTACATTAATTGTATATATTGTTGCATATTAAAGGCATGTGTATTCAAATGCATTACCTGATGGAGAAATAAGAGAATGTATGCTAAATTCTCATTCAAATAAAACTGTAAAATTTTCATGTTTCACTGTATAGTATGGGATGTTTGCATCATGTTTCACTGTATTCACTGGAAAATTTCACTGTATATTATCTTATTATTGAATCAAATATATATATTATTTAATGTGTAATCTAAGTTCTTTAATATATTAAGTACTTTACTGGATTTTTTATACTCATTTTTATATAAAAGCTTATCTTAATACAAAATCGTGTTTATCATCCAGCTTATTGTAATTGCTGAGAGCACAAAAACTAAAATATAATTTTAAAATACAATAATTAAAAGTACTATTCTATAATTTATTTACATTCTATAAATAATAAAATATATATAAATGAGAAATGTATAATACATACAAAAAGACAGTTTATAATAATCAACCAAATATTTTTTGATAATTTTCAATAAAACTGTGTAGGTGCCAATTTTTAAAATAATTAACTTGTTATATAATATAAAATAATACTTGTGTAAATTAAAAAAAATAGCATTATAAAAAATGACAAACAGCTTAAATTTAATAATCACATTTTGCTCTCATCTCTTGTTCTTCTCACTCTTGCCACAATCTTACTGTTGGTTCTTTGCATCTTAATGTAGATTAAGAATTTTAAACAGATTATTCCCGAGAGTAAGCTATGTTATCAACTAAAAAAATAAGTTAATTTAAAGCTATTTAAATGTCAATACTTTAAGTATTTATCTGTTTATAAATTCCGAATATTGATACCCTAAATATTGGTCATTACTAGTTCAGTTAGATACTCTTGATAATCTTCTAATTTTAATTTCATTTTTTCTTACATTCCTATAATATCTTAACATATGTAGCTCCATTAATTAAAAATATGAATAAAAAACAGTTATATATGTTTTGTTATAAAAATATTAGGGTTAATGTCTGAATTTTCATTAGTACTTAATTTTTTACATTTTTATAGAACAAAGTCATTACCTCAATCATATGATCCCATAAGTCTACTTTTTGGATTTATTTAAATTAACAAACAGAATAAAACAAATTATGTAATCCCTTTGAAACAAAAATTGAAATCTTTTTTTTTATAAAATGCTCATTTAGTCAAAAATGTTCTTCACCTATCAAAATTTATGTTTTTCTTTAAATTAAAGTATATTATGTTGCCCCTCTTAACAAAAAGTATTTCAGAACTAAATGTTGTTCATGTATATCTAACATAATAATTTATTGTTGCCAGAACTATAGTAAAAACAAGGATACATATTTATATTGAAAACTATAAATTCATGTTAAATTAACAAAGCACATGAGGAATACATTCTCTGTATAAATATACATTAAATCTTTGCATTTTAACAAAATTATTTTCTATATTGGTTCAATTAAAAATTTTAAATTAAATATGGAATTAGAATTTAAGATTTTAATGTTTTCAAATTGGCTTATAAGTGCAAAACAAAATAATATTTAACTGCCATAGTTCAGATTTATAAGCCATAATTTATCCAAATGCATATTGAACATAAAAATTATTATTCAAATAATATTTCTTGGAGATTCACCACAAAGGACAATTTAGTTTTTAAGAAAAATAAATTCATTGAGGAAATCTCAAAGCAAATGCCTTACAGGTTTTCATTACTTTATTAGCAATAAGGCTCATCAAGAGTTTCCACAAACATACTTTTAAACTGGTCTATCAGTATAAATTCCATAAAAACAGATGCTTATTTTCTTTTATATTGTGCCAATCATTTGCTAAATGGCTTTTAAAACAAAATCACACTGAATTCCATTTTTTAATTTGTATTGTTTGATCTAGAAGTATCTTTTGATATCATAAGAGCTCAAATAAATTAAATTAATAAACATTTTTACTTTCCATACTTTATGTACTATAAAAACAGTTATTAATTGTTATTTTTTTTGATTGTTGAGGAATATGTTATAAAATTCCATAGTTATTTACTTATTATTTTCTTTCAAATTAATGTAATTCTAATTCGTTTGAAATTTAATTGAAGAAAAGTTACTCTAATATGTAAATGTTTAAAGTAATGTTTTTAATAAATAGACTGCAAATGGCTATGCAAGGGAGTAAACTCAAGAAACTCTCAGGCTCTCATCTTGAAAGACATGCATGCTTAAAATAATGATATAATATCATAGGTTATATATAGAGAAATAACATTAAGAATACAGAAAATAGTATCCTCATAAAGAAATAATATAGCTATAATTATATGTCTATAAAGAGAAATACGTTTAAAAATGTACTGGAAAGATAATTTGAAATGTGTTAGTAAAATGTATTTTGCGCAAATGTTTACTGTAAACTGTCCAGTTCACAATAGCCTTAAGAGTTAACTATGGCCATTGGAACAACAGCATTCTTCGGAGTGGAAGATTTTTGGTCTGGTATAACAACTTCTGAAGAAAAGGGATGATTGAATGTAATTTGTCAGTGTAGGTACTAAACGTTTTCAAGTTACTGTCTTATGATACATAAAACCCAGTCTCTGTTTACGAAGAAGCTCTCTCATATAGAACACATTATAGATATTTAAAGAAATGCTATATAATGGCTTAAAGTTGTTGGACTTTATGATATAAATTGTCTGTATATTGTACTGAAAAGTTTTAATAATTTCAAGCATATTTTTTATGGTACAAGATTTGTAAAAATACTAATTCAATTGAAACGATTGTGTAAAAAGTATCTTAGTTTACTTTTAAGAAAATCTGAAAGTTCTTAGAAATCATTGTTAAATACTTAAAATTTTAAAAATAAATTAATACTTATTTCGAGATAAAATTTATGAAAATTTGCTTCAGATCCAAACTGTATTTAACTAAGCAATTTTAAAACTCGGTTAAAATTCATTTATTAAAACTTTTTGAAAAATACTTTTGCCTACATTTAAAAAATAAGTATAATGCTTCTTATAAATACTATGGTGAAATATCTTCAATTCGTACTATACCAACCTTTTCTTCAAATTTCTATAAAGAGCCTGAAGATAATTCAATATTACAAGCTGATACTTCAAAATGTTTTACGAAAATATGCAGTTTAATATCTGGTAATTTGTTTTACAGTTATATAAAATTAAAACTGTTATGAGTAGTGCTAATTATATTTAAAGATTTATATTGAAATTAGATAGGAATAAAACTACAAAAAGATCTTTTTAGAACATTTTTTGTTCCCATAATAATTATAACTTAACCTGAAAGGTAAATGATGAAAATTTAGAATTTGCAGCTGTAATACGTAGGATATTAGTTTTATTGTGATTTTATTTTGAAATATTAAATAAATATAACTAAATTTACAAATTAACAATAGTTAATTAATATAATTATACATTGCAACATTTATTATCATGATTCTTAATAACTTAACAACAATAATAATTTTTATTTCAACACAAATTTTATAAATGGCTTTCTACAAGAAATATGATGCAATTCTTTTATTCCAGTACATCAAATACATTTTTAGGACTGTAAAATTTTACATTAAATATATTATTTTAATATAGTTAATTATATTATCATTTAAAATAATTAAAATTTTATTTATATAAATTAATTTTGATAAATTATGATGATACTTTCTCAATAAATAAAAAAAATTATAAGTGTCAAAAATTATTTTTACAATGTATAAATTCTTAAAATAAATTTCAAATTTAATTATATATATATATATATATATATATATATATATATATATATTAGTTTTATCCAAATTTTATCGAATGGTACATTAGCTTCTTCTTTTAATCTTTTTAATTTATAAAAATTAACTCCCGAAATTTAAAATATTTTACTCTTGCTTTGATATGTGAGCATAATTTCAAATTTCTAAAAAAATGCATCAGCTTAATAAAAATTTCGCTAAAATTTATAAAAAAAATAATAATAAATAAAGACTGAAGATAAATAAAATGCCACCACAATATTTACAAAAATTGTATTTTTAAAATTTCCCATGTTTACGAATGTTTTAATCTTTTTTAAAATGAAATATATTTATTCATCCGCTTTTCAATTAACTTTTCTGCATCAACTTGAGGAACCGAAAAGTGTACATTCTTATTTGCTAAACAACGCAACATGCCAAGCGAAAGCTTGGAATGTGTTCCCAAGAATACTCGATGTCTATGTTAGAATCCAAAACAACGTAATAGCGACTTTAAAATTCCGTTGCGAAACAACGATAACGGCTTTAAAGTTCCAGAAGTTACAAAATAACGTATTGTAGAAACCTTCTACAATTCTGTAACGACTATGAGAAGTTACCAGTACTGGAACGATTTCAGCAGTTACGGGGGGAAAAAACGTTATCTTAATAACATAATTTTTGAAGAACGCGTTATTTATTAAACGGTTCTTAGTTGATAACGGTTCTTAAATAACAATTCCATTAAATATCGACCATCTCTATATGTCTTATAAATATTGGTCTGGTAATTTTACAATTTTTCTTCTGCTAACTGCTTTACCACAATCTCAACAAATCTTGAAAAGATTTGGTGGGAAAAATAACTTTGCTAAACTAATTAAATTCGAACTTAATAAATTCTAAACATGAATTGTCTTGCCTAAGCTAAATATAAGATTTTAAAATATTATATGAAATAGTTCGTACATGTATTTCTGAAGTTACTGTTATGTGGCGTTTTTAGTCAATCAATCGTAAGCATTTCCTAAAAACTTCATCAGTCTTGTAATACTTCCACCCAGAGTTTTATTTGTGACAAATAAAATTTCGATCAAGCTTACGTAATTATACATAAATTTCTTATGTAATCGTATTTATTTACTTTTAATGTATTAAAAAAAGCTATAACAGTGAACAAGTTAATGCTAATTAAAAATGTAAATTTATGTAAAACTTTGAAATTTATAAATAGAAAATTAAGAAAGTCAAATTCGAACAAAATACGAGCTAATGTAAAAGAAAATTTCAAATAGTAAATTAAAATTTCTAATTGAATTAAAATATAGACTTATACAATATCCATGTAAGGTTTTATAAGGGGATCTAATGACTTATATAACCTGAAATATGTTAAGCATAATTATTTGAAAAATATATGAAAAACAAAAGATATTGTAAAAATCAAGAAATGTGCAAAGGAATAAGTAAAAATTATAATGAAGAACAATCCAACCTCAAAAATAATCATTCAAGAGTTTTATGTGATTGAGCAGAACAATTAAAATTAAAACAAAAAGTGACAGAAATGCAGTGTTAAAAAAGTATTCCACTCAATGATCAAAACAGTACAGTTGACTTCTGGGAACATAAAGATTCTAAAAATTATTTATCGAGATTATATTGCACCAGGGAGGAGTCACATGTCCAACCACTAATTTTACCACATGAGCTTCTAAGTATTCCAAATTCATTTTTGCTATTTATATATTTTGGAATGTTCTGTTTTATAGTTTAATTTTTCTCAAACTGATCATTTTTTAGCTATGTCACTTAAGAAATGTATGGGAGACCTTTTATATTATATATTCGAGAATAAAATAATCCTATTACATATCAATTGATTTTTAACTTTAATATAATTTCTTTTTAAAATTTGTTAAATATGATAGTTAACATACTTAAGTCTCGTATCATCTTTTAATCAATAATCCATCAAGACAAGAAGGAATCCAGATGTTTGAATAATTTTAAGTGATCAAATTAAAGTAAAAAATTGATTGCATTATTAATGGAGGAAAATTTTTAAGATGGATCTTGAACATAAACAATTGATATAACATACACATGTTGGTCATATTGTTCTTATGAATAAAACATTTTGAGAAAGTCTCAATAGCATTTTGCAATTATACTTGATTTTAATATATCTTCAAAGTGTATTAAGGTTGATAAATGTGTACTTTTATTTTCCATTTTAGTAAAGTTCTTAAAATGAAGATTATTCTAAAGGAAGTATGATAACTGTGATTTTATGTTTTAACTAAATATACTTGGTTAACAAAATTTAGCAAACAGTTTATTAGTTTTTAATTGAACTTCAATCTAATGTTGATATTTTGATATAGGAATTTAAAAATTAAGTTTAATGTAAAAATTTTTAAATTTAGTAATGGTAATAATTTTTTGAAGACTAATTTATGCAAGTTGTAATATCTGTACTAAATAAATATTGTTTAAAATTGAATGATTGTAATTGGAAAAATTTTTAAGCAAAATTAAGGACTTTATTTTTTGAAAAAGTTTACTGTTTTCTGAATACCAATATTTACAGACAGATTATATATTCTTTTTTGTTTTATTACTGTTATTTCCAAATTGTAATCAAATTTTGATGAAACTATAAAACTTAGTCAAAATTACTTAAATTTAAAAAAAAAATCCAATTAAAGTATTTATTTCTTTTATTTGGCTAGTGTAATAAATTGCTTAAAATATAGACGAGTTTTTATTTCCATATAATTTTCTGTAAATGTTCATATTATTTGGTAAGCATATAAATTCTTTACTAAAAATGGGAATTTTTCACTTTATCAAAATATTTTCTTGCAGAAAAATTAATTATAGTTTACCATTATATTTGTTTATTTGTAATCCTTATTTGAACTTGTTATATCTCTTTAAAAGAAATAAGGTTCTGTTATAAATATATATTAACATATTTATCATCTATTTCCTGATTCATCTGCAACCTTTGCTGTAGAAAGTTGATTCCAAATCACTACAAACATTTATTATTAGACTTGCCTTGGTCTTGTGATAGGGCCATTCTTTTTGTACTTCTGGTTTGATCCCAGCTACTGTTAAAGAAACAGAAAGAGATATTATATGTTTCTCTACTCTCTCTGAATGTGTTGAGGCCTTTGAATATGGGTGTTTTCTAGGTTTTCCATCTTGCAACATGCAAATAGAATTTATTTTATAAAATTCTCACTAGAAGACAGTATGTCATGAATGATCAAATATCTTAGTCTTAGAGTTTCTACTGTGCAGTGTCAAAATATACTCATTTGAAATAGGATGGTTACCCTCAAGTGATGAGTATGTCATTGAAATTAAGCAAATTGATTAAATAAAGCTACAAGGCCATGTTAATATCTGTCATTGTTTTATGGTTTATAAGTTTACAAACATAACTAGCTGGGATTGCTATTATTAGCTTTTTTGATTCAATTATGAGCTTTTTGAATTTGTTTCACTTTTTTTATTTTAAGTATTCTTTGAATCTGAGTTTGTTTTAAAGTGTACAATCTTAACATTTATTTCTAGATTATTTGTTTCAATCGTAAAAAATTACAAAACGGATTAAATTTTGATTCTCATTTATCATGACTTAAAAATGCTTGAACTTAGATCCAATTCTGATTTTGTTGATAAGGTATTAAACATATTGTTTTATAAATCAATTGAATAAATGATTTTTTCAACTGAATTTTTTATTTTACTGTGATCTGTAAATATTTTTTTATTCAATTTATTCAAATCTATAACCATTTTTGAAATCAACTTATTTTGTTAAAATATTTGTTAATCAAAATTGCTTAAGTAGAATAAAACACTGTGCTTTGTTATATAAAAGTAATATTAAAGTATGTGTAGGGAAGTAAAAAATTTTCTTTTAAAATAGACTTTTTTATTTAGAAAGGACTATTTTTATATAATTTTAAAAACTATGAATTATAAATATTTTAATGGTTCTATTTCATTTGATTGAATTTATCAATATAATGAATTCCCCTTATTAATACAGAAAAACTATATTTAAAATTTATTATGTTACCAATCATATGAAAACAAGATTGAAGAGAAATTCTCTCTAAAAAAACAAATTTAATGTTAAGATCACCTTATTAAATCTATATTTGTAATTTTTGCATATATTTGTTTATTCTACTGAATTGTTTTTGAAATCACCTCTATTGTATATTATTCGATGCAATATAAGAAAATTTCTTTAAACTAGTGCCAAAAATGTTAATAATTTCAAATTCTTAAATTTGCATTTTTATTTCTTTATTTTCACAAATTTCATCATTTTGTAACTTTTATTTCTGAATTTTATAAATTTTAACCAAACAAAGATTACAATTAATTCAATTTTAAATTATTATTTAGTTATTGTAATATAGATTTTTATCGTTTATTCAATAATAAATTTAGAAAATTCATAAAAAATATTGATTTTTTTCGTTGGTTAAATTGTTGGTTAAATAAAAAATATTAATTTTTTTCGTTGGTTATCAAGTAGCTTAGATTCTAAGTTGTCATGAAAATGAATAAATTGTAGAAATATATACAAAATTAAAAATTTTTATGATTTTTAAGTAATTAAGAGTTTTACTCTCTTATGACATATGAATACTAATTTGTGTACTTTTTAAAAGTTTTGAGTTTGTCTGCTCTTTCCAACATGCTACTTTACAGTAATAGTTTTAATTTTTTTTTCTCAGTGACTTCATGTTTAATTATACTAATTTTTATATAGTGTTAGTGAAACATACTGCAATTAGGATTTGGGTTTTATATAAGTTTAAGTTACATAAATTGAGGGATTGGATCTTCTGGTGGTTCCATCTATTGGAGAATTTAAAGAGCAAAGGCGTACTTTCACCTTCGTGGTGCTCTGATTAAAACGAAAGACGTTCCCTATTGACTTAAATTCGCATAGCCAAGACATAGCGAGCAGCTTGGCTTGTCCGAGTGTCATAAGTAACAACAACATAAGTAACATTGGAGGATTTGCAACGATAATAAATTTTTTGACCTGGGCTTCATCCTATGATTTGAAACAAATGTAAAATATAGATAGGAAACTTATAGATTTTAATCATTCGATGATTCTATAATGTATTCCAATTTGCACAATTTGTTTGCTATTTTAGATGTCCTTGAAGTTTATGCTGTTTCATTTTTTAAGTTTATTTTTAAATAATTTTGAGTGTAAAATTTTGATTATTTTTCTCACAATTTAAAAGTTAATTAGATGCTATTTGGATATTGTAATTTTATTAAGTTGTTTAATTTGTGATTTATATTTTTAAAAGAGTTATTTTCAAAACAGTTCTTTTAATTTAGAGTGTGAGGGAAGTTAATTAGGTAAGTACTTTTACTTTGTGCTATTCTATTTAATTTGTTATTTTATGTTGTAAAATATGTATCATTTATTAATTATAATGTAGAGATATTTGAGATACATATGTTTCTTGTTGAATTGTATTAGTCAATTAATTAAAACTAGAATAATGTGTTATTTTAAGATTTACACCACTGCCTAGTTAATTAGAAACTAGAGTTTTAAACATTTAGATTTATAGCACAGTTGTTAATACCCACTTTATATAGGATGTTTTTAGTGTTTGTATTCATGTAATTAATTTAAAAAAATTAAAAATTTTATTTTATTGACCAATTATGAATAATGGTATTGACATTTAGATATTTATATTTGTTTTATAGATTGTAATTTTTATAAAATATGTGCAGTTATGTTTGTAGTCTTCAATTTTGTAGTAGTTCTTTAGTTAGTAAATATAATTAAATATTCAATATTTGAAATTCAAAATACAACAAAATTGTGATTTTCAAAGTTAAAAATTGAGCACAATTAAGATTTTGAAAACTGATTTTATTAACACCTGTTGGTTTATCGAGATTCAGTGAGTTATTGCTTTTTAGACATTTTACATTTGGAAATATTGTAACTTTGACATTGGCAACACGTTTGAAAATTGTATTGCATATACTAGGATTTTACCATGATTTGTAATGAACATTTTGATTCAAAATGTAAATTTTGCTGTTTTTCTGAAGTTAAACCTTGATTTTTGCTTTGGAAGAAAAGTAGATATTTTATTTATTAAAAATGGTTTTAGGAACTATTGCTTAGAAAATTCCTCTGAAAAAAAAATTCAAATATATATTGAAAAATTCCTTTTGAGATATTGATCCATGTTACAATATGTTTGTCAGATCAGATTACTATATACACTTTTAGCTACATATTTATCTGATGTACTTACATGGCAAAATATTAATATTTGACTATGCCTTTTACAGGTAAATTGTTAAAGTTATTTTGATCACAACAGTGTGGAATAAAAAACAAAATTGAAGAAAATGCTATCACTGTAAGGTATGATTTTTATTTTCCATTATTTTGATTTTTAAATTTAAATGAACTTTCCTGTAACGTTGTTTAATTTATGATTATCAGTACTAACAAATTTATAATGTCTTCTAAGATAGATATGATTTAAATCAACTATTTACGAATAATAATGTAAAGCAGAAGGACCAGTAAAAAAATGAGTCTCTGTTTTTGCCCATGTGTGGCAGAGACATGTCAATCCAAGGAGCAAACATGTATCAATCTCTCATCATTCAAAATCGAATATTCTGTCTGGTTTGGTCACTTAGGAAACTTAAGTTTTGTTGGCAGTTGTGGTACTATTAACTATGCTACAGTTAATCTGAATAAAGAAGCAATGTCTATGGCATATTTGAAAAGCAAGAGATCTTACACTTACTCTTTAGTATAAAGTTTTCTAAATGAAAATTATTCTCTGTGAATGTTTAATACCTGATACTAATGAATACATGAAATCTCAAGTACTAATACTCAAATACTAAAATTAATATTTCTCTTGAATTTCAGACTCTATTTAATATATAATTTATAGTATTCTAAATAAAATGAAAAAAAATTCTCTAGTACAGTTCTTTTTTTAGCACAATTACTTATTCAATTTTCTTTTCCACCCATTTAATTTTATGTTTTCTACTTAGAATAAAGATATTTTATAATATTTATTTCAGCTTTAATTTATTTAAAGAATTTATTTTAAATAATTCAAGTAATTTTACAAATTATTAAACCAGGTATTTTTGAAAAATTTTTTTTATTTGTGTATTACGTAACTTAAATGAGCACAAATAAAAGTATGTAATTGAGTTGTTTTTAAATATTTGTCTTCATTAAAAAAAATTGTATTATATATTATAAAGTATTATGAAGTTATTAAAATGTATATATTATATGTATTATAAAGTTATTTAAATTTATAGCAACACAAATTTTCATTTGAATGAATTCTCATTCAACCAAAAATACTGAAGTTTATACATAAATTATGTCTTTGGCTATTCATTTTTCAATTTTACTCTTATAATTTATGTACATTTTTACGCAAATTCTCTTTTGCTTAAACAACTGTTTGACAAATGTAAATGAATATCATTATCTCATTACATCTTATTAAAGGAATACTTTTTTAAACATGATAGTAAAGTGTCAAAGTCATTAAAACCACCTTTTCGTCATAAAAAGTATGTTCCTGCTACTTTTGAACAATAATAGATGACTATTGTATCTCTTTATATTGAACTCTGACTTTTGTTGGAGAATACAGGTCCATATATTTTTTCCGTTATCTGGACAATGAGAAATTCACATATGTGTATTTTTCTTTACTTGTCCACCCTGAATCCCATTCAAAAACATTAGAATTATTTTTGTCATGCTTTGTACATATTTCTTATTCCATTTGCATCCATTGCTTCACAAGAAGAATGATGACTACTCAATTCTGTGGTGTTTGTTCATCACATTGAAAACATGGTCAAATATTGTAAATTTTGTTTGCTAATAAATATTCATTTATGCTATTAATATCATTTGCTTAAATTTCTTGTTGTTATTGATTTTAATATGATTTATGATTTTTAACTTATGAAAATTCAATATTTTTTATAATTATATTGTTTACTTTGTTTCATGAATGAACATATTAGCCATTTTCTTGTCTCACTTCATATCAATGAAATCAATACTTGAATTTTTTCATTTCATTACTTTGTGCTTACTTTTTATAATTTCTTTTTTGATCTGCTGAAAATGAATGCATTAGTATAATTTTATAATTTGATTGATATTAAAATTTAATGTAGAAATTTCCACTTTTTAACATTATTTTTTGAGTAAAGTATATTAAAAATATGTCATCCATATATATAAATGATAGAAAAGCCAGTGAGATGAGAGAAATCAATTAAATTTAACAGTCATAATAAAATTAATAATAAAAGCAATTTGTAACATTAGCATTTTATTAAAGATTAATTAGAGCATCTTTTAACATTAACTACTAGGGCTGAAAAAAATTTACAGCCTTTGATATAGAAGAAAATATGAATTTTAGTGTTAGTAAGGTTGACAGAAATAATTTGTTTATATTATTCATGCTCTAAATCTTTGCTAAATGTTTGGCAAATTATATTTAAATACCTTTTGTATTCCATTTTAATTAATTTTTTTTGAAAAAATAAATATTTTAAATTTCACACTACCGCTCTTGACAATTATTTTTTTTATAAATTACCACAAAGTTATATGTAAATAATGTAAATTAACATAATTTTTTCAAGCATTAAGAATTTTTTATTTTAATTTTGTGAATAAATTTATTAAATTACCAGATTTTTTTATAAGTGTCTTAAATTGATAGCATATTATTTATTAATTTTTATATTTAATAGTCTGATAGGTCTTCACAATTTTGTTAGTCCAATTGTTTTTCTTATGAATGCTGTTTAAATAAAATAAAATTCTGGTTATTTTGAGTAATCTTGGTCCTTTTACGGAGCAACATGCTGTGGATGTTAAAAAATCCATATAAATACTTTGAACTGTGTTACACTATTCACTAAGTGATGCAATACTTCATTGAAAAATTGAAGTAAGGAAAAATTAAAATTATAAATATGAAAATTCATATATAGTTAAATTTTATTCTTAAAAAATAGTTATTGGTTAAATAGTTTAATTGAAATATAAAAATGCAGTTTAATCTATTGAACAGTAATATTTGTAATTGTTAACTATACACATTATTCACTTATAATTTTTTTTTATTATATGGGAAGTAGTTTATAAATTGCGATGAATAGGATATTTATTTGTTAAAGTTATTATGTTGAACATGATAATTTTAACATTTTATTCCTTAAAATACAATTTAAATTGATAAAATCTTGCACAAGCTTTGAAATTGTTACATTATTAATAAAGTAAAACTGCTATCTGTGAATTATGCTCATACTTCAGGTATCACAGAACAGAATCATTGAAGCATTTTAGAATCAAAATTGGATTTATATAATTATTCATATTGCAAGTGTATAAAAATTCATTGATTTGGGAAATTAATACTTGTAGAGAAAATACAGTTTAGTGGTTCATGTAGTTAACTATATATGATGGTATAAACTTTCTTATTTTCCCTTGTAATGACACATTTTCCCTTTATGGTTATTGTTTTTATTTTTTCCCTTTTAAAACAGTTTTTGGCATCATGTCAATTCCATTTTCATAGAAAAATATTTTTCTGCAGGAAATGTATTTTATTATTATTCTCTTTATTTGCTTATGTCCAGTAAAAATAGTTAAAATGTTTTTTACTCAACATATGCTTATATCTCAATTTAGAACAAAATCTTTACCAGAACAATTAAAAAATTCTTAAGACTCTCTAGTTTGATTTTGGACATTTTGTCTTTCATTATATCACTTTCCTTTTTATCACTATCTGTTGATTCTTATTTGTGGGTGGCAATGCTATTTTTATAAAAATATCTATAGTCTGTAGTATGCTCAGTTCCCCATGTCATTTTAAGGGCTGTGTTTAAATAAATTTATGAGAATAACTTAACTACTGTAAAGTATTAATATTCTAATTATTGTGTGTGTTACTTTGTTATGGTTTTGGACATTGAATCATTCACAATTTTTTATTATTTAATCGAAGATGAGTACATGCTTATCTTGTGTAAAATAGATACACTGATGAATGTCCCAAAAATTGACCATATTTCCTTATGAAACTAACAGAATTGCTTTTTTTTATCGTTACATTTTTTTGAAGAAAATATAATTTTTTCTTTTTTTCTATAAATAAATCATTTCAATTTCATGTTAACTAATGGTCTGAAGCATAAATTTCAAGTCGTATTAAGAGTCTTTTTACTAGATAATGTCTTTCATTGATTTTTTTAGATTGGATTTCATTATGTCATGGTGACTTTTTATACTTGCATTTAATATTGTCTTGTAGAACTTGGGGTGCTTATAGTAATTTCATATTAATTTAAACTTAATATTTACCCATTTTAAAATAGAGTTTTTTTAATGTTCCATTTTAAATAGCAGTGATAGTTGATAAATTATTTCTTTTGCCAGTTCAATATGTTTGACTACACCAATTAGACTTCCTTTTTCTATCATAATTGAACAAAAGATAATTTTATCAGTGGCATCTTATCTCTAATTATGGATATTGGGTATTAAGTATTAAGCTTAGAATTGGAAAAAGTATAAGAGCCTGCTTCAGTAACTTTATTTAAATTTAGTTTATATTTGCATGTGATCTACTCCAGGTTTTGCTAATTCTTTGTTTAATCATTACATTCATGTTCTAAATCTTGATGCAAATTCTTTTGCTTTTATTTTAATATCTTCATTTATTATATAAACTTTAATGTTTGCTATATATTCTTTCAACATGTTCTGATGTTAATAAAAGTATATTTTATTTTACATAGAGTTTTGCTTCATCACACAATGTTTTAATATTCAATTTACTCTTTTTATTATTACTAGCTTTCCTTAAATGCTCTTTATTATTAGTAATACTGATTTCTTTTGCAGTAATTAATATTGTGATTTGATACTGAAAAATGGCATTTGATGGTGAAAAATTATCAGTATGGTACTCCTAGACCATGAAGTTTTTGTGGATATTTGGTGAAAAGATTTGGTGCACCAAATTTTTATTCTGCTATATTTTTCTCTGATTAGAAAATGTTGCTATACTGTTATCTCTTTAGGTATTTCTGCATTTAATTTGTAAGATTTTTAAGAAAGTAAATGTATGTGTTTACTATTATCATATATAAAACCATTTTTCATTAAAAATAATTAAAAAATTTAAATTTTAAACTAGTAGATATTTTGATGTATGAGTTTTCAGTAGTTTAAATAACTATTAATTGATACAATATTCAATGTTATTATCTTTTTGCTTGTTGGTTAAATGAAGTGTCATCGTCAATGATTATAAAGCTAATGTTCAAAAATTTATTTTTTATTTGAAAAAGATGAATGCCTTTATATTTAGTATCTTGTGATTCCTCTGAAATTGTAAATGAAGCAAGATAATTGATTGGTTTATTATTAATGGTTGAAATAAAATTAATAAATATTAGTTTTTATCTTGAAAGAATTATTTTCGAAGCCTGGCATTAATTATTTTTTTTTCATTTCAGATTTTATATACAGGAGTATTTACAGTTGAAATATCCAATATTGAAACTTCTTTCCTCATACAAAATTTTAGAAAATGTATAATTTTTAATCCAAAAACTAAGCAAAATTTTCAGTTATAGTTATTTATATGATCTTCACGATACAAGAAAGTACCCTGGAATAATTTCTAATATTTTTTTAAGACTCATAATAAATAATATTCATCTAATTACCCAGAACACATGTACTACAAAAATATGTGTTTTGCATATCTTAAGAATATCTCTTTGTCCTCAACATTTTCCTAAATTACTGGAAAAAGTTACCAGTGTAAACTCGACCAATATTTCCCTCATGTCAATGATTCTACTAGTGAAAAATATGTTTGCAGATTGCTCCATGTTAATGTAAAGTGATATGCTAGAGATAGAATACAAATAGAAAGCTAATTTTATTTATTTATATAGTAAATTTGAGTAATTTAAAAGGAATTTTTAACTTTTTGTTCTATTTCTACTAATTGTAATGAAATTACTTTTTTGATACCATATTATTGAACATCTTAATAAATAAGACTATCAGACATATTAAAGTTCACTGCATAAATTGACTTCAAAAGGATTTTTCACAAATAATTTGCTATCTTCACATGTTACAAAGGAGAAAAACCACATAGCTCTAAAACACCCTGTTTGACAATTCATGCTGAAAGCAAAAATGTAACATCCCTCTTTTGTTCAACAGTTGCAAAGAACAAATTGGAACTTTTACTATAAAAAGCATGGTGAACCATTTATAGTGATAGTTTGTCAAAAAGAAAATTATGCTTGAATTTTTTTTAATATTATTTACTTTGTATTTTTGAATTGAGTATTTTATTAATTTCATTGGCTCTTGCTTATTATTTTAAGTATTAGAGCTGATGACTTACTAATAGGATAATATGCACTTAGCTTATGAAATATAACTAATCTTATTCAAAAGTATTTTCAACAACTTCCTGTAAATTTGTGAACAGTATCATTTAGTATTAAGCTTGTCATTTTATTATTATCTTAATTAGGTCTACCTAAAGTGATAAAAAAGTATTACACATAATACTATATTCAACATCACGGTGTATTTTTTGTGTTTACAAATGTTAAATTATAAACATTCTTATTGCTAAAATGTCTCTTAAGTGTCTTGTTTTTAGGTTGTTGGCCTTACATTTAACTACAACTATTTATAAAAGTATATTTCATTGGTAATATTACTTGAGGCTTGTTTTGAACTTAAAGTTAGATTATTAAATGCATACATAAAGTTTTTAAAAACAATTTAGAATTTTGAAAGAATTTTACAAAAATACCAAGTTAGAATGGTTAAGCCAATGTGTTCCCATAAGAAAAGCATTAAATTTGTATTTCTACGGAAAACATTCAGTTTGTATTTTTACGGAAAACCCAAAAGAATGTACTTTGCTATTTTAATATTAAGAGTCATGTAAATTATGTATAAAAAATTTCCATTTGTTAAAATTGGTTACAGAAGCAGTTTTTCATGAAATGAGAAGTGTTTGGAAGTATGTGACAATTGAACACCCACATGCAAAATAGAACTTTTATTTGAATAAATGTTCGTACATAATGTACATAAAAATCACATTTAATCATTGATTAATAAGAAAATTTTAAAAAATAAAAAATTGAGGATAATATAAATCCTAAAAAAGTTTAAGGTGATTAGATGTTTTTCTTGCTTTTTAGACCTGTAAATAAAAGGGCAGAAAAAATAATAGGTTCACTTATTTTATAAATTTTTTTAAATATTCTGTCCTTAAAATATTTAATTGTTTACTTCAATTTCATTGAAAAACATGGTAATGATGACAGTGTAACTTTTTCATCTTCCATACTTTAGATGAATTCTATGTATAAATTATCAGAATTCTATGTATTTAAATAATAAGCACTCTTAAAAAAACAATTTTTTTCAGATTGTATTTGAATATTTTGAGTAAATGATTTTATTTTGCATTTGATTTTGTTGAAAAAGATAGGTATGACATTTAAGCAATGTGAGTCTCATTAAAAATATTTTTTTTAAAATTTGCTTTTGTTTAATCTTAGTTGTATATTTAAAAAGTGTTATGCAAATTTTTCTCAAAACAAAAATGTTCAAATGCAAGTAAGCTTTTCAGTTTACTCCTTTTATTTCATAATTTTGGTAATTTACTGTTTAGTAGATAAAGTTTTTATTGCTTGTTTAGTTAAATTGTGTGTGTGAAATTTTCTTTTAAGACATGTAAAGAAATTACCTGCTGTTTTTAATTTAATTTCTTTTATTTTAGGATAAAATTTTGTGATGTATACTAATCAACAGTACCTATTTTTATCATAATAAATGGACAGTGACCTATTGTATTCTTGTAAATATCAAGGGTTAGACATAAGTTTGAAACGGAAATGGGAATATATGGTAAATAATTTTTTTATCATTAATTATTCTTATTTTAAGAATATATATTGTATTTATACATTAGTTAATATACTATTTTTGACTTACTAATTAAGTGCTGAGATAATATAAACTTTTCACATTGTATTTTCTTGAGGAATTAATGTATACATAATATTAATAACTTAATATTTTTATTTAAAATCATAACTGAGAAGAAATAAGCTTACAAATTTATTATTCTTAGAACAGCTTGCCTTAAATTAACACTGATTATATTAGCATATTAAAAGTGTGGCATTAAAAAATTAATTTGTTTTCAAACAAATATTTATTTGTGTTGTGAATGGCTTTCAAAATTCTTTTTGTTGTATTTTAACTATTTTTAGAAGACAAAAGTTTCAGTGTTCAATGTATTATTAATGCTGCTATTGAATGCTTTTTTTTTCAAAGAAATGATTTTTATAGGAAATAATAAAATTTAATATTTAAAAACTTGTGAATTTTTCTATTCTAACTTACTCAACAAAATAAAACTTCCATTTCATTATTAATGCATGATATTAACTATTTTATGTTTTTTAAAAAACACGTGAGTGAAGTTAATTGTATCTTTTTCTTATCACTGGAATTGTTACTATACTTGAAACTATGTCATGAAGCATTATTATTATAATCAATTTAAATGATTCGGGGTTACATGTTTTGTTTACCTTATAGGTTAAAGATTTTACAAATCTTGAATATCAGTACTGTATTGAATACTGAAATCACTTAAAGATAGAGAGCATTGATGTATTCATAAAACATTTTCATGAACATTGTTATTTCAAACAATAATATTGTTGAATCTTCTCTTTTGTTTGATATTTATGTCTTGATTCATATTTCAATTTTCTTAAAATTTGTAAATAATCAGGGAAAGTTAAAATAGTTTATGAAGAATTAATAGTTGCAGAATATATATTTAGCTTAAAAAGTTGGGATTTAACAGTGCACATGTGTATAAAACAAAATGAATATCATTGTAATTTAAGTTTACTACTGCATTTTATTTTCGTTTTGGATTATTGTATTAATATCTCTCTGATAATATATATCCATTACAGTAGATAAGAGTAGGACTGGTATCCTACTCTTATCTACTGTAATGCAGATTATAGTAATATTTCATCCATGTGCTTTAATGATATATTTTGTTTTATCTACAGATTCTTCATAAACATTCAAAAAATTTTAACCGATTTTTTGAAAAATGAATGACAAAAATGTTATAAAATTTATCCCTTTTAAAAAATAAAATTTACATTTTCTTTGAATTTGAGCTCGAAAAATAGAAATATTAAGTAAAACATTAATTATTCAAATATTTCAGTTCTTATTTGTATATCATTCAAAGGCAAGAATTTTTTATGGTGGTTGTAAATATTTTTTTTAACTAAGCAAATATTTTAAGTGTACACATTCAATTTTCATTTCAATAATTGTAAATATAATTAATATAAATTCTGGTCATGACTTAAAAGTTTAGAATTACTTTATTTTAAGTTACTGATATTTGATTTAATATTTTACATTAGTATTTTGAAAACTAAAATATTTCAAGCATTTTCTCATGAGAATTACGTTTAATAAATGCTTTGAATACATTAATTATAAAAAATGATATTTTTCATATTTTAAAAATATATAAATTGGATTCAATACTAGAAGATTTTTATTGAAGAGACACTACACGTGAAGTTTTAACGAAGAACCTGGATTTGATTTTTTAAATTCAGAGAGGAATTCCAGAAAATTTTTTAAATAAGAATTTTTAAGTAGATTCTTTTATCATAGAAAACAAGGAAATTTTATCATTAAATCCAATTATCATTTTCCATCAACCAGATTTAGAAAAATAAAAGTTTACCTGATAATATTTAGTGAATTTTTTTATGTAAATATAATACACAAAGAATTTACTTTCAAAAAGTTATACATTCAAAGAAAAAGCTGAATATTATTTTGTCTACTTTAACTCATGAGTTACTATTGAGAAAAAGTTCTAAACAAATTACAAACATGTCTCAAAGTCTTGATAATTTTTTTTGGCACTTTGAAAAGATTAAACACAATTTCTAAGACTAAATAGGATTTGAGTGTGAATTTTTGAAAGAAAAAATGTTTCCTAGTTGAGAAATAAGAAAATTTTCTACCAAATTTCTCAGTGTATATTATGTGTGTATTCAATTCCCATCTTGATCATATATGTATGCTGCATTTTGAAATCATCTTTAAACTTTATACTACAAATGTATTATTTTTTGTTAGTCAAATTTTAAAAAACGTAGTCTTTATTTTATCAATTATGATATCAATATTTTTAATATACGGTAACACTAAATTAAAAAAAATTGGAGTAAATAGCATAATTTTAGTTTTATATGTTAAATTTTTTTGATTACTATAAATATAAATGGATTTTTTGATAGACTGTGTTTAATGAAACTAAATAAATGCAAATAGATGATTTCAGAATTTTGCTTTAAAAATTATTTTCTCTAATTTTTATTCAAATATTTTTCCAAAATACAACTTAACTAAAATAAACCAATTTAATTAAAAAAATTCAATATTAATATTTTTCACAATTATAGGTTACAAGAATAATTTTTCAAGGAATTCCAGTAATCAGAAAATTGTAGTAGAGTTTTTGTGTTTAGCAAATAAATAATTCTATAACGAAAAGTTTAATAATTTTTTATATTGATAGTTCAGTTTCACCATGCATTCAAAAGTATAGTAATTCTTTTAAAAGTTTATTAATTTATAGAATATATTGCTTATAGTATTTTTCTCACATTAAATGCTTTAATGCTTTTCCTACTGCTTTGACAACATTTATATAGCAGTTTACTATACGTTTATATCTGAAAAGGTTTGGAATGTATTGAGTAATGTAATGATTGCTATATGTAACATTTAAGAATTTAAAGTTGAAATTCAACCTTTTCCATCATTTATGTTTCAAAATTGTGTAAGTTAGGGAAATTAGAAAAATGTCAAAAACAAATATGCAAAAAGAAACTCTAGAGAATTTTGATTTTACATTTAAAGAATAGAAAAAGTTATTTTCCTATTAAGATTTTCTCAAAAAATTGAAAAATTATATGTAAATTACTATTTATTATCTTAAACTATTTACGTAATAAGATTGATTAAAAGTACTCTTTTACATTATTTATACATATAAACATATACTTGAATAATAGACAAAAGCCTTACAATTTTGCATACCAGCTACAAATTTTGGGTGTTTATTCTAACACAATTTTTCTGAAAGTGCCTTTAAACAATGCATTATTTTACAAAAAATTCTTTTTTGCAGAATTTGATTGCTTTGATGTACATTTATATCAATATTTGTGCCTGTTGATTGCAGGTTTTAAGTAAGTTTGATTAAAATTAGAATCAACCAAATATTAAAGTGTTTTAGCATTGTTTTAAAGCTGAATTTTTTAATTGCTTAGACAATTGCAAGCTAAGAGACAATGAATTGAAGTTAGTGATAAAGTTCTAATATTTAACATAAGTAATATTTATCATAAGTTTATTCTCTGCTAGCAAAACAGTTATTTACTTAAATTAATACACTGCATAAATACATTTTGGTTTTTAGACACTTTTTTTTTGAATCAGTGTGACATTAATTTTATTTGCTTACTTTTATTTCCTTTTAATACCAATTTCTGGTTGTTTTTTTTCTTTAAGACTTGATTAATGTAATGTGATTCAGTAATGTGGCATTCCCCCCTTTTTTTAAACCGTTAGAATACTTAAGTCATTTCATGGAGCATTGATGTATTCACAAAACATGGTTTTATTTCAAGCAGTAATATTGTTGAATATATTTTTTTATATATTTATATTTTATGGCTTCCATATATCTTGAAAAGCAGGAAAATTTTCAATAATCAGAGAAAATCAGGGATTTTTTAAAAATTTTTTTAATATACTAAAATTTAGAGAGTGTATTTAGTATAAAGTCAATAGATATTCTGGTTTAAACTGGTTTATCATAGAATACTATATTTAAATAAAAAATATTATTTATTTAAATATAGTATTCTATGATATCTTATTTTTTTTTTTTATTTTTTTTTGGTAACTGCATTAAAACATTAATGACAGTAAGTACTGTGGGATCAGAATTTGTGTCTCTTATCTGCTGTAATTTAAGATGCTTCAATGGTAAACTTGTATAGCCCTTTGATTTATCTGGTATTCTTTAATGATATAAATGGTGAAAATCAGTAAATTAAAATTATCCATTATAAGTATAAAATTTGTCATCTTTTTTAAATCATGAAGTGGAATATTAATACATATAAAACAGATTTTTCAAGCTTTTCATGAATTATTTCTAAACTCTCAGAGTTTTTAATTGTGATTTTAAATACAATTCTCTATAAATTTCAAATTTAAGATAATGTGTTATACAAATATTTAGATTTTCAGGAAACATTAATATTGCTGAAATTATAGTTGGTATCAAAACTTTTTTTAGTGAAATGATAAGTATTACATTTGAAATTTAAGTTTTTAAACTTAAATTGTAATATTAAAAAAATATTCTTCAAAAATAGTTTCTACAATTTAATACAATTCAGAATTTCCCCCCCATAGACTTAACATTTCCTCTAGCTGTGTTGGAAAAAGAAGAAATTTGATATTTTATCAAATACTTTTTTTTATCTAAAAGTTAAAAAAATGTCAGGCTCTTTGGTAGTTTGTATGATTCTTTATAATTGTATCTGAATATTTTTGTCTTGGAAAAATATTTTCAGAAAAAATATGATGCTGGCATTCAACTGTACAGTTTTCATGACACAAAATATGATAACATAGAAATTCTCAATTGCTGTATAAAAGTTATCTTGTAAGTGCTAGAGAAAACCAGACTAATAACTAAAAATTAACGAAAATTAATATTTTCTAACTTGTAGAAGCATAAGATCATTTATTACAAGAATCTTAGAGAATCCTAAATTTAAGCTATACTTTTTTCATCTATTTTATATTTTACTGAAAAAAATAATATATTTTCTGTTTAATTGAAGTAAAATAAAATGAATTTTTGTGCATTGAGTAGTATCTAAATTTAATACATTATTCGATTAATCATCATTTGCTTGCTCTATGCTCTTTTTAACTGGGAATCAAAATTTCATAAGAAAATGTAGATTGTCAGAATTTCTTTTGCTCATTTGATTGATTATTCAGACTATAAGAAAACAGTGGTAAAATATACATTTTTAGTTCAATGTTAAAAATCTGTTAGTGTATTTAGAACCATAATTAACTTCGTATTTGATGAAATTTGTAAAACGCTTGGAATAAAACATTTAATTTAGTCACCAATTTATAGTTTTTTGTATTCATTTTTAGTGGATTATAGTCTATTATTTTCTTATTAACTTAGCCAATCAAGTTTTGAATAATTAAAACTTACATATAATTGTTAAATTGACTCTCTCATACTTTAAATATCAACATAAAGAAAGTGTGCTTGCAAAGTTTAATTGCCATTACAATTTGTCTTTTTAAATAGAATAAATGAAGTAATTACAGCTTCAATTTTGTTACATTTTAATATACAGTAAAATTCCTGGTGTGACAAAGGAATTAAATTGAAAAAATATTGTTCTTAACTGGAATTTTTTTTAATTGTCTTAGAATTATTTGAAATATAATACCATCCAAGTTTTGTCAACAAATGTTCTAATGATTCAAGGTCTTTTTAGATGAAAATTCTGCATCTAGAATATGTATTTTGTACTTGTAATTTTCAAATTAATTTATAAACTAAATGTAATGAAAATGTGCAAATAGAATTAATATTTTTTAATGTAAAGATAACCAAAAACATAAAACCAAAAATGTGTATAAGTTTTGATGAATACAGAATTTTTTTATGATTTTTTCATGTACAATATTGGTTAATATATATTCTTATTTGTGCTCAATTAATTCCAAGCACAATTATTTTTTACTTTTAATTTATCATTGCTAATAATAAAAAATTTTGTGTTTCTATAAAATCCTATTACTAAAAATTATCCAGTTTCCTGTCATTAAAGATGCATACCTAAATGATCTTATTAATGTATCTAATTAGTAGAATTAAACATGTAAATGTTTCCACAAATTTTATTTATGTCTGCTCGTTATTGCAGTGCTAACCATAAGCACTGCAATAACGAGCAGACATAGTAAGCACATTTAAATAAATTTTATAGTAAAAGTAACAACTGATTTATGTCTTTTATACTCTTGGTTCTAGAAAATGAAAAAAAGTTAACACTTTCATTTACACAACACTTATCAATAACAGAAACATTAATAAATAGCAAGGCTATAATATTTTTAAGTGAAATTCATTCCAAAAATGTATTTTGAAAATTATTACCTGTAGCATGTCTTTGTAAATGTTATATTTTCTCATTGTGTAATAAAAAAATCCGATTAATTCAAAATATTGTGTTTGACAAAAATAGATTTATGTAAATTGTTTCTATGGTTAGTATTTCAGTGAATTGCTAAAATGCTCCCAATTTTAAAATTTAAAGGGTAAAAATTGTCTCAATTAACATGATGAAAACCTCAAGCTCTTTAATTATCATTCCTATAAATTTTGATGCAGTTGCATGAATTTATTTTGAAAGAATAATTGTTTGAGAGTTTGTTCAGAGCATGTTAAATACTTTATTCAAGGAGAGTATCTACATATACTTTGAAATTTAAACTTTCTTATTTGAAACAAAATAAAGTTCAGTATATTATTTTATATATATATATATATATATATATATATATATATATATATATATATATATATATATATAGCCAGCCGATTACAAAAGCCTACATTTTAAATATTGAAGGAAAAAATGAAAAATTTATAAATCATTTTTATTTTGTTGTGTAAAATAAAAAAAAATTGAATTTAAAAATGATTTATTGAATCAAAGTTGTTTCTTTATTACAGATGTTTTCTGTGTGATTTATCTTTTACTAATGCTGTAATATTTTTAGATTAATAAATATACTAATTCAATAATGTTATAAGTCAAAGTTAAAGCTGTAAATATTTTTGTAAAAATAAGTTTATTGTCCATTCTTACAAAGATAAGTTTAATTCCTGTATATATACTACCTGAAATCATCACAGTAATATATTCTTAGGTTAATTATACTGTATGTTTTTTTAATAATTGATATATATTTGTATAAATAAATCCATGTGTATTACAAAGAAGTCTTACAAATTTAATTTGAAAAAATACAAGTGCAATAAGCATTTTTTCATGAAATTAGTCATATTATAAAAAAAGCTGCAATAAACAAACAGATAACATTTTATTAACATTTAAGTCAGTATAAAATAAGATTAACTCTTATTTTATATTGACTTTTAATTTGTATTTTTTGTTACTTCAAATAAGTATTTAACACTTTTTATTCTTATTAATGGTGCATATTGTTTGAATGCTACTAGTTGCAAAATTCTTATTTTAGCTTTTCTGTATCTAGCCTTTATCATTGCCTGTCCTTAATCATTGAAAATAAGAAACTTTAATATTGAAGGAATAATTGTAGTTTATTTTATAATGAAATATATTGCTAAAAGAAAAACAGAGCTAAATGATGTATTAAATTGTGTTATTGTATTTTTTAAAACAATATCCAATTTGATACATACTTTTGGTTGTATGAAGTTTCCATAGTGAGTGGAATTGCATTATAAGCTTTTGAAAATGAAAATAAATTTGATAATACTGTGTTGATCATTTGATAAAATAAAATTCTTTAGTATAAGTTGCACTTTTTAATACTTAATAAAATTTTTGAAATGTAAAATTCACACACAACAAATTCTTAAACTTTTTCATTATTACTTTTCACTTTATATCTAACTAATTTGTATGTATTTCATATTATTAAATTTGTATTTATTGAAATGAATTTGAATTTGCAGTACATAATATTATAAAGTATTTAATATTACTTTATTGTTGCTGTTTCCACTCTTTAAAATATCTAGTGACAGCTAGATCATACCCATGACACTGTGAACCCTACAGAAATCGAGCACCAGCAGTGGACTTATACAAACATCCGCTAGAGCAATCCCCAAACAATCCATGATGTGATAAGGGGAAGGTGGTTTCAGATTGCATTTTGTGCATTACTTAATTATTTTGTGACTATTTGATTAAAATTCTTCCTACCTTTGGTGCTTGTTGCTTTATTAAAATTTTTGAATCGCTTAAGTGAAGAAAAAAATCACTTTTTACAAATATATAAATATTATAGCTTGTTAATTACATGTGAAAATATTCTACCAATTAGTATATTGAATTTGTGATAGTGTTCTTCAGTATTTACTATATGTAAACACTTAAATTTATTTTCATTTAATCCTGTTTTCTCTCATAACTTCAAATTTAAAAGTATTGAAATTTCCATGACATATTTAAGCCATTATGTTATGATGTAAAATATGCAATAAATTTCTCTATTTAACATTCTGTTTTGATTTTTGAGAGGTTTACTAGTGCAAGGTCCAATATTGGATATTTCTGCACCAAACAATGTTTAAAGCTGTTTGACTAGCTTTTTATCACACAGTTGAAAATATGTGATAAAAAGCTAGTCAAATGTGAAAGATAAAATATATTAAAAATTCAATAAGAGTTTATATAAAAGAATAAAATAGTTTAAAGTTTAAATAGAATTTAAGAAATCAATTGTCAGTAAAAATGCAAACATATTTCTATGTGATTTAAATCCAATTAAATCTAATAAAATTAAATTTGTACTGTTGAGAAATACTAATTGTTAATCATTGAAACAAGGACAGACAATTAAAATATGATGTATATGATACATTATATGAGTCACACAACAGAGCACTCTGAGACAAGAATAAATGCTTTTGTGTGAATTGAGTATGTCCAATGTGATAGTTTTAAATCAACTCTTCTCATGAGAAGAACTGGAAATGGAAGAATGCAAGAGAATATATAATTTATTGTTTGTCTGCAAATTCCAAGTCTTCTGCCACTAGGAGAAAATAAAATCTTTGGTAATTTGCTTAATGTTAAAAAATATATATGCTTTATGTAAAAAAAATCAGTGGCATTTTTAGCAGTTATTTTCTGCAAGCTCATTCCCATTAATGCCAACTTGACTTGGAACCCAACGAAACATGATATCAAATCTTTTACTCTTTAATATATTTAAAATATCTATTTCCGCAATAACTGTATGGCATTTGTCTTTAAAATGGTCTAATTGCATGACCACACTCATGCTATCTGTATAGGTACAATATTTTCGATGAGAGTTGTAGTAGTTCTAGACCAAGTACAATAGCAACAGCTTTGGCCGTGTAAACAGAACATGATGCTTATAATTGTAAACTGTATTTCCAACAAGACAGCCAACATGACCAATGGATTTTGAGTCTTCAGTATATGTCGGTATTCCTCCTTCCTTTAATGAATATATAAGAATATTTCTTGCAAAATAAAGAGAGATGTGACTGATTTACAATATCCAGCAATGGGTTTGATTATATATTGACAATAGAAATGTTCCAAGGTGAAAATTTCTGAGCATCTGAAATTTGGATTTATAAATCGCGGAATTCAGAGGAAGATAGGGAGTTTGTATGCTCATAAAGTGTTTTGATATTACAATGTTTAATAAAACTAGCTGGTATGTTACATGGTCGTGTATTATATATCCTTTAGAAAAAGGCAGACAATCATAGCTCTCAAAGAGTGTTGTGATGCTGACAGCATTTTAAAATAATTTAGAAACAAATGCTTATGTCTCAGATTAAGAGGTAATTGGTTACAAATCACATAAAGGCTCTAAATAGAGGAAGTCCGGAATGCTCCAGAACAGATTCACAAAGCTGAGTGATGTACAGGGTCTAATTTGCGTTATATAGATGATCCGGCTGACTCACAAATTGCATTGCCGTAGTCAGTTCGATACATAATAATCGCTTGATGTACTCACAGTAATAGTTTACGATCTGCACCACAAGAGGTATTAGAGAGCACTTTGAGAATATTTAGTTACCTTTCAGACTTCTCTCAAATCTAAGATGTGGTGTATCTAAATCTAAGATAATAGATAATTTGTCGTCAAACACTAACCCACGAAACGTTATCTAATTCATTATAAAAATAATTGCGCTTGATATTTTAATTTTTGCATCAGGATGAAGTCCAGTTTTTCTGCAAAAATAGATACAACTACATTTGGAAGGTGATAAAGTGTGTCGATTTTGATTACACTAAGCAATAAAATAATTGGCTGCTCTTTGTAATTGCCGTTCAATCAGCTTCATTTTGGAACCCTGGTAAGAGATCTAGAGATCCTCAACATATAGTGTTCCATGGATCAATGGTTGTAATAAATGAATAATATTGTTGATACGAATACTAAAAATTAGTGACACCAATAAAAACGCTTCCCTGAGAAACCCCCTCAAATTGGATTAATAAATTGAATAAAACAGATCCTATATGCACATTAAAAACACACGAGAGTTTAAAAACTCTGAATAAAAATAGGTAAATTTCCTCTGAAATTAAAATTAAAGTGCGAAGAATTCCATAACGCCATGTTCTATCACTGGGTTTTTCTCCTAAAAAGATGGAAACTAAATTATGTCTGCGCACAAATTTATTCCTAATTTGTGTTTCTAGGTATACAATGTCATCAAGAGTGGATCTACCTTTTTGGAATCCACTTTGATAAAGTGATATGTACTGTTTTTTGTTCAAGTACATAAAGAATGGCGTAAACCATATGCTCAAAAGAAACAGCAAGGTAACTTATGAGGGCAACTGGGTGGTACATCTGAGATCAGTTGGACTTTTTAAAGGTTACAATATTAGAATAACTATTGCTTTTCTCCTCAGAGACTGGGATAAACATGTTCTTTCCATATTCTATTGAATAGAACATAAATATTTGTTAAAAAATCATGGCTAAGAAGAAAAAGCATCTTATATGAGACACCATTTCGTATTGGACTAGCATTTTTTAGTTAGGGATAGTGCTCTCGGAAGTTCCAGCATAGAGAAATTTCAATTATATGGGCGTATGATGTTATCATGAAACTTTATAGGTTTCTTTCCATGTACTTCTTTGGTCCTGAGAAATTTAGGATTATAAGAGACTGGAATTGATATTCTTGCCAAAATTTCACCTAAAGGATTAGCAATATATCATATTGAGAAAAGTATGTAATAGCTCCTTGATATGTGAGCCACTGGCTGCTTCAACTTTCTTCAACAACTCTTTGCTGGAAGTAAATGGGATGGAGGAGACATATCTTAGCAAAGATTCTTTCTATTTTGTGTAACTCGGCAAGCAAAAGCTTTAGCTTTTTCTATGGTGGGACACCAATGAAAAATAGCAGATAACTTTTTCTGCTTCTTGTATGACACTTGGCACTCATTTTTCCACCATGTCTTATGACGTTAGCACGGAGTTCTAGAGCTCTTAGGAATCGTGCGTTTTGCAGCGTCTGGAAATGCATTAGTTACTTTTTGCACATCGTCATCAGTGTCTTCACTTTTAAACATGTTATGAGTAATCATTGTTAATTGAATGTAGTGTAGCCAATCTGTACGATAATAAGAAGAGTGGAAGATTTGGATTCTCTTGTTATACCATATGGATTCTTCCTATACCAGTTTGGATTATAATTAGAATAAAATAATCGCTGTTATATAAATAATTTTCAACACTAAAATTCAATAAAGGCAGAATTGCTGGAGAGTAAATAGCTAAATCTAATGAAGGAAAGTCCTTGATGGTTGGTAGAAATAAGTTATTTCTGTACAATTTAAGAAACAGATATTGTTATTAGAAGTAAACTGTTTAATTATGTGTGATCATGAGAATTCATATTATCACTACCCCATAAGGTGTTATGACCATTAAAGTCACCATGTTATAAAAAGGTTGTAGGTCGTTGATTCAATAAATTGTTTAATTCTCTTTCATAGAGAACAACATGTGAAAATAAGCAGACGTAAAATCCCGAGAAATTTTGAAGCATTGGAATTTGCTCGAAAAATTTGGGTATAAACCTGCAATTTTTGGAATTTTGAGGAAATATATTCACAACCAGTCATATTTTGTCTAATGCTTGTTTTGCCCCACATATATGTAAAAAAGTGAAGTAAACAGGGAAGCAAAAAATGTCTGTTTTGTCACTAAACGAAAGTTAATCAATGCTTTGGTTTTGTAAATCAAAAATGTAAATCAAAATTATTAAACGCTGTTTCATAGTTTTTACTAAGAAAAAATATGAAGACTTATTTCTCAAGACTATTAGAATAAATATAGGCATTTATGTTTCTTTTGTTACATAAATTCATGCTTCTCTAACATTAATTTTTAGTTATTCTAAATTGTTCTTGTACACTGCATAACTTCATTTTCATTGAAAATGATTTTATGATTTTCGTTAATTTATTAAAAAAGACCAAGTGAATTACGTACTTTAAAAACTCGAAAAGTATTTAAATTATGTAATGCTCTTTTTTGGAAACATAAAAAAACAATCAATTTTTTTCAGTGGATTCATAAGTATTTAAAAAATATTTTGGTGTAAAAAGAAAGAAAAAACTTTATTAATAAATAATTTATTATATTGCATTTAAAAATTTGCAAAACTATCATGGAAATAAACTGGGTTTATTGCCGGGAATAAATAAGTTTTTTCAACACTTTTACAACACTAGAAGTAAGTAAAAACTACAAATAGTAATTAGAGAAATTGTACGTGCGCGCGAACACGCGCGCACTGCAACAACCAATAATGTTGTATGGCGGATTGTACAGAACTAGGGAAGCCAGACAATACAAGAATGCATACACCTCCAGATACTGTATTATGATTAATATCTTTTTTCTCACAGTTATAACCTCGCAATTTAAAACAATACTAAGGCTTCAAGAATGTTTCTTGAACTGCAAAAAACATGTAGAAACAATTATTAATTACTATAATCCAATATCTTCTATAGAGTACGAAGACCTTGATAGTTACAAGAAACAAAGAATACCATTAAGAAAAACTGAATGCTCCAGACATGAAGCAACCATCTGGTATTCAGACGAATCTTTACATTCGAGTGTTTGATCACCTGAAGGATCTACCTTCACTGCATTTGTTTTAGGGTAAGCTTCTACTCCTAAAAGGTGATTAACAGAGTCCTTCTCTCATACGCATCAATTTTAAGTATCTTTGGAACTTTGATTTTTGCAAAAGACTGTGGAGAAATACGTTTGTAGAATAGGTAAGACATTCATATTAGAAATATTTGAACATAATTTTGCAATTGGAAGACTTAAGCAATCAGTTTAGGTATTACAGGATTTCATGACAGCTTGTCAATAACTAATATCTGGTTAAGAGCTATTGGATGACAGTGCATGCCTGGCTTCTAGGTAAGATAAATTTTGTTTTATTTTCACAGTTGTGTAATTTCTTTTTTTAATATCCATGTTTACCGGGAGTAGTGAGGTTTGTTCATCAGGGCAGTTGACCCATTTTTCCTGTAATTTATATATACTGCTGCCATGTCTAACTGAAGTATACCGTGCAGAAATCAAGAGTCCCTTACAAATAGTTGTTGCATGTCCAAAGCGTCGACATTTAAAGCAACATAAAAGGTATAGGATACAAGGTCGAACACTGCAGTTTAGATAACCAGCTTTTATTGATTGTAGTTGTGTAGGAATCACAAACGTGTATGTGGTGTGAAGTTTTTATAATTGTGCCCTCTTTCTTGCTTGTAATGCATTGTACATTACACACTTTCTAGTCAATAGGATTATATCGAAGTTTCTTTGTCGGAAACATTAAGCAAATCATTAGCTGAAATTACTCTCCGTGTAGAGTTTAACCAAATATGGGAGGATACTATAATATCAATATTACAGACATTTCAGTTTAAGAATGTTTTCGGCCTGTTTATAACTAATAAAACTTTAATCAAGAGATCTCCATATTACATCTTGCAAACTTTTTTGACATTTTCAACTGAATCAATAAGACTTATTAATTAAGAAAGGGGGAACATTATCAAAATTGCTTTAAGTTCTTTCAATGGCAAAATATTTCTGATAACATATCATTTGTTGCTCCACAGGGAGGAAAGAATTAGAAGTATACTCCATAAGAAAATTGGATTGATTCAGAGCCTTACCACACCACCCACCAAGGAGCTCAACAATGGGATGCAGGATAACTGCACCATTGCTAACCAGGCCTTATATGCTTTCGATACATCTCTGAAGTGGCCTCCACCCTTATCGAATTGCTCACCAGATTTACGATGGCTTGATCTATGAAAGGCGATTGATGCGCTGAGGACTACTTTCCGTTTCCCTGAAGCACAAAGTAATGCGCTAGTCTCAGGAAGCTTCAACTACGAATCCTCCTTTCCAGGGACACAAGTCTCCATACACCACAATAATGTGTGTGATTTAGTCCACAAAACAAAGTAAGAGCAACAGGTTGGCTATAGCTATTCAAGATGAGCCCTCAAACTTTTACAAGGCAACCACAACGATTAAGAAAAGAAAAGGCAAAGAATAGAAAAAAGAAAGAAGACAGATCACTGGGGTATCTCGAAATTTTGACACACGTGTTTACTTAAAGAATGTAAACTCCCTGAGGGGGTGCTTAAGACTGATCAGATAATGTAAGTTTTTTTTTTTTGGTGAAAAGTTTTTCGAAATGAGGCGATGATTGGCTCAATAAGATGCAATTAATCAAATTTCACGAATCTGTCGAGTTTTACACATTTTGCGTAATATCATTTACCAAAATTTGAATTGTAGAAGTTACCTTTGCAGTACTTTCGTATTAAAACCGAATATTTTTCCACTCTAAAAATAATAGTATGATGCTATTTTTTCATTGTGCAAACGAATGATTGTTATAAATAATATAAAAGGCTGTATTATATAAAACAGCAAATTATTTTATTTCTTGGGTACAAAGCAATGTGTATCTATAAAATGTCAGGAGTAAGTTTACTAAAAAACAATGCTACTTGGTAAATAATCATGTATTATAAACATGAGAGTATATAGACCATAAATTTATGTTTAAAAGTATGACAAAGAGAAAATATACTTTTGATTACACGAACAATGCTTTTACAAATGTTTTACATTAATAAATTGAATAAAAATATTTGCTTGTTTTTAATGTCGAGCTCCAGCACTTGCTTCACGTCACTTTCCTTTAAGATCAGCAAAGTGAAGTATCACTTGCCGAGGGTAGTGATTGAGATGGTGACTACATTCTCCCTCACTGGGTTGCTGGAGTTCCGTGGTTTGGGGACGCGTCCATGTTAATCTGATGTTCAAAGTCCTTTCGCTTGTGGCGTATATGTGGAGATGCGTGTACCTCCTCAGATGTTTTGGCCCCAAGTCCTCTGATCATTCGATTTACCGGAAGAGACTGTTTTCGATGAGCGGCCGCTATCCTGAAGGAAACTTCAAAGGGAACCACCAACTAGACGGTTCGATTAGTCTTTCGCCCCTAAGCACGGATCTGACGATCGATTTGCAAGTCAGAACCGCTACGGACCTCCACCAGAGTTTCCTCTGGCCTCTTCCTGTCCAGGCATAATTCACCATCTTTTGGGTCTCAACGTGTATTCTCTGACTCCGCCCACCGATAAATCGAATCGAAAGAGTTGTTGGTGCAACTCCCTCGCGTAAGCAGAGGAATCCCAACACAACCGGCGTTGTGCCCGCTTACACCTCAGATGTGACCACGTCACCTGACCGGGGTTCAAAATTACCCATTAGTCTTAAGATACAGTGCAGGGCAGACCTGCACCGCTATATACGTATGCATTTAATGTCAATATTTCTTGAAATACATTAAAAAAAAATTGTGAATCAGATTTTTAAATTTAGGAAATTTAGTATCATATTAAAATTTTTTCTTTATATTATTCCACTGTAATTTTAAACTGTTTTTAGTACTTATGATAATTTAGTAATCAGCTAAGAAAAATTTAACCGGAATTTAATTCTTATGGTATTTTATTTTTCATTTCAGAAATACAAATGTAACCTAAACGTTCAAAAAATTAATAGGAATAATTTTAACGAATTGTTAAAAATTTTGATTTTTAATAAAAAATATTGTGATTAAAATTGTGATACTTATATTTTATATCGTTTTTTAAAAAATATATATTTTTACTTCTCATCTACAAATTTAAAAATTTAAAGAATTCCTACGGAAAAAAGAAAAAATGTTTTCTACAATAAAATTTGTATGAGTCAAAAAAGAAGTTTTTTAATCAGAATCTAGAACATACAAGTTACTTTATTCCCGAATAAGAAATATTAAGAGAAAAAAATCGCACATCTCCTTTATTAATTAATTTAATGAGTTTCTATCGAAAATTTAAGCGAATTTTTATTTTTATGAAATTTTAAATTAAGCTCTAAGCAAAAATTTTTTTTCTTCCAAAATAAAATCATTAAAAAATATTAGATATTGTAAGGTGAGAGAGAAAGAGAGAAAGTGCTGACTTAATGTTTATAATATTTCCGCCATGTCCGTCATTTTTCTTCTTGATAATATATAATAAGCAAAATTCAAAATCTTAGCTGCTATAAAATGATGAAATTCTTGCTATCTTTGGTGGTTAATAATTTTTTGAATAAATATTCTCTTAAAATTTAATATTAGTAAATCGAAAATAACAAAAATAGGAATCAAATTATTTTTGACAAGATCTTGTTACACTCACAATTTCTAATCTCAATTTTTCTTATTATTATTTTTACTTTTAAGTGTAAAATATAATTTTTAATCATAACATTGCAAGCATTTAAAATTTGTTTCAGAATAAAATTTTATAAAAGAAACATTAGTGAATATTCAAATTTATCAATATTGTGTACATATTGAAATTCATATTCTGTTATAGAACCTCATGGTAAGAGCTCTCAAAAAGAAACCGAGAGAAAATTCTATGCATGTTAGTAACATCAGTGTAAATTGGTGGTGAACATGTCAAATCAAATGTTAGATAATGGCTAACATTTGATTTGGCACTAGAGACATGAATTTTAATCTAGTAATCAATTTCTAGTGTATTACTAAATCATTGTTCATGTCAAGACATTGCAGTAATAGTCCAATAAAAGCTCCTCCACATTGTGTAAATTATCTGCATCTAATTAAATTGCTTTCCGATGCGTGATTAGCAAAATCCACTCCTTGTTTTGGTATATCACTGAAATGATTTAAAATGATTGTAATATTCTTTGTTTTCAACAAATGTAAATAAATTTCACATTAAATGCAGCAAGGACAAATTAATTAAAATCAAAAAACATTTATACGAACAAAAATCTTTTTATTAAAATAAATATGGAGAAAACCCAATTAAGCAGTAAAATTACAGCCTAAAGGGTATGAAAGTATATTTACCATGATAAAAACAATATTTTTAAGCAATGCTAATCAGTTTATTTGAATGTTTCATTTAATTGATAATCAATATTCGGGTGCCCTGGTTATGGTGGTGAGAAACTAAGATTTTTATGACTATTTTCAGTTCAACGTTAAAATTTTCATTGTTTACTACTTCCTTATGCAACGATATCTTATATCTTTTGTGTAGTTTTCAACTTTTGCTTTATTAGACTAGAATTTTAATCTTCAAGGTTAAGATTATCTGGGTTTTATTGCCACTCACTAAATTTTCTTTTAAAAATATCTTCTTTTGGGCTCAAAACAAGTAGAATTTTAACATTTTGATAGCTTTAACTAAAGAATAATTTAAAAATGTATTAAAAAGACCGGTAATTAATTCTGTTTTTTTTATGTTAACTTAAAGCAGATGAATGTTTATAAACTTTTTTAATCAGAGATACAATTAATTTCGCTACCAATAACATTTGGACATTTAATTCGATTCTCGATCACAGTTCGTAAATGTGTAAATGGTTTGTAAGCAAAATATCGGGAGATAACATTTTGGACAGCATTAAATTTTTTTTGGAATTTAAGAAATGTCATACTGATTGAATTTATTTTGCTTACTAATAACAATTATGTAGATCTAAATTTTAGTACCCTGTAAGACCAATCTAGATATCTTTGTTGCACAAAGGAATATGAAGTATATTACTGATAATTATCAATATTAATGAGTAACAGATTTACGTCTGACGTAGATGCATCACGGCCCTATATGTTCAATAGTATTCCAGAACCACTGCTGTAGTCTTTTCAACATGTCCACTTATGGTTGATTGAAACAAGATTAGGTGTGGCCAAGAATTTAGAACATTATATTCTTGTAGCCAATATTGTCTGTGCGAGCTGTATAATATGTGGCCAAATATTGTTTTTCTGGTAAATGTCATTAAGGTGACTAAACGTAGGCAGTACTATCGGTTATAAAATATTTCCAGTATGCTTGCTAGCCATCTGAGTACCCTGATTCTACTAAAGGTAATCAGCTGTTTCAATAGATAACTTCTCAGTCAGTTACACCAAAAGCCACCATAGTGTGCTGTTCAGTAACAAGTACAGAAACTGACACTGCCAGCAATTTCATATTCTTGGATATGTGTAATTATTTTCAACAATAATGAAAAATGTGGGATTCATGATTGAAGGTTACAGTATTTCTATAATCAAACAGTTTAAAACCCTAGATCGATTCCAATCTAAATAATGCTGCCTACATAGCGAAATTAATATCATCTGTCATAATAAATATCAAGACCTGAATCTAGAATCACCAAGAAGTCTACAAAAAATGAATTTCTTGATACCAACTAGTAAAAGCATCTAGAATAGATAAGAGTGATGTGCACACACACTTAATCTACATTAAGTTGATGGTTGATGTAGTTACTCTATTCTCTCATGAATTTGTAGGTTTGATTCGTTCTGAATTTTATGACAGCTAGTTGTGCATTTTTAGATCCGCTATTATGACGACTGCAAAATTACCAAGCCGCTTCGATAAACATGCTGGCTGATACATTTGTTTGATCAACTTGCTTTTTGAAACTGAAATGGTTTCGAAGTCGGGTAACAAACTATTCGTAGCATCATCGAATACATATTAAAAGCATTATATGCTAATCTAAATCTATTTAACTTCTATCTATTGTCAAGATACATAACTAACATTTCAAATTTTTTCAGAAAGAATATATTTTCTGTTACATAATGTATTATGATATAAATGTAATAGTATTCATGAAAACGCACTTAAAAATTTTTAAACATTTGTAATTCTTCAATATTTTTATCAATCAACCAACAAAGTTTTTTATGGAGGAAAGAAAAAATGGGACTAAAGAAAATGTAAAACACAGAAGTGAATTGTGTATATTAAAAGACATGTTAATAAAGTCAAAAGTTTCCTTAATTTTCTAAATTTTCAGTTAATGACAGAAAAGAAGACTTTAATTCAAAATTAACAGTTAATATTCAATACGCCGGAAGACAAATGTTTAAGTTCAGAAAGTGAGAGATATCCAAATTGTTCAGAATGTAAGTCGTTTCAGAAGTTACTTTATTAAAAAAATGAGATTATCAGATTTACATATTTTTTGTGAAAAAAGAGTTCTGGAGTTTGGAGAGTTCTGGAGAGTAAAAGTGTTTATGGGTTTTTTTTCCATTGTGTTACAGCTGAGAGTAGAAAAAAATTATGGCATCATACATTTTCTTTCTATAATCACACAATTAGCTTTTCATAAATAATTATGTTTAATATTTTTCTACTATTTTTTAAAAATATTGTTTTTATCCTTTTCTGCAAATGCGTTTTCACTTTTCTCAATACAACAACTTTTGGAAATGCTTTAGGATGCGTACGAAAATTAGTCCAGACTTCAGCATTTAATAACTTGGTTGTTTGGTTAGTTGTTGTCGTGTCCATGGTGAGAACTAAAGATGACCATGAGTGTGCAGAACACAGCTGGCTATCTCCTTGATGTTATCGGTGTATAGACTCTTTTTCGATGTCGAGCAGGGAGAATTCTCCGAGCGTAGCCAGAGATCTTAAATTGGCAGGGCAGTAAAAAATATCTATGTGTTAGTGGAATATTATCGCAACTAATTCAGAGACAGTAGGTCCTGTTTCTATCTCTTTGGATCTTCATATCTCGATAGTGACCGGTTCTAAGGCGAGTGATAGTTTTAGTAAGGTTTCTATTTGCGTCTATTTCTCAAATATGCTAGTCTTTTTTAATGGCGTTTTCTACGAGACGGTATCTTGTAATTGCATTCACATCAAGAGGAAGGTATTTCCGTTATTGAGTTTTCTCTTCCTTGGCAGTTGATCCGCCTCTTCATTTCCAGGGAAGCCAACGTGCTCAGGCATCCATTCAGAATAAAAATCTTGTTTGATTTTTCAATTTCTTTCAATTGATGTTGAATAACATGGGTTAGCCTTGACTCTGACCGTTGTTTAATGCCTTAAGGCAGCTTTGGAGTCACAAATGATGATCAGCCCATTGACTTTGTCAGTGTTGTTGAATGAGATGTATTCATGCAACTTAATAACTAAAGAGTGTTTATATCAGGTATGGGTAAAGGTCACTTCATGTCTAGACAAGTGAGTTATTTTAATTTGAAATTCTAGAATAGACTTGTTTTCATAAATATTTTAAACCTATTAAATTTTAGAACTATTGATCAATTGAAAATCACCACTGACTCAATTCTTTGATAGTGCTCGTGCAGCATTTCTTTGTGTGATCGTTTAATTTAATCATAAAAAGCATAGAATCATTTCATCTTATTAGGATAGATTCATTTTCATACTATTAATACACTGGATAATTTAAATTTATCTATGCAGATCTAAATGCATTCATTACACAATATCAAAATAAATCATATTGTATACACCTCATTACCAAGTAGCAGGTAGTACTTGATTTTTTAATCTCTATTTTTGTATTCATGCGCTGTTATTAAAAATGTGTCTTTATAAAATAAATTAGAATTTAAAATTTTTAATTTGTAAATATAAATGCTAGAAATGAGATACAGGCAAATATTTCGCAAATAATAAACAAATGTCTTTTAAGACTTATATCTTGTAAAATAATCAGATGATACAAGAAAATATTTTGGTATGTTATACAAAAAATTTAATAATATTTGTTTCTCAGTTACGTTAAGTTTGACAGCCAAAATCTTTAAATTTTAATACAATAGATGTTTAAAATTATTCAATGATGTTTGTAATTTCACTTTTGTAAAAATGTTGATAGTAAAACGTATCCTCAAGCTGGTCTGAAAAATCGCTCAAGAAGTATATAAAATCTCCCTTTACAGAAATTAAAACCCTTCACAGGAATTCACCGAAAATCATTTTCCATTTTCTGTGAATTGAGGCAAGATTATACAATTTCACTATAATTTTGTACGACATTTTATACTAATTTTTTAAATTAACGTTTCCTGAGAGCTTCATAAAAGAGAAGTGTTCGAATCTAGCTTATTTCATTATACTAGCAACACTGTTTTTGGTATTAATCAAAATCAAATTCGATCTAAAATTTATTTGAATTTACTGAATTTTTAAAGGCTAAACCAGATTTTGATCTAAAATTCTTTGACAGGTATTATTTTTCTTTATTTATTTTTATTTTATTTTACACCAGGCCGTCATCAGCTCATTGTGAAATATTAATGAGCAAATTAGTGCTTAGATACATATGAAGCAAATAAGGCAATATTCCATGTAAATGTCACAAGACGCGTGAACTGCAATAGGAAATGCTCGATTCTTGAGATCAAAACGAAATTAGTATCCAAATCATTTATGATGCTCATCCATATGAATAGTGTTTTTTATTCATTCTCAATAAATCTAAGTTTAGATAATTTTCTTGAGATGTTTTATTATTTCAGTCCAAATCCATTTAAATTTATTTACTATCCTATCCTAAAATCAATCCTCAACACGGTATTTATGTACAAATTGAATTTCCCGTTATTGTATTTGATACATTAACGACACACATAAAAATGTACTGGCGACGATCTTTAAGGAAATTTCACGAAAACTAGAATTATATTTTAAGCAAAAAAGTAAAGACATATCTGGAGAATAGATTGCACAGCGTAACATTTTATACGACATTTATTATAGCACACAAAATGCATAAACCACAGATAAATACTTTTAGAATGAGACATCATACATACAAAACCCAAGTTGAACGTTGCCAACGAAGGAAGAGAAAATTTCCATTAAATAGATATTGCGTCACCACATATGTATATACTGTCCAAAATGAATAAGTATAAAATAATTTCTATTGTTAAACCCAATTATTTGAACAAATTAGGTTAAATATAAACAGCAGATGAAGAGCTATTTTTTAGACTGATACACGATTCATAATTGTTGCAAAATATGTGAAAGGAAAATTATGCTTGGATCAAAAATTTCATTTATCATATTTATTACTTAAAATACACTGCTGGACATTTAAAACGCAACACAAAGAAGACGACATGATAAACACATGAGATTTATACAACAGGAAAAAGATGCTTTGTTACGCAAGTGAGATTAAAAGTTCAAGGCATTCATATAAAACCATCATCGATAGCTACATACAATGTATTTAAATAAAGAAATTGTACAGCAGATTTTTCATACACAAATTGCATTTGAACGATGTTTTCTGATGAATACTTATTTTGATACCACGTGTAAGGAGAAATGCTGAGCAGAGCAGGTTTCTGGTTGAATAGAAGTCTAATTGTAATTAGTGGGATTGTGATTTATCCTATCGCAATATTGCCGCCCGCGTTGGTTGAGTTTCCATGACTGTCTGAATAATATGGAATTGATGGGCTTACGATGGTTAAACGGAAAGCCATTTTGGATCTCAAAATTTTATTCACTAACAGTGAAGAGGACATATTTATCCGAATGGTTTTAGTAAATCTTACAGCCAGGTATTGAGCATCGTGTCAAGAAATCGTTTGAAAACAGAAAGTGTCTTAAGAATAGCTGGACATCGTTTGCACAAGTATGGACTGTGAGCTCAGTGACCATGGCTTCGGCTATTATTGAGGCTGCAACACAGAAGCATTTTTAATGGTGTCATCAAGGTTGAATATGACACAGTAATGGTTTGATCACTACGGATGATAAATTGTGACATTATGCCGAAGCTATATGGGTCGATGTATCTGTACATGCAATATTATCTCTGCTTTCTCCATGTCTGGGCATGAAAATGTATTTATTGCTACCAGAGATAGTTTTCCGGGTACTGATTTTTCAAGACCTATGCCACCAAATTTCATGAAAATTTAATCACTTGTTAATTTCAATACAATCCATTTGTCCCATAAATATAATGCTATTTGCATTTCTTCTTAATGTAGCAATTTACTGGCCAGTAGAGTATAAATAATTTAAATTTCTTGCTTGACAATGTGATTTATTGTATGTAAAAGAGTTTATATAAGAGGTTATGACTTTAACTGACCAAAAGCAATGTTGCACACCTTTATAGCATTGAATCAATGAGATTATAGATATAAGATCTTTTACTCATTCCAAAAAAAAGACATTCTCGTTTGTTGAATTGTTTGTGGAATAATAAGTAAATTGAAACTCTTTTACATAGAATGTCCCAAATACGTTCTACAAAACTCATGTTTGCGGTACCTTCTAGTCAATCCATTCGAAATATTGCTCAGTCAAAAAAGAAATAATCTACCAGTCTAATATGACGGGGTCTGTCGTTATTATTCATGAGAAAAAATTTACTACCAGATTGTTACAGCATAAGAAATTAATAGGTCTACAGGTTTCTCCTCTATGTTACTCAGCCTTTAATAATCCCTTCTTGATGGTTTGCAGGTTGTTACATCCATTGATAAAGATAAAGGCCAATGATATAATTCTGAAATGGAACACTTAATGCCCAAACGTAGAAGTATTTCCAGTGACACATGCTATTCAGATGATAATTCCCTCTGTCATCTTGTATAGAAAAGAGAATTTTGCTCACGCAGACTTTATTAACTAAACATAAACTATAGGTTGATAAGCAGTGTAGTTGGTCACGAATATTTTGAGTCGAAATGTTGATGCCAGTTCAGTAGGGTTCATTGAGCAATTTTCTATGACCTTTATGCAAAATACTGATCTTTATTTTGTGTTCTGGAGCATTTATGACTTTTTTCTGATCTTCGATAAACATTCCCGTTTTTTAGTGCCGATTTCAACCTAAAATTGAGACTTAGAATCAACACAACTCTACTACAAAGGATTGTGTTTTTTTTTGCTGCTAATTGAGCAATGATTCTCTAGGTTGCTGATCCAGTTAAAGCTTTGTAATTATAGCAATTTTTTATTGTAATAATTTTTTTACCAATAGCAAAAGTTGCTATCAACATATTTGTTTAATTATTGAAATCATTCAAACATTATATTATAATCATACCTGTAATTTTATTTGAAAATTATAGTTCATTAACATTATCAGAAGGTAAAAAATTTAACGTATAGAAAACAAGTCTTTTGATTTTGTAGATCGCTTTTATTATTAAAATGAGTTAATTTTATTTTTTTATCACACTTATGTGTTTCTGGCTTTTTCAGATTCTTTTTGGAATTCTTCAGAACTTTTATCACTTTTTTTTTGAGGATTTTGCATATCAGAATTTTTTCAGTTAGGTAAAACAACTTTGCAATAACGTTATTCAGTTTGATAATTCACATAAAAAGTCTCTCATTCAGATTCATTATTTATGAAAAATTAATTGTCATGACTAACTGGTGACTTAATTTACTTGGATTGTAAAATCTACATCTTATACTTTAATAAATATCATTAATACAGAGATGTAAACATACAATTCGATTAAAAAAATTTCCTCAATGCAAAACAATTTAGGAACTGAGTGAGATTTTATTTTCAATAATTTGTAATCTATAATTTTACTGATTATTATGATTGTATTTATATTTTTCATTCAGGATTTAAATTTTTAGCTATCTTTTTTTTTATCCCGATTACTGTTCTGCTAGCAATTAAAATTGGTACATCAAGAAGGTGATATGCTACACAGGTGGAATTTACACAAGAAGATGCTGTAATAAGCAAAGGATTCATTTTAAAAACAAAGCGCGATTGACAGCAAAAATGTTTCAGAGGTGTAATAAATTGCGAAAATTATGTATGATGTTTCTACACACAAATAGAATTTGAACATTGTTGTGTGATAACCAATTTATAACGGTGAAATGTTTACACAATTCTGACTTTGATGGACGTCAAATTTCAGCCTATTAGGATAGCAATTAGGATCGTATAGGAGTATTGTTGTTCATGTCAGGTAGTTTTCTATGACTATCTGAAATATTATACAGTTTCAAAGTGGTCATATGGGACACAGTGCTGAGTCTAAACGGCTCACTATCACAAACAGCCAAGAAAATAGACATATTACTTGTCTATTATTTATTGTATTTATGGATCGTACAATCTCGTCACAAACCCCGAGTCAAGAATTGTGGTCGCAAAAAGTGACTGCACGAACAATATGACGATGCTTACAGTAACATGGACTACCAGCTCGAGGACCATGACTTTGGCTATCTTTAATACTTTATCACACACACAGAACTAGGTAGAAGGAAGCATTCTGGTGCAACAACAATAAAAGCATTTAATTACATAATATGATGAACAATAAATCTGTATGCAGAAATGGCGGGATATGGTGTTTTTAGATGAATCCTAGTTCTATTTAAAACATCATTCGAGTTTGACAGCATCGTTGAGAACGTCCATTGTCAGCATGCATTCGATATCGACATACTGGCCCTTCAACTTAAGTGACGACATCAGGTGCTTGGATATGTCTAGATAACATATCATTCGCATTGTTAGCTCGTTAAACAATGAGCTTCACATTTCTCCTGTGCTGTATTAAATCCGTTTGAATATAAAATGTAAATAGTGAATACTATTTACATTTTATATTCAAAACCTGCGAAACGCTACATTTCAGCAAGAAAATCATCTGTTGCCGGTATTTCAAGGCCTTTTCCTGATATACAGAAAATATTTGGCTTCTGCTCTAGACAGCATGAATTTTCTTCAGATTTCTCACCAACAAAAAATGTTGAAGGAGTGCTTCATTACCATACGGACATGCATACCTCTACAGTCGACGAGTAGTAATATCTTGTTGAAGATGCACGAATAAATGTACTACTTATCCTCCAGTTTCTATTTTACTCATTGGCCTGGCGTACAAATATTACTACTAATAGATGTGGTTATCGTGATTACTTAAGATTAAATTTTGCGAAAAATAACTGAAATTTTGTGAAACACGTGTTATTTCTAGTATAATGATTTGTACGGCATTTTAATACTTATATTTCCTATTTGTGTAGCAGTTTTAATGTGCGCAGTAGTGTATTATAAAAAATGTTGCAAATTAAACAAAAGGTTCAAATACATCAAAATTACATAACCATCGTATTAATTTAAACTTCATATTTGTATATATTATACACAAAAATGAAATGAAAAAAGTGGAAATTTTATGTTAAAATTAAGTGAATTTTTATTATAATTATATATTTTTTCTAACCGAATGTGCATAAAACTAAAAATGCATTCTTTTAAGGACTATATTTATAGAAATGTAGTAGAATAAATTAATACATATTAGTACGGGTTTGAATATGAATTCCATAAATTATATTAATGCGATGTAATATTTAAATACATAAATTGAAGCGCTTATTTTAAAGTTTTATTGTACTGACTCCATTATTGTTTATTTACCACTTTCCATCGTCAGTAACAAAAGTTACTCCTGTCATGGGGTGGTGCTAAAAAAGAAATTCTGTTCTCTCAGTTTTTTAAAATAAATACTGAATCATTCCGTCGTTAAATATCTGAATAATACTACATAACATTTCTTAAAAATTTTGCAATAGTTGACATTGCTCCATTTAAGGAAGTAAGACATTTCAAGTAAAGTGAGAAGAAATTCTAAAACTAAACTACTTTTAGATGACATATGTATTAAAATGCCATGGACTGAAAAACTTAGCATTTACAATTAGGAAACACAATATATAATGATATTAATCAAATATCTAATTGTATTTCTAGCAACTAATAATTTTTTTGATAATTTTCCTGTCTTTTGCTTTTTAGGTGTGTATACCACATTTTTTAAAAATCCGAACACTTTGTAAGTTTTGGCGGAGACGTAATCAAATTCAAATTTATCCCAGATAGTAACTAAAACTAACATAGGACATCATAGTTCATAGAACTAATTTTTTACTGTTAATTTCAGATTTTGTATGCATACAGAAATCTGGAATTTTATAAATTACTGTTCAAGTGTTGAATACCGAATCTGGTAATTATTTATAAGATAATACAACTAGAGGCAATATTTAATATGATTAGCAAATTTTATAAAGAATTATGGATCCATACAATTAAGCTTTGACATAGTCTTGAAGGAGACAATTATAACGGAAACGAATAAAAGAACTGCAAGACACACATTCTATCACCATATTTTATTTCTGCACTCCACCACTAAGTGGCAGCTTTGTACAAAGACATTCCATATCGCCATATGAGATGTGGAATGTACAGGGATGTCATACCAAAGTCTTGACTAGGCACATTTTGGGCAGATATGTTGCATGACTTCTAAAAAATGTGCAGCTAAAAACAACAAGCTCTAAATACAGAAACTTTAAATAAAAAAAGGCCACATATTACTAGGAACGCAGATGACACACGTTGTCATGTAAGGCACCCTAACCCCATTACATCTTCATACATTATGGAAAATTATTCAACAAACATCTACTTTTCGATGAGAAATATAAATAGTATAACTATATAGTACAAATACTAAAATGCTTGAGCTAATTATATAAGTACTCCAACAGTTCAAAGCTTTATTACGCCATCATTTCTGTTTGAAAATACATTTTCAAAACTTTTCTAGAAAGCTAATTTTACAACAAATATCTAATATAAAACTATTTATAGCACCAACTTAAAATAATTCAATGACTGAAATAACCTGCCGTAAACTAAATTTAAAAAAGGAACAAAAGTTCATCAAAAATTTTCTTGCAATTTTACTAATATATATCCACCTTAAGTAATACAGGCAGACTTGAGGAGTACATGACTCAGCTTTCCACAGTGTCTTAGAATCTTTTCTTTTACAGCAGTTTTCTTTGATTAGTCCAGTAGAAGGTAATATTCTTCACATATAATTTTGATTTGCAGAATTTCTCATGTATTTTATACATCTTTCACACACAATAAAAGTAAAAATTTACAAATAGATTAAACAAAATAGTAAATTCAATATCATGACCAACTAACGTAAAATTGCATTTTCTTGACATTTATAAAGACAACTTTATCACTCTTTTCGAGTGCAAAAACAAATTGTAAATATAGACGAACACATATAATATTTTTCAAACAATTCACGTTATATGCAATATATTTTTTAATATTTTTCATAATATACTATAATATGTGACAACTATATTGAAACTTTTATTTACATATAATACATTACGAATTTTGAAATCAAACCAAATTTACATTTTTCATTAATAAAAATAGAAACCGTCAATAAAATAATTATATTTAAAGGATACAATTTTATTTCTGCTAATTTTGATAAGTGATTTCACATTACCTAATGTATGATATTCAAAAAGAATAGCTAGTTATTACCTGTATCACAGATAATATTCCCTCAACAAAGATCCTTTGGCGTGGAGTGTGATTCTTTCATTTAGACCAATAAATATTCTCGTTTCATTTATTTCTTATAATAAAAGAAGAAAAATGTAAACCTTGGTTAGATTTCAAATGTTCCTTGAAATAAATTTGCACTTTATTTTAAAGGATAACTTAAAGAGAAAATGCTAATAGATAAAAAATAAAATCTCAACATAGTATTTATTAGTGTATCAATGGTTTTTAGTATTTTCGATACAACTTTCAGATAATATACATTTTTTTCATTATACATTTATTTAGCACATACATAGCAAAAATTTTATGACTTTTAAATTTTTAACAGAATGTAATAAACTGCTATCAAATCGCTTTTTTAAGTAATTAGAATTCGGTTTCCAATATATTTAGCTCTAAAGAAGCAGAAAATCTATTCGAAAAATAAATCAATGATATCTGACTCATAATTAAAAAAAACTGTAGTATGATAACCATGTAAGACTCTAATTTTCTTATAAAAGGCTAGTCATAAATATACATATAAAATTAAGTCAAAAAAATTAGAGAATATATATATTTGGAAAGATGAGGAGTCATTAATAAATTTCTAAAATTTTCTTTTTTTAAACTTCATTCATCTAATATTTTACTATTCAGATATATAAGTAATACTTAATTTAATCTAATATTCAAATTCAGCATCAATAAATTTACTTTGGGAATTCAACATTACGGATAGTTTATTTTTTGAAAGACTCTTAATTTTTTAAACTGATACAATTCATTGAATCTCTGGTTAATATCATTATCACTTCGAGATTTTTATCACATATATAAACCCTCCTTACATAATATAGCATACACATTTATTCTTTTCATAGATAATCATGGTGACAAATGTCATTTGGTCAGTCACTGGCTGAGTTAATAATGAAACATTCATCATAAACAGCAAAGTCACATCAATAGATATTTCATCACAGTAATGAGAAATCGATTAAATCATTAACTACGATCGTTGCAAAATTTCAGTAAGTTAAAAAGGCTTGACTTATGAACATGCTTTACATAATTTATACTTCGAATAGTTTTCTATCAATAGTTAGTACTTTTCAAAAGCATTTATTTTAAGGATTTGATTGAAGAAACTGAAGAATACTACACTTTAATCAATTTGTCAACGAAGAATACAAAAATCAAGCAAAATATGAGCATAATATTTTATAATTTTGCATAAAAATAAATATATACTGAAGAGCTTTTCTTGTAACATTTACGAACATATTATGTTGCTATTATGATAGTTTAAAACGTATAAGAAACAATAAACAATTCCATAAAACATTTGCTTAAGAAATAATTGTTGAATAATTTCTAATATTTTTTCTATCATTCAAAATTGTGACTATATAAACTACAATATTTATTACTGCTTTGTTAAAAGGGAAATATATATATAAGTGTATTATTCATAATATCTTTTACTTGATCTTTACATAAGTCTGTAGATGAAATTTTAATCATCGTTAGCATATCAACATTTTGAACATCGTAAACATTTTGAAGTTTATATTTTTATTGGTTTCACAAATTTAATATATTTATATTTTCTTTTTGGTTGAACATTTAAATGTATATTTAAGCCATGACTCTTCATAATTAAGACATTTTGATATAAATTACTTTTTCATTACTTAATAATTTGGCAATAGAACTTATTTTCAGAGAAAGTATTGACAGAAATTTTATGTAATAAAATATATCTTTCTAACATATAGAATTATTTCATAATAATTAATTATACAATTGAGATTGTAAGTTTCGAAGACAAAAGGCTTCGCAAATGAGTGTATAAATAAAATAAGAAACAGTGATAAAACAAACTTTTAAAACTACAACATATTAAAAAACCACCAATATTGCTAAAGATACAAAAGTAGCAGGCAAATTCTGATAACAAAAGAGTATACATTTGGTCACTGTAATAAAATGAAATAATAACATTGGGATAGTAAAAAAAATCGCTGATTAAAAGTCTTCCAGAAAACAATATGATTATATCAAAATAAGCTTAAAATAGATGCCATTTTTAGATACCATAACTTAAAAGATTTAATTCCTTTTTAGAATATTATTATATTAGAGCTAAATTTAAATTAATTTATAATTAGATAATTTTAGCTACTAGAAAATTACCCGTTTTTAGATACGGGAGTAATGATTTTTCTTTTAAATTTGACTTCAAGCTTACTTGTAAAAACCAATGTAACTTGAAGATATTTGCTTAAAATATAAACAATTAGCATAAAATTTATGCCTATACAATCATAAACATTTATTCCAAAATCATTTCGTAATATAAATAAAAAAACACACAAATGCAAGGAAAAAAACAGTTCTTTTATATAAAAACATAAATACTCATCCAAAAAATGAATTTCCCTTAAAATTAAAGTTATAACATAAATCTTGTTTGATATTAAAAAAAAAACTTAATAACTCTTAAAATGATAGTATTTAAAAGGCAGTGATTATAGTTTCGAGACTTGATCTGATTATACGATCATCTTCGTAGTGAGTATTAAAGTTTTTAAATCTTAGGGTGAAGATCCTTCGGTTTTCATGAATGCAAATGCTTCCAGCAAAGTCCAGCATTCTCAATACAAAAATTTGTATTTAAGTTTATAAAAATAAGACAAAGTAAAATTGCACAGAAATTTCATCAACTGAATTCCTTTTTGTTAAAGTTTTTATTAAAACCAGAAAAAAGATAGTAAAAACAAAAGAATCTACTAAACAAAAAAATACTTGTAGAACAGGTGACAATGAAGGATTTTTCCCCTTTAAGGCACTTAAATAATGAACATCCGGGTACGATTTTCATAAATTCATGCTTTTCTTTTCACGTTGCTCTTGATCTCGAACTTCACAAGCAACATCCACTAATATGTAAAGGTAATGTAATGAATTATCAGCTGGATAAGAAGCATCAGAGGAGGGCCATGCTTCCTGATTTGAGTTTTGACTACCGGGTGAATTCTCACTGGAAGAAGAAAGTGTCTTGCACTCTTGCTGTGATGTTTCTTCAGGGTTGTGCATGACCGGCTGCTGAAGATTCGAATCGGGTTGAACAAGCAGATCTTGCTCATGTGTCCTCCTCCAGCGCTTAGTGAGTTTTAAATGGCAACTTTCTTGGGACGAACTCATTTGTGAAGATGTTGTCGATATTGTACTATTGTCAGAATCCTCACTGTCAGCATCTATATCAGTGACGCTGTCATCTGTCAAAGATATAGGGCTACTGCTGGAGTCCATGGAGCTATTAGTAGTTGAGGATGTTGGCACGGATCTTGGCAGATTAACACCATTTTTTCTAGTGATTGTGTATTGTAATGGATCATGACCCTCTTTCCGAATAATATCTGGCAAAATGCGCCGTCTAGCGTTGATGAACCAGTTGCAGACCTGAAGTGTAGTTAATTTCGCATCTTCTGCTAATTTCATTTTTTCTTTTTCAGAGGGGTAAGCACTGTATCTATGTTCATATAACCACATACGCAAAATGCGTACAGATTCTTTAGGGAGATTGCCTCGCCTCTTTCGGCTTGATTCCCCAGCTAAGCGGGATTCCGGTCGAGGGTAAGGCATGGCGTCATCAGATAAGTGCATTGGTAGCTACTTCCACGCTGAAAAAAGAAAGAACATATTTAAGGATAAATTTTAGGTATATAAATAATAAATATGTAGAAACATTGATTTATAAAAATATACTAAATAGCATATATATACCTGATTTGTTTAAATTTACCGCAACTACAATAATATGCAAATAACTACTATAATGTTTTGCTATTCACACTATAATACAATATAGTAAAACATGATTACTCTGAACTGTTGTATTAGTTTTAATTGCGCTAATGATCGAACAATATAGTTATTAGTGATCGGAATTTCTACAAAATAGATCGGTTACGAGTTTCCTTCAACTGCACCCAAAAGTTTTTTAATAAATGAATACCATGGCGCTGATAGTAGTGTACTTTTTGTTGGGAAATAAACATAACTGCAATAATTCATTTCATTTAAATAGTACAATAAATTACAATCAGTTAATCTTTTAAAACAAAAAAGTTTTAATTTATTTTTTCAAATTTTTATAATTTTTTTTTGAATAATTTAAGAGTAATTTTGATTAGCATAATCTATTAAGGAATTTTGGAATAGTTTAAATAATAAATTAACTAACATTTGAAACAAATTTATAAATAAGTATTTAATTTCCCTGATATAGAGGAAACCATATTACAATCAAATTGTAAATGCGCAATATAATTAATAACTTTTCTAATTGATATATTTACTCATTTCTAATTGATATATTTCTCATTCATACTACTTATTTCGCCCATCAAAAACACTGAAAAGAATATGCTCGTTTCCGTATTCGATAAAATTGTTGAATCGATATGTGCAAGTAAGTAAATTTGATGGGAAGTATTGATAATGCATATTATTAATGGAATAACTTTATTATTTTGCCAATGGATTAGTTCTAGTTAGATGTTATTTACATATATTAATTATATGAGGGAATTACATCTAATTAGAACTGATCCATTGGGAATTGGAATGGTTTGAATGGAAATTGACACTTTCTATTGTTTTGAAAAGTACCACGAGGTTACTTTAGAGACGATGAGAATTGCAATAACAATAAACATCTATGATATCGCCCGGTTTTTGAGTCCAGAACTATTTGGTGGGAAAAAACATCGGTGAAACTCAATATAACATAAAATGCCTCCTGTTTTTGGGAATCAAATAAATTCTCGATTAGTGTCAGCAGTCAGAATTATCACAAACATTTCCTTCTCATTTTCCTTTATTGATGATTTAAATTTGTAAAATTCTAGATAATCTATATCAGAAGAATGTTTCTTATGGTAAATATTGTTAGCAGCAGCTATTAGCAACGTATTTAATTTTATCAACTGTTTACACCGCAGTACACAGCATTAAGAAAAACGAACTAGGAAACTCGATAAACTGACAAAGAGAAAGTATATTAATTTAAAATGAATTAATTCACAGTATAGACTCGGTTTTTACAGATTGTTAGAATTGTCTCAAACATTTAACTGCTTGGTCACTACACTCAGTAAAAATAAAGTTACTTCTGTTGCTTATCTGAATAAGATCAAACTAAGCTAAACTAACCAATCTTCTCTTTAACTTTTTATTTTTTGCACTTTATCCTAATTAAAATCCACAGTTTAATTAAAAAAATTTTATAAATAAAATTTAATAGAGGGGTATTTACTAAGTATTCTCATACTTATTTTGTAAATGTCCATTCTTCTAAAGCACAGAATATAAAAATCTGCTAAAGTATTTACAATAAAAAGGAGTTTAAAATATATAAATTAACTTCATAAAACATTTTCATCCTCATAGATATAAAATGTTCAAGTCGTCATTGAAGAATGAAATATGCACTTTCATGATGGAAATGGCAGTTTGTAAATAAAATGGTTTTTCATGTCCTATAATTATTTGAATTGTTTTTCCTTAATAAAAATTTCCTTTTTTATATTCTTTGAACAATAACAATGAACAGATGATAATAAACTGACCTGGATTTTCTATCGATTTATATTTTAACTACATAAATCATTGGAATGAGAATTTGCAAAAATTAAAGAAAAGGTGACATTTATTCTCCCACCATGTTAGGAAGTAAAATCAAAATTTTAAAGCTTCATTTTTTATCCTTAGATTTACAAAAATGAAGATAATTTTTTAAAATAATATTTAATAATCGTTAATTAATAATTAGATGCGATAAGTATTGTTAATATATAATTATTGGTGCAACAGATGACTTCAGATTATTTACAACAATTAAAAATTAAATATCTCTTTCTCTGCATATCAAGCTCATTCATTGAATGTTTTGTAAATATTTTTACTTTACTTTATTTAATATTCTGTATCATTGAGTTCTATTATAATTCTTACATTACACAAATAATTTCGATTCTGTTTTTATATTCTATTGAATAGATATTTGTTACCACGAATACTGATTTTTATATTGAAACAAATCAACTTCGAAAGAATTTCATACACGCAATCTTGATCTTTGTAATTCAATTAATTTTTAAATTTTACTTATTTATACAAATTGAGTAATAAATTAATGATCGTAGTCTGAAATGTGTTGAATAATGAATGAAATTTGTAAGAGTCTTAAAATGATATGCATAACTCGTTACTTAATGAAGTTATTATGAATGAGTTGACTATGCAGACAGACTAATATGCGTAAGATATCTACGTAGTTCCTTTTTTTTATCCTTTTTATTAAGAAACTAGTTGTCAAACTGGAAGTTAAAAACTAGGAGTAAAATGATGACAATGACTTCAGAGTATAACTCGATTACACACAGTTTTAAAAGCATTTTTAGTTGAGAAAAACAGATCTTTAAGTTTTGGGAAATAGTGAAAGTGAAAGTTTCCTCATGGAAATAGGAGATACTTTGAATAACATTAATAATTTCACAATTAGAGGAAAGATTACTTCAAAAGAAAGAAATACATAAGGAAAAATCTCATTTACGCGGTAGAAATTTGATTGAGATCATGTATTGATGCATTGAATGCATATCTAACTGTGTATAATATACACGGAAAAGTCACGAACCAGCTGTATTTTCTCACCTGCTCGTCTGACTTCCAATCGGAAATGGGCTTTGTATGACATAAATTTTTAGATGATCATTTTTAAATCGAAATTTTTTGTGATATTAAATTTTTTTTACGGCTTTTAGGACAGTACAATGACATTTAGTAAAATTTTCTTCTTACATAAATTTAAAATATTAAAATCAGAATAAATTTTGTATTCGTGAAATTCACATAAAAAGGAATACTTAAATTTTGACTTATGCCCTTTTCCCATAGATTCTAATAACTTTCGAATCTCAGTTTTTAAGATAAAATTTTAAAATCTTTGGTAAAATTTTGACATTTCATTTCTATTTTGTTTTTACTAATAAAACATTAATTTGGAATTAATTTTAAAAGCTGTTAATTTATTTATTATGATAACTATATAATTTTAAATTTAATAAAATCACATACAATCATATTAAGTTAAACAATAATAATTAACATAGTTTATATTTTATCAACTTTTAACTGAAGCGAATGATATTACTTAATTTGATAACCACAAAACCGATGTACATGCTTAAACTAAGTTTTAAGCTATCAAATTATATTTCAATATAAATTTCAGTCAATAAATCCTTAAATATAACAAGGATTTATAATTTCTAAATGAATAAAATATGACTTGACACAAAAGTGCATATTTTGCATTATTTAAGATTTATAGTATGACATATATTTTTTAATTAAATTATAAGTAATAGTTTGCTTTTCTTTATATGGTAGTATTATATTAATATTTGCTCGTATAATGGTAATTTTTAGGAATTTCCTAAATTTTAAGTTTTTTAAAATTAATTTGTGTACACATTAAAATAGTTATCATTCATCATTTTAAGGTTACTCACCATTAGATGATTTGTTCTATCATAATCTTAAATCATTTTTCAATTCAATTCGTGTACATTCTTTAAAAGAGTATTTTTAAGAATGAATTGCATTATTTAGTCAATTTTAATGGCAGATATGAGACTAATTTAACAATAAATGCAAACATGAGAACAAAATTTCACTATATGTTTCTTTATGAGTTTGAAGACATTAAAAAAGGTTTAACTTTTTATAAAATGCGATTTTATCTTATTTTCTGGTAAAAATTAATAATTTTGAAATATTTATACAATGGTATACTTCAAACTAACTAAAAGTTGAGAAAATATATGTGGTTGTCACAAACTTAAGTTTCAGATTTTTTTTTAAATTGCGCGGATACTAGAGAGATGAACAAATCAGTCATTCAGTTAAAAATTATAGATGCATTGATCTTTATATTAATCTATCAACGCAATTTTGCCGTATGTATAACGTCTAAAATCTCTTGATGTGCTATTACTGTTAAATCGACACTTGAAAACCATATTTGGCTGAAAATACATAAAATTAATGATTCCATCAAAAAGAAATGAGATAGTGACGGTTAAAATGTATTGTGTGTGGTATATATATATATATATATATATATATATATATATATATATATATATATATATATATATATATATATATATATATATATATATATATATATATATATATATATATATATATATATATATATATATATATATATATATATATATATATATATATATATATATATATATATACACCTATTTTTTAATATAGGAAGTTTCAAGAACTTTCAAGGAATGAATTCATGCCATCATATAAATTATCTTGAATTTTAATCTTCGAAAAGGAAAAAAATTAATATATTCTTAATATTTTAATAAAATATTTTATGAAATTTAGAGTATCCTATGATTTATTAGATTGTCCAATGAAAATAATTAGCCCGATAATGCCAAAAACACGTTGTGTACGGAATTTATCAATACCTACTGAGTCAGTATAATTAGAATATTAAAGATCCGTTTTCTTCATTGAAATGTAAATGCACTTCAAAAACTGCTTTTAAAGAATATGACATTAATAGGTTTAATATACTTCAGCCTTTCCAGTGAAGTGCATATAAATTTCAAAAAAAGATTTGAGCAATTTATCGACAGGTTAAAACGAAAACTCAAATGATCACAGTATACGAAAAAGAATGTACAATTTTTTAGTTTAAATTATACCAGAATGAAAGATAAGACCTTGAAACGAGGTAAGAATAGTATAAAACACCTGACAATCATACCTCGTTCACATCGACTGATAGCATTCAAAGAATCGAAGAAAGGGCACAGAGATGAAAGGTTTTCAATGTGCGACATTTAGGAGTCTCCTTTAAAGATAAGGAAAGATAAGTTTTGGTTAACGAACAACAAAAAGCAAAGGTATGAGACAAGGTAACAAAAGGAATATATATCAACGTTAGGAATTAATCTCTATGTTTCTAACATCAGTTTTCTAACGTACTTTTGCAGTGTTTGGATTACAGGAGGAAATTTTATGTCTGCAAAATGCTTAATAAAATTTGGGCCACTTCTTACGTAACATAGTCACTTATTTAAAAACTACATATTTTGTGCAACCCAAAATTTGATAATTTTTCATTATTAAATTTAAATTTTAACAGAGTAATATTTTTTGGGGCATTAAGTTTTTAATTACAATTTTACAGAAGTAAAAATTCGATATAGCCGACGATTTTAAGTGTGAAGAAGTAAGGTAAGCAACTTTTTTTCCCCATAATATAATTAAATCGATTAGAAAAAAGTCACCAAAAACTTAAATATTAACTAGTACAATTTTTTTAACACACACTCTATAGACCGATTCTTAAATTTGGGAAATATTGCATTTAAATGCCAAAAGCAACTCGTATAAATATTATTGAAACTAATGAGTAAAATAATTTTAAAATTTTACGAAAATAGGACAAAGGACACAAAAATTTGACATTTTTTTAAAGTTACAAAGAAAAGTGTAGATACAAAAATAATATGATGGCTCCCAACTATTTTATTTTTTAAAATTCATTTATAATTGTTAAGAGTCAAAAGATCGAGAAAACAAAGAAAAAAACCAGTTATTTTGTTTATTTCTCAATTTCATAATTGACAAAAAATTGTTTTTGACACAGATTTACAAATGGAATGTTTTTATTTGAAACCAATAACATTTATCTTATTTAATACTTAGAACACAGCTTTAAAAAGTAACACTTCTCTTCTGCCCTAACACGAAACGGTCCTGAAGCAAGGATTGAAATCAAGGACTACTCGAGCTCAAACAATGCAAACTGTACAGGCACGTTTGCTCGTAAACATGTCAAGCTATTAAATTTATCATTGCTCAGCGAATTTCTGTCGGATGGAGATAAACGAAGTGTTAAATGTGTTACAGTGAAAATTTCTTTTTGACAGGTAAATTCAAATTCATTACAATAGTTAACAGTCGCCAAAAATAGAGAATTTCTCTATGTTTTCATAAATAATGCTTTGTAGCTCTTAACCATTACTTTAATGTAAAAAAAATGTTTAAGCAGACATCTTAAGTTTAAGAGAAATATAAATGAATAAAATCCTTTAATTTCATTATCTGGTCAAATACAAACAAATATGAAAGTAAAGAATATAGTAAAACTAAATTAAGTTTTCATAATTAAATATAATAAAGACGTATTATAATTTTGTATGTTTTTGCAAAGTAAATTCATTTAAAGCAGAAATAATTAATATCATCAAAAATAAAGCGCTTGTTATTCACATAGTGATCTCTGAAATTTACATCTCTGAAAATTAGACATCTAAATGAGTAAGTACAGTCACTTAATGTTTTAAAATTCGTAATCGTAAAATTTAAGCAATATTGAGTAAAAATATTTCAATATGAGAAATAACATGAATCATATAAATTAGATTAATAGTTGGAACAGTGTTCAAATCAAAGAACAGAACAACAGTTCCAATACGGGGTGCGCTTGTAACATAAATTAAAGCTCTATGTATAATCCTCAGGCTAAGACGCGTTCAAGACTTTTCATAATTAATTCACGAAACCCCTAACACCAATGACTTAATTAAGCGATGTTCAAGAAGCTAGCCAGTATATAATCCAACTGAAAAAACAAATTTTTAACAACATTTTGTATCATATTAAGCATAAAAAATTATCGTTATTTAGATCCCGGTTAATTTTTTAATTTGTACTGACAAAATTGATTTGATAAGTCGGATTATTGATTTAAATTTTTAAATATGATCTAAAAGTAATTTTAGACTTTATGTTTATTAGTGTTTCAACATTCAGAGCGTTACATTCGCTTTATTATATTATTATTATTGGAATATTTGAAAATTTTCCACAGAGAAATTTAAATTTTATCTTGAAAGTTTAAACAAAGATTTCATTTGTTTGTTTCTTCACCTGCATTCTCTGTCACAAAAAATACACACTTGTGATGACATAGTCCTTGGTAAATTGGCATGACAGGTCAGAGATATGAAACATATTAGGAAACGCTGGAGTAGAACAATCTTATTGTAAGCGATCACAATAGTTGAATAACTCATAGCTGTAAAAAGTCCAGTGAAGTTTTTGCAAAACAAATATTAAAAAATTGCAGTCATTTTAACCCTATTATTGATGAAAAATATTACGATTAATTTATTCAGTTTTGTTCTCACACTATGAAATAAATGATTGAGATATTTTTTTTCCGGTAGTTTTGAAATAAAAGTTACTCTAAAGTATTTTAATTTCCGGGTGTAATAATAGTTCTTTTTCAAACATTATTTCATACAGTAGTCCTATTTAGGACTTTCATTTGTTGCATCTAGAGAAAATTTCATATGTTGCATCTATCTTATTTTGAATGCTTAAAATATGATTACAATTTTTCAATCATATTTTAGCTTCATTGGATCGATCGAATAAAATAAATAGAATAATCTAAGACAGATTTACAGATTAAAAAAGGTTTCTTGCTGATTGTTTTTTTTTTTTTTTGTAAGTGATGAACATAAAAATTTAAGAGAAAATAGAAAGGCTATTCATGAGAGAAAATTACTTAAAATGTTAGTTAAGAATTCCTTGAAATTATATAATGATGAATTACATCTTACTGTGTGTGTGATCTTTCACTTTTAAAAATTTACTTTTTGTTACAATAATTAATTTAAATTTGTAAACCAGATTTAGAATAAAATAAAAGTATTAACGTTTTAAAATGTAAACAATAAAAATATAAAAGTTGAAGTTTTAGAAACGTAACGTTCACGGTCCATTTGAGGTCACACTATAAGTCGTCAAATGGAAAAACATTTGTCATTGGATTCTTTGCTAATTTCATCTGTGAAACACAGTTGCGAAACGTGGGCATTAATATGTTTTGTTCTGTAATAAAAAATGTATTGAATAGTATTTGTGTATGGGAGAACATTGGTTATTGATGATTAAAACTGAGCTGCTAATTTTGACCTAGTTGTTAAGAGAAAAGTGAAACCTAACCAAAGGTTTGTTACAGGTATTGACAAATTGGTGATAATCATATAAACTTAGATGAGTATTTTTAAAAAAGTGTTATCAAAAATTAAAATCAAATATTATTAATTATTTAATAGAGAAGAAATTTGTCCAATAGAATGCTCCCAAATAATGCAAGTCAGCATGCTGCTATAATAGTTGAAACTTCAACAGGAAGTTTTATGAAACTTCAATAGGAAGTGTATGACGTTTAATTCTGATATAGCTTCTTTGATTAATTTTAGTGGTAGAAACTTTATCTATCTATTGAGTATTTCCTTGCATTAGATGAATATCTGAAATGTATGAATTATTTTTGTTCCAAGGCAAAATGTCTTTTCCTTGCATTGGGTAAAAATAAATTTTCAGAAAATTTTGATAGATGGCAAGGATTTGTAAAAGTGATGGTATTTGTGTTGATGATTAAATATATGATTTTTTATGTGACGATTGAATATATCAAAATCTTATTCCTAGTAGTTACTCATCTTATTTTACTCCTCTAAATACATAAAAAAAATCAGAACATCATATTTAACAAACTCTTATAAAGGAATGAAAATGTTGTATGGTGATTTAAATGCTATACGAGAATTTATATGATGGATTTCGGTTGGGCAATAAAAATAATTTATTACTAATTTTCTGCAAGGAAGATTATGACCTTCAAATCATATTTCTCGATCGTCAAATAATATAATTTTCTGTTCTGAAAAAAATAGACTTCCATGGAATGTAGCTTTTTCAAAACGGAAAAGTATGCAGAATGTGATATTTTTCTGTTGTAAACTATTGAAATTATACATATATACAATGCATAGCGTTAGTGATTTATTAAAAGACCACGCACTCTTCAAAAGCATTTACAGCAGCAAACGGTGACTTAATAGATTTGTGACGGCTTTAATAACTCATTCACAACAATTCAATCTTAATAGCCGTGTAATAGCTGTTTCTGAATAACTGAAAATTTACAGAGAATTTTAAATAGAATCAAAATTAATTCATTGATTATAAATGACTAAAGGGATTTTAAATATAAAGAGATCGATGAAATTTCGAAATTCGAAGTAGTTCTAAATAGATTTTTTATACGTTGTATAATTTTACATCCAAAAAATTATAATAAATTGCAAAAAACTTAACAATTTTTAATCTTAAGAACAAATTTAACTAATTTTAGAAAATTTTTAGCTAGCATTTTATAAAAAAATAGCACTACACCTACAATTTATATTTTTTAGAGTAAATTACTTTAAAGAATTGCAATTTTTAAGAAAATAACTATCACTGTTCGAAGCAGATTTTTGTCAGTAAATGATCTAGTTATTAAAGATTTATTGAAATTATTTCTAATAAAGTTTGTTACACAAGATTGAAAAGATATATATAATATATATAAGTTAGCTATATTACTAACCTATTTTTTATTACTACTTAAATAAGTTTTTATTACTAACCCCATTAAAACAAGTAAAAAACCTTTTTTACTTTAGAACTTCAACTTTACAATTATTTCAAGAATTTTACCAGCAATAAAAATATTTGTCAGCAAATAAAATTTTCATATGATATTCGTTTTTCTTTAAATATTTTATTCTTTGGCCCATAAAAAACTTATTTGCTTGTCTAGACAAAGCTGAATAAAGGAAATACTCTGATATTTATATTTCACATTAAATATTTTAGAAACTTAATTTCTTATTTATTAGAATTATTTACGAATGACTAAGAATTTGGAATGATACACAGTTTAATTCTTTGCGATTTGATGCCAATTTCGTTTTAAATTATAAAACTGAAATTTTTTTTTATCAGTAGTTTTCGATATATTTCCCAGAAATGTTTAATTACACTTATTATAATTAACTGCATATTTGGCAATCATGATTAACATTTGTAATTTTCTTAATTATTCAACAAGTTTTCACTTTGAATAAAATCTTGCCAGTTAAAACCAAGAAAATCGATTTCTAAGATTATAAGCAAAATTTTTAAATTAAGTAAATGTAATCTTTTAATAAAATCTCTGAAGTATTTTTGCTTTAAGAAGTGTTAGTTTTAAGTGAATGTGTATTTACAAATGAGAAAAAATAGGAAAAAAATTATTTATCTAAACATTGATTATACCAGAAACTATGAAAATTTTTTTATTATATTTACATCGCAAAATATTATATTTTCAAAACAAATAGTTTACAGAGGAAAAAATTAATTGGGAATTTAAATTACACTTATAAATTAATGAGAGGTGCATTGATAAGTAACGAGTCACAAGGTTTTATTTTTGCAACATTTAACCAATATATATATATATATATATATATATATATATATATATATATATATATATATATATATATATATAGAGTAAAGATATGCACACCCCAAACGTTGATTTTTCATCACCCAGCGTAGTGAAAAAAAGACAAATATAGAGATGTTCTTTTGATAGGAAAAGAATTTCATAAGCGTTTACACAACAAACAGTAAGAATAATCTGACAGAAAGAAAACTTCGCATCTAGTTAGTTGATAATCTTCAAATGGAAGTTTAGTTTTATATCTTGAAATAGATTTTTTCTTTGAATAAATTTCTTTGAATGATCTTTTCTTTGAATGAATTAAAGGCAAAAAATAAACTCACAAATGAGCCCCCCGTTGAGATGGTACAATAGTTACAAAAAATAACAGCGAGCGGAAGTTGTCATTTGATACAAGGAAGTAACGGAAAGTTAGAAACGCATCAAACGTCTTATTTTCGATTCAGCAACGTAAGTTATTTAACTGCTTTATTGTCATCTTTGAAATTAGTCTTGGAAGAAAAATAAATTCCCATAAATATCCTCATTAAAAATCGAATTCAAAAGAGTGAAGTTATCATTTACACGTGTCACATTTATAGATACCTTAAAAAATTGTCATAAAATATATTGTTTGTGAAATATATAATAATGCGCAATACCAGCTTAAAATTGCTATTTTTTGTATGCCTCACACTGAGGCTAAAAATAATTAGCAAATTATATACCTTGTTGCATAAACTTAACTATTTTAAATCACTGCTTCTTTGTGGAAACAGTGATGGAATAAATTTCATGAACTTGATTTTAAGTTACATGAATTTAAAATTTTTTTGCCAAATACATTCCTTAGTAATATTGATGTTCAGATAAAAGCACAGCAGATTAATACAGTACATCTTGGAAAAGTATCATTTAAAAATTAAGGAGAATTTTGATTATTAATTAAAAAAAAGTTTTCAAAAAAAAAAAAACAAATATTAAAATTCACTCAATAATATAAAAAAACATTCAACACACACACACACACACACACACACACACACACACACACACACACACACACACACACACACACACACACACACACACACACACACACACACACACACACACACTATATAATATATTTGATTATATATATATATATATATATATATATATATATATATATATATATATATATAATCAAATATTTTTCACATTTTTTATATAATAATGATTTTTCAGTCATTGTTGGCAATTTTATTAAAAAATAATGACCTATTGAACAAAGCATAATTGTCGATACAGTTTCTCTCTCTCTCTCTCTCTAGCAATGATAAAAATTTTAGTATATTTTTACCTTATGTATTTCAATAGATCCCGTAAAATTTTCTTAACAAGTGTTCTTAAACTGTTAAGTTTTAGAATTTTAGCTTGATAATTCAATTAAATAATTTGCATCTGAATCAGTAAGTATTCTAAGTTTGATTTTTTTTAAAGGAGAAACCATATATTAGCATTTCAATCAATTATAGAAAATATTTTCAATGTACACTGTTGGAAAGAAAATTTTTATCGAAAACATATTAAGCTTTTGTTTAAATCTTTAATCTTCAGTCCACTTTATCAATGCTGTCTTTAAAAATAAGCTCTAACTGGGATAATTCATTGGGTAATTAATTGGAGGAGTGTATTGTTGATAAAAACAACTGTATATTTCATACCGAAGAGTTGAAAATCTTAAGGAAAACGCAAAATAAGAAAGAATTGCAGGAAAATCTGATATCGCTATATATCATAATGATATAACGGCCAAGTAAATTATTTTGAGGTGATTGACAGATATATAATTTATTATATGGGGCAAATGGAAAAATTAATTGCAATCGCAGATCGTATCGCCATCCGTTCATTAACGATATTTGGTTCAACTGAAAAGAATAATGCCTCCAGGAAGGTTTTTTTAATCAGTTTATTAATGTTTTGCGATATAGAGGATGAACCCAGATGTTATTACAATAAATAATAATTTATTGTGGTAACTTTTGCTTAAATGTAGTTTAAACTTTTTCTTGTTTTCTTTATATTGTATACCTGAAATTCTACTTAACAAAATTTCTATCTAAAGAATCCATCCCATCAGAACAACTGTCAATATAACTTTAAAATTCTATAATATTAAACTTTTCAGGAAATTTTTAACAAAAAATGATATCGCACAAATATAGGTAACAGTTTAATATATTATTTTAAAACAATAAAATGATGTAACAAAGATTATTAAACCTGAGCTTAAGTATGTAATTAGAATGATCCAAGATGTCTCATATATACTGTTTATTTTTAAGCAAACTACATAAGCAGAGTATTTACCTGCAGCTTAAATTTCCCAAATCACTCACGATGAAAGGATATATACACTATTACAAAAGAAATATATATACATAGAATGTTTCATGATGACATTCTGAATCTTATTTATGACATGATCGTAAATGTATATTTTTTTCAGTCAGGATACATTTCAAAACACATATATTCCTAAGGTAAGAATTACGAGTATTTTACTGTTGAAAGTTTTACCTTATATTTTGGCCTTGATCAGCCAAACCATTAAGCGGATTGTGAACTAATATAATTATTTATTCTTAAACCAAATAATTCTTGAGCTGGCTATCTTTTCGTTATCCCTTAGATCTTTACTCACAGTTCAATTTCAGGCAAAATCGATCATGTGATTAGAACACCGGGAGGAGGCACAATTTTTTGACATTTGAAATTCGAAGTATTTTTTGTCGTTCTGCATTTTATCATTTGCTGTCAAACCGTTACTTGAGCTGAAGTTATTGCTTTAAGTTCAGTTCAAGTTACAGGCCGATAAAGAAGATTCAATTACACTTTGTTGCCTTTTATGTTTTCTTTTCGGTATTATAAAGACGTAAAAATTAACTGTTGTATTATTTTTCTAACATTTTAGTGTTATTCGGTTAGTTATAAATCAGCATGTTTCATAAAAAAAATTGAAGTGCCTAACGAACGGAATGTAATTAAAGCTTTAGAGCTCCACTATTAAGATAACAGTCTTCTTTACTTTAAATTTAGATCCATAATACAAATTATATTAAATATATTTACTTTTAAATTTCTATATAATACGAATGATTATGAGAATAAAAAAGGGGTAATATTTTCATAAATGTTATACGAAATTCTATAAGAGCCTATATTTTAAGGATTTTGAAATATAGAGGGAAAACTCAAATAAATAAAGAAAACAACGATAAAAAGAAAGGAAACTTCAAATTTTATTTAAATTATGTAAATGCAATTTTTATCAGCTATCTATATTTTAATTACTATATAATATCAATAAAACAATAATTATTCAAAGATGTTTTGCAATATCACTAAAAAGGGATCTTGCAATAATCTAGATTGCTAACGGAATTTGTATATAAAAACAAAATTAAAAGCAGTACTTTGAAATATATTACTCGTTTAAATAAAGTAGTAATATGTGATATGTGTATAAAATAATTTATTTTGTACTTTCTTTCTGGATAGTTAATATGCTTTAATGTATTATGTGTTACACGTGCACTTACAAAGAATCAAAATGTGTTGTAGGTTTTCAGTTCATAACTAAAAAATTAATATTTTTATTTAAATGTAATATAATTTTAAAAGCAACAGATCTCGTTTTAATACGTTTCAAATAAACCAGAATGCTCTGAAGTGTGTTGTGATCGAAATATACGTTTTATTTGAAAAAAAGATAATCAAAAATATTTAATGCACCTGTTACATTTCTGAAAAATATTGAAGAGAACAATAAATCTATCAAAAATATCAGATCCTAATGGAGGGAAAGAATTTGTAAAATCACAAAACAACTGAACGCACAAAGAAAATATAAAGCGTAATAAGAAAAGCAAGTTACTGGTCAAAATCACGCTTTATATGCTTAAGAAAAATATTTATTTATACTTAATATGGAATTTAATTTTACACCTGCAAAGTTGCTTGTATATTTATAAATTTACATGAATTTTTTTATTAAGTTACATGAACTTTTGTATTAAGTATAAAACTAATAAGCTAGCCAAATGTGAAAAGTTTCACAATATTTTGGAAACATATCGAGAATTCCATTTAAAGTTTATATAAATAGCTTAATTAAATGACCCTTATTTTAAATAATGCTAGATTTTTTGTTTGAGATAGAAAGGAAAATTCAATTCATAATTAATAAAAAACGAATAGCATTACAATTTTGTGATATATTGGCATAAAAAATATGAATGTAGTTACAGAAAATTAACACTAAAATGACACTAATAAAACAACTTTTCACATTTCAAAAAGTATTAAAAGACCTAAAAATATTGCATTTGAATGCAGAAAAATATTGTCAATGTATAAGTAAAAACTAAATAGAAAAGAGAATTGGATAAAAGTAAAAACTAATTCAGACAGCCAATAAAAATACAGTTTCTTCTAAGCTCAAACATAATACTAAATTCTGCAATAGCTGATATATTTTATTTATGTACACTAATATTGAGACGGTGATAAAAATTGTTTACGTACACGCATATTGAAAATTTTATATCTCTGATTGAGTAAAATAGGTCAATTAAAAAAGCAACGTTTCACCAAATGTTCCTTTACACTTAAGATGAATAAAGCAATATTATTGAAAACTTTTCCTAAAATTAAAATAAAATTAAATTCAAATAATTAAATGATTCCGTCAGAATTATTTGACGCTGATAAAATGATTATAATGTAAATAAATTGATTTCTTCAAAACAAGGATGACAGTAAGAGGTGTCCACATGAAAATAATTACGTTATCGTAGTGGTGCAATTTTATTTATATTTATTAAATTTATATTTAAAATAACAAAAGAGCGTTAATAAATAAGAAGAGTTATTTTTAAATTATGCGAAGAAGCTAGTAAGCAACGTAAGCTGTTTAACAACGAGTTTAAATTTTGTGAGATTTATATATATAAGTTACATGCCAAGCCGACCGATGGCTGAGTGGTTAGCGTTCCTGACTCCTGAGCTACGGGTCCTGGATTCGAATCCCGGCATGGATGTTATCTTCTTTCTCTGTTCTTCTGTGATGATGTATGAATGTGACCTACCCTATAAACGGGTTTGTGGTGGTATGGCGCGGGTAACGCTACTCGCCTCCGTGACTTGGTTCATAGGTGCCCGCTGGGTAACGACAAATGAGTAGCAGTTTGTGGCCTTGTTGTGGCATAGGGTTCGTCACCCAAGTGTGCCCGCCGTTGGAAAAAAAAAAGTTGCATGCCACATGCAATTTTTTTCCGAAAGAAATTCTTCTAATGACAAAACTTCACTATATAATTATTTCATTATCGTTATTTAACAGTAATTTTATCATTTAAAAAATCAATCAAAAGGAATTTATATTTTATAATTCTACATATTTTTTGGTCAGTTCTTAAAGTTTACTTTTCCAATTATATTCTTTAATAATTTACAACAAGTCGATAAGAATTAAAGAAGCGTATTAAATTTACAAAATAAATTAGCGTAAAATATTTTTTATTAAAATGAACTGAACGCGTTAAAAATATTCATGCATTCAAAGTAGAATAAAACTCCATGTTGCTATTTCAATTTCATTACACATAATACAAATATTATTTATGCATTAAATTATTAAAAAAAATTTATTTTAAAGACAAATTTAGAAATATAGTTGAAAACCAGCAAATTTAGCAGAACTTAGAGAACTGAGTAAAAGTGAGTCTAATATTATATAAATTAATTAGAAGAATACAATTCCTGCTATTCATTCCATAGTATATTATTGGTAGCAATTACTGAATTACAGTGATTAAATATGCTAATGCCATAAAAACATCATATGATATAATTAATTCTTCTATATAACTTACAGAAAAATATGAGGATGGATAACCTCAACTAAATAAATGTAAAAATATTATAAAATATAGATTTAAGTTTTGAAACAATAGTTAGTGTTTAATGTGTTGACGGAACTGGAAAAACTGAGCGCTCAATTTAATTGACAAACTATCAATAATTTAATTGATAGTTGTGTCTACCGTTATATTGGAAGTATAAAAACAAACTCGTGTAATACTTAATTATAATATTTTGCAATATTTAATTAATATTTTTACTTTTATAAATTTCCTTAAATATTTCACAACAATCTTTAAATTTGACACAATTAATAAGGAGTTAATTAAAACCTGAAGCATATTTTCGTATGGAAATACGTCACGAAAAATATAGAACGTAATAAATATATTAAACTTGCATTCAATAAAATTCAACCAAAACAATGAGAGGAAAAAGACTCAATTTGAAGAAAATGACTCTTGAGGGTGTTTGACAACCAAATTCATTTGCACACGCATTTCTTTTCAGGAAGAAAAATATTTTCCTTTTTTGTTAGTAAAACAGTCTCTTCCTGCATCACTGACCTCTATTGTTTTATTTCAAAAGAGTTAAAAGGAAATAGAGTGAAATAAAAACTCAGCAAGTCAGGTAAACGCAATCTCGGTATAAACCATCAACAATAATGAAATGATATATGATATCATTTCATATTGCTGTGTTACATCTTGACAACTACCGTTAATCCATATAAGATGATGCACAGTTTGAAAACAATGTGTAATAGACATAAATCAACATAGAAGTCATATAGCAAAGGTAATATTAATCTTAATGAAAATTGCATCATTTGCATAAAATAGTGGTATTAAGCCAGCTTCTAAGACCTTAACTAAGGTAATAATAATTAATAAGACTTCAGCAGAATTTTTACTGTAGCTGCTATTATCACTAGGATTAAAGCAGAAATAGCATAACAACAGAGAATGTGTAATTTACAGTATCACCAATAAAATGTGCACTAGTTTCAGTTCACTTATTATGCTAGTTAAGCGAAATGTGGAATATTTATATATTAAAAATAAAAGTATAAAATTGCAGAACCCTCATCCAAGTAACTTCATAAATTAAACAAATCTTTTATTTGATTAGAAAAATTGAAGTTATATTTTTGCTATTAAGCTAGCTTCATTTTTACCTGACATGTTTTTTGGCTATGTAAAGAGAAATGTAGTTTTTCAATTTCAAAGCGAAAATTTTAAATTGATAGCACTTGTAGAATAGAGCTTAAATTGATATCACTTGTGAATCCGTGTTATTTGTGTGCATATGAGTCTGTGTACTCAGTATATGAATTTGAAGTATTCACTAGAGCTGCATTTCTAGTTATATAAATTAAATAATCAGAGACTTTTCTGAACTTAACTTTTAGAAAATAATTGCGTTTTATAATCTCCACCCCATGTCATTGATTGTAGAGACGTTTCCGGAAAAAAATTGATAGCCATCGTTCAACACAAATGAATGTGATATAAATACAAACGAATGTGGTAGACATATTTTAAAATACAAGAAAATTGAAAATAATTTTTGGGAACGGTAAAAGCTACATTCTAAAACAAAGAAAATTTTTAACTGTTTTAAATTTTTGTATTGTTTTATGATTATATAATATTAATGAAGATTGGATAATAATAACATGAATGATATCAGAATTTCAATCATGAATTAAAGACTGTAATATTAATCGAAATATTAGAACTTAAAATTACAATAATATTACCGTATCTGTTGATTATATTCTTCACCTATTGGATGTTTTTTGCCTTACATATATTGTTAGGGAATAAATGGGGACGCTCAAAACCATGTTTTAAATGAGCGTCAACAAAGGATAGAGAACAAAAAGCATATTCGAAATAAATAATGAGCTCCATTCTAATGAGATAGTCTACGATTGTTATGATTTGTACATATAATGGAAGAAAGAGTATATTTATAAGCTTTCAATGGTATTTCATTATAAAAGAAATTCCTATAAAGTAAATTTATAATGAAATAAAAATTTTGCAAGCACTGTAAATGTTTTATGTAAAATTTTGCAAGTAGCTGGTAAATGTTAATTGAAGTAAGAGTAAAAAACACATTTGCATTATGGACATAACATTTGAAATACACAACTTATTTTAGGAGAAAGACTTAATTTGATTTTGAAAGGAAAACAAAACATGGATAGATTTCTGAATTAATATGCAAATATCATTCAACAACTAAATTTCAACAAAAGTTCATTCAACAACTAAATTTTAGACATAATTTTTTTATTAAAATTTGTTAAATTAATTACTGATTATCATGCATTAGATTAACTCCACTCAATTATTTTAGTAACACATAATTTATAACTAACAAAATGCAAGATATTAATCTTATATCTTAAATAAGAAAAATCTTAAAATCTTAAATAAACATTAAAAAAATGAACACACCAAAAAAAGTTTTTAGACCATTTGCATTAAGTTTTAAAGATTTTAGATTTATGTTAAAGGTGTTGATCAAACAAGAATTCTAAGAAAAACAAGTTTTTGAAAATAATATAAAAATATATGAAGAAAATATAAGGCAATCTGTTAATTTTCTAAATAAAAAAAAACAAAATTAAATGTTCGAAATTGAGAAAAATAAAGATGGTATGAGTGCAGATAAAATTTGCTCTAAAAATGGAAATAATCAACGAAGTATTTTTCTTTTTATTCATTAAAATTTGAGTATAATTATTAAAAAAAATTTTAATCGATGATTCCTATAGATCGATAAATCGACAATGAAAAATGAAAACTAATGGTAACAAATTAAATGAATGAAATGCCTTAATGTTTTACATATCTAGAAAAAAAAACTGCAAAGAGCAAAACAGTATCAAAAACATTTAAGGAATAAGCAATAATCATTTTTTTAAAAAAGGATATTTTTGCAATATTTCCCAATTTTATCAATTTCAAATTATTTTAAAGAGGATATTAATATTATACATACAAATATATATATATATATATATATATATATATATATATATATATATATATATATATATATATATATATATATCTTCTAATGCCTAATGCCTTTTTTTGAATGAACAATACAATAAAAATAAATTACTTTAATGGAAATATTACATTAACATAATACCCATTAAAAGTTCTTTACTAATAAATTCGATATTTCATAAAAAAATTAATAAATAAATAAAATAACGAAACGTTTGGAGCAATCGTTTACAGGAAATAATTTTTTTTTTGAAGAACCCTTTTTTTCCGAGCTATTTATTGTCATTATTTATGAGAAAAAGAATACTTTCATTGAAACGTAGTCAAGTAATCATTTGAATTCAACACATATCATCTTGTGCAGTGTGATTCTCCCACTTAAGTGCTTCCACACATCTGATTATTTCTATATGTCCTTCAAAAGATTTTGGCGGGAATTCACCCACTTGGCAGGGGAAACAACGTGGCCTGAAACTACTCTCAAGAATTATTACGTGTATATGAATAGAAAGCAAAAACGTTCAAGGCAGCTGGTTAAAATACAGCTTCAGGGCAGAGTTTGTCGCCGTATGCTTTATCTGAACTTTTTTTGCCTATTACATAACGATTCGTTTGCTCTTGTCAGTTTCACATTAAATGTGTCTTTCGACTTTTAATGGAGAATTAAAATCAGATTCTTAGCACGAGGAACAAGTTCGTATCTAAAATAATCTACCTGCTATTCAGTCCCTAAATATTTCTGTCATTTAACAATGTGAAATGTAAAAGAATTTTGCCGTTATTTTATGGCCTTGAAACCGCTGAAAAATAACAAGACATTTCTTTTGCTTTACCATGCTTTCAAAAATATGTACTAAATCGATTTCCGCCTTTTTCTGGTCTTAGCTATTTGTTTATGTTAGATAGCTAATTTTTTTCTTTCAACACAAAACCAAAAGTGCGCAGACATTTTGCATTATATAGTTCATGATGTTTTAGAATTGATTAGCTTCTTTTTTTTTTAAGATTTTCCAAATACTATTGAAGTTAAGTAATTAAATGGGAGTGAAGTAAAATTTTCCGTTTTTCTTAGAGAAAAATATACGTTTCGTTTAAAAAATTAAAAATAAAAATTCCACCTTATAATATTTTTATTATTAAATTTAAATTTATAGAAGGATAATAATTTAAAAAAACGATGAAAAATCTTTTCCTCAATAATTCATATTGTTTTTGCAATCATACTATAACTTTTACTCACATATATTATTTACAAATATAATGTGCATAATTTTTAACGATCATAATAAATATGTGATTTTTATACAACGTAAATGTTTTATATTAAAATAGTTTTGAAGGAAAGCAAACACACAAAAAACTTACTTCTTAATTTAAAATGTATTCAATTTACGATCAGTGACCACGTGTAGCACGCATGTTACTTGTCATTCATTTACTTAGTTATATGCACTAGTGGTACAACTTTATAAAAAAATTAGTTAATTAAATTACTCCAAATAATATCTTCAATATTATAGGATTAAAGAAATAAAATTTTCACAATATTTTGAAAAATCTTATTAATTACAAATTAAAATAATGAAGCCAATATGACAGAGAGCAATTGTAACTTTGAATAAAAGGCTGGGGAAAAAAAAAGAAGCAACCGAAACAGATTACAGATGATAACTTGAAAAATAAGTTTTAATGATTGACAGTCACATCATTTTTAACGATAAGGCAATTTATTCATTCGGGTATATTTATTCGCAAAAAAGAAGTAAGTCAATAAAATCACAAACTGTGTAAACTAAATTTTAATACAAAACGAATAGGATTTCGATATGCTGATTTCATGAAAAATTATGTCCAAATATTTCGACTTTCATTTTTGTTAAAAAGAATAACACACATAACGAACCAAGTATATAATTTTTTATAAAATAAGATCGAAAAATTAAAATCCTTAATTTTTATTGATTTTTACTGTACCATTTGTGTACAATATTTTATTCATTAAAAATGGTACTGTTGTTATCAAAATATACACAGCTATCACAATAACTAATAATTGATAAAATCATAGAATAATCTCTTACGAAGAAACAAAAAATATATTATAATTTAAAAGTAAAAGCGCACTTTTGATGTTTTTGCAAATATTTCTAAAATTTCGATTTTAATGAACTTTTCTTCCATCTTGAAAATTAAAAAAATATTTGATCAGATTTCGATAAAATCAACATCGTTCATGGTTACCAAATAAAGAAAAATTGTGGCCACAAAATTAAGGAAATTATGAAAAATTATCTGTCAAATGAGTGAAAAACAAAAATAATCACAAAATAAAAGAAAACATAGTTAAGTTGAGTAAAAAGACTACTGGGTTACGAAATATTTATTTATTTTAAGGCGTAAGCTCAAAAAAATCCTAAAATTTATAGATTAAGGTACAGTAGAAATATAGGGTTTAACATTTGACACACACATACCTGCCGGTTAAGTTATCCTGCACATCCACACCACTTCCTTAGTAGTTGAAATAATCCATTATAGTGCATCTAAAATAATTTATTTTTCGCAGCATAATCTTAAATATATTGAAAGCGGCAGTATTAGTTTTTTTAAGCTCGATCACCGGCAAGGTCGCCACTCTATCAGAACATCGCGAAGGTCACAGTATTTACGAGTCGCAATCACCTACGTCCGATCTCAGGAGCCCTCTTTTCTCATCTGAGTCATATATTGTCTATCAAAGACTTCTCCCTGTGTTTCATAGATGGCGCCCTAAGCAAGCCTTTTTATTGGCTCGTTTTTCGGTGAGGAAATGGATCAAATAGTGGCACTTTATTATTACTTTTTTGATGTTTTAGTTGTTTATAAACGACATATATTTTAAATACAAAATAATTTGAAAAGAAAAATTTCTGAAGAAATATAATACCAGTAAAAAGTTTTTAAGAAATACTGAAACACAGTTATGAGTTGGAGAAATGAATTTCGAATTGGTCAATATAAGTTTTATTTCGGTATGCAAACTATTTTCTAAATTATATTCTTTTTGCAGGCATGAAGTTTATTTTCAATCTATTTTGAAAGAAATAACTCACCTTTTTAAAATTATAATCCTTCTGAAACTACAAAAAAGTAAGGTAATTTATTAAAAAAAAATATCAAGGTATTCATTATTAATTTATTTACAGATGATAACTTTTAAACCGGTACAATTGTATCAAATTATTTGTGGGTTTTATTTGACAAATGGTTTAATTTCTTATTTCGATGTCTGCAAATTTTCTCCCACGTTTCTTTAAAATCTGATATAATGAAATTGTAACCAATAATAATGAGCTTTACATTTCGCTTTTTGTCATAATTTCTGAACATACTGCTTCTATAAGATAAGCATTTATAACTAACTTAGATCTTATAATTTAAACTACCACAATTATCTTTTAAATAATTACCTATCCATCCCTATTTGAAAAATAAACTTCAATAGGATTGTTTTTATCACATTCATTTGTTTTATTAATCAAAAAATATTTTAATTCATCTCCCACACTGTAAAAAATAAATAAATAACATGGAACACAATGTAAGGGAAAATGGCCGATGCCACAAATGCTAATTTTACTGGTACAAACGCTGATTTTTATGCTTGAAATATAATAATCCTTTACAGTTATAACACTTAAATTTCTATCTATAGCTAACTGGCAAACATGTTTGCCTATTTTCTGCAAATAGTTACTGTAGATGATTACTTTTATTTGGAGAATTTAATACATTGAAATTTGCTATTGTTGAGCAAATGCATTGTCTGGCTCATGCCATATTATTCTTATATAAAAGTTTCATAAAAGACCTCACATAAATTATCATTAATTAACTACTAATTAAAACCATTGATAAAGGAAAGTGAATTTTTTTTCATATAACTTTAAAACATATTATAAAATAGACAAATTAAGTAAACTCATTTATAAATTTTTTTGAACATATTGTCACAAAATGAAAACAATTTAAATTTAATTTCTCCTTAAAATTAAATAGTTTAAAATTAAATTTAAATTTTTAGATTTTAAAAATAGACTTCTTAGCCTTAATCTATATATATTTGTAGTTAATAAAGATTTCCATGATTTTTTTTATGAATGAAATGTTTTACATAAGTTTTATGTAAAACATTTCATTCATATGTTTTGCACAATGAAATGTATTGCGCAAATTCAATCATGTGCTTAAGTATTTAAGAACATTAGAACGAAGTTTATGTTTGATTAATCAAAAATAAAATCATAAGGGAATCGTGCGTTGTCATCATACGAAAATAATTTTATATCCCGAAAATGGATTATTGGGAAATATCAATAAAGAGAATAAATAGCTTGAGAGCAACGAAAAACCCTCATCTATGAGTTTTTCTATATATTTCCCAATATTTTTTACTATTTATCGTAAACATTTTCTTTTTTCTGATGTTAGTATTCAAGTTTTTCTATATATTTAAGCTCTGCATTTAATTTTTTTTCTATGTATTTTCAGTTTGTCAAGTTTTTTCCAATGTAATTGCCTAATTTCATCTAGTTATTTAAAAAAAAAAAAAAAAGAAAATGCAAATGGCTTTGTGGTGTTAAAAACCAGATCATGTGAAGACAACGGGAGATAAAGTCATAAAGTTTTACCAAAAAGGAAAAATAGAAAGAAAGCTTCAATTTAACTCTTATTATTTTATATTAAAAAGTAGTCAAATCATAAATATCTGGTTTTGTATTACATTGCAAAAATTCACAAATAATAGATATTAACTTAAGAAGCTGTAAAAGAACCGATATGAGTCTCATATTATATTGATCATTTTAGCAATGATATTTACATATAAGAATTTACTCATTATTTTTTCAGTAATATAGTTAATACATTTGAATACAGAATATATATCACTCAAGAAAAAATTGTTTCGATTTTTAATAAAGATATACAAAGAGAATTACATTGAAAATGCATAGTAATAGCAAATTTATGAAGTAAATGAATAAAGGGAAAGTAATTATTAAATTCTGCTAATTATAATTAACTTGAAGTAAAAAAAAAGCATATAAGTGACACAATGTAAAAATAAATATATAAAATGTACAAGTAAAATTAAGAATATATGATAGGTGTCCAGTTAAAATCTTTCATTTTTAAACCCGAGATTGGAAATACATAAAATCACGACATGGAAGCTACATTATTTATTGTTTTTGATTATTCACAATGGATTTGTGGCCGCGTTTCACTCTCCCATGACACAGGTCCGAGGTTCTATCCTCGGTCTGGGCAAGGTTGACTCAGCCTTTCATCCCTTCAGTGCGTCGATTAACTGAGTACCAAGCATGCTTGGGAACTAAACACTGGGGTCTTACATTAGGCTGACCACCTAACTGGGACATATGCTTCGCACCCCAGGGACCTCGGTCATGAAAACAGTTATGGGCACTGTAGGCCTTGGCCCACATGGGCTGTCGTGCCATGGAGTTTTTTTTAGTTTATTAAATTATTCACAAATAAAAAAAAACTATAACTTGTGTGTTATATAAGCTATTAAATTACTTATATCTTTACTATAATTTTTAATCTTTAAATGATATATTAATTAAATTATTACATGTTATAATTTTTATACTTTTTTAGGTAAAACATGTAGATTTACTTATTACAGTTTACGATACTTGAAATAATGATATGTTTTTTCTTTAACAAAGCTGTTTTTTCTAGTATTTCCGATACCGCTATGAAATCGTATAAAACTAACAACTCATTGATTAGTACGATACAACGGTCTTCTCTCTCATTTTTGCAATACCATGGAAGATATCTTTTATATTTTACTATAAATAGAAGTATTCCTTCTCTATTCTCTCTTCCAAGAAAATGGTTTTCGGCCCACTTTGGTTCGTTTAAGAAAATGGTGTATGAGACCCTGTGTGTATTCACGAACTTCGAGCTGTTCTGGAGTTTAGACTTCTAATAATTTAGACACGGTTTGGCAAGAAAACTGTACAGATAATTGCTCATAGGATTCATTAATTCAAATTGGAATCTGTAGTCATTGAGAGTAGCATATTAAATAGTTATTCACACGAGTTAGTGTGATAAAAATGACAAATAGTTAAATCATAAATAACTATATGGTGAGAAACTTGATGTAAAACTAGGAGAAAAGAAAATGAAAACATGCTTTATAAACTTACCTCATCTTTATAATAGAATACGAAAGAAAAATGAATTTAAACAATAATTTAGTTCTTAAGTTTGCTATTCAAAATTTTTTTCCCCAAATTCAAACTGGATGCATTAGCTATTTGCAAATAATTCTATAATACATAAAAAGGACACAAATTATAAAGATCATGCTGATCTATTTCATGAAAATAGTAATTTATTGTATAGTAAAAATTGTGTCTAAAGATAGAAAAGATACGTTATGCCTTAAAGATGCTCATTGAAACAATTTGCAGGGGAATGTATTAACAATTTTAAAATATTTTATTACTACTAAATAAAAAAATATTGTTAAGAGAAAGAACAATATCGATAGAAAGTTTTATGATAGTGTTATATTTTAATATTTTCTTAGTAATAGTAATTTTCATAACCATAAATCTTTAATTTTAATGATTATAATCAGCTGCTGCTTAAAACGCTTTTTTCAGTCTATGAGTACGAAAAAAATGTATTCTGTAATAAAAGGGAAATGAACTATAAAATAATTTAAATGAATTGTGTAACTTTTCTCCCAGAATTGGTTCCTCTGGGAGAAAATGCTCGAACATTTGAAATTTCTTTTCGTGTTAATTTCTAGGATCATTGGATTTTTAAGTGAAAATTGAGTGATATTTGCATGCTTAAATTTTAAAGAATATACTACAACGTTATCAGTAACTTGTGAAATCTTTTCGCTTTAAGCTTGTAAATGCTCTGATATTTTTTTTATTTTAAAGTAAAAAAATAATTCCTTTAATATTTGAAAATCAAATTAATAATCTGAATATATTATAATTTCTTGAATTTCTTAAAGCTTTCGTTAAAGCAAATATGAAGCAGAATATAATAATTCGAATGCATTCTTTCTAGTTTTACATTTCGAATGTCTATTATTCTATTGATTCATTACTTTTTATATAAAATATACAATTTATTATTTGTTCTTCTAGGAAAAATAAGAATTTCATGTTATTTAAGTGGGTTTATCTCAGCAGTTCGGAAAATCAAAATATTGTGATTGTGTAACAAAGGGGTCTATGTACACTTATTAATGCCTGTTTCCTTTAATTTCAAAATTAAGATGCAAATTTTGAAATTTTGAAAGTTTATTTTAATTTAGATGGTTGAAAACTGCTTCCGATATTATTAAAAAACATTCACATATTTGAAGTCTCAGTCAAACATGATTGACAATTCAGCTATGTGTTAAAGGAAGCCGCTTAAGAGGCCATTATTCTGATTCGTTAAAAATGATATATTTCAATACTGATATAAGGTAATTGTCTTAGTAGAACATTTTTTGATATCATTAATATTTGAATTATTGAAAAAATTCAAAATAAAGATGATTTATATGATAGAGATGTGAGACAAGAAAGCCAATCGAAAGTGATGGAATTTTCTTCGTTATGTATCTTTCGATTATTTTTCGATTTTAAAACATATTGAAGCAAATCAAGCAGCTATTTGGAAATAAACAATTTGTATATAAGCCATACACATTGGTATAAAAACTTCCTTCGAATCTAATGATTTATATATTGCTATAATTATAAAAGATAATCGTAAATCCAGATCTACTTTATCCATGGTTGCAATGAATTTTGATATAAATATATATTGGAACTAAAATATATAATTATATGCAGCTATATTAAAATCTATATCTGCACTTTTGAGAACCATGCATTGAAATTCAATTAAATATTCACAATCTAGAAAAGTAAAATTGAAGCAGTGTTGCCAATACATTAATTCAACTGTCTCGTATATATTTAAAACTCTGTACATGAACTAGAGAGTATTTTTCTTAAAATCAGGTGGCAATTGTACAAAATTATTGAAAAAACGAGGCATTTTCATTCATACAGACTAATAAGATAATTCAGCTTAATTCTTTCAGTTCTAGTGTGGTTTGAACTTTCAGTAAAGCATCAAACAGAACTTCACATCTTTAACGGCAATTTTGTTACAGCTGAAGATGTAAACCATATTTTAAATTCTAAAATATATATATAAAATCAGGACTATTTACTATACATTACTTATCGAAGTAATATTGTTGAGAAGTATTAGGAGAATGAGAGCCGGTCTCAATTTTAGAGTATGGCATTTTCTTCATTTTTAATGTCATTGACTACTTTTTGATACTACATAATATGCAGTTTGACACCCGTAAGGCTTTTCAGTATTCAACGTGTTTTATGGAATTCAGAAAAAAACTTTTCATAGGCAGTAGATTATATTCACATGTTGCAAGCGAGTAAACCTGGTAAAGTCTCAAACATCTACCTGGATAGATGTACTTGAAGAAAACAGAAACGCAACTCCTATTGTTTATCTTTGCTTATCAGGGGTCGGGAGCACCCATGCCGAGAAAATAATTCGTCACGATGCATTTATTGACCATATCTGAAATATCTTCAGGGATATTTTTTCTTATTTTCAGAGTGTACGATTTTCCTTACCGTAACGCTATGTATAGAATAGAAACTTTCATTTATGATAATTAATCATATCGTGAAAACGTAATCAATTCAAATTTATATTAACATCGAGGTAAACCCATACCCTATTATTGTAAGTTTCGTTTAATATTTTTACCACAAATATTATTTATTTAAATATATACGTTATATTCATTCTTGTAAGTAATTTTCTTTTTATTTAGTGAATAAAAGCATTTTATTCTTTCTTTTGTCGGTAGCCGCGGTGACCTGATCGGAAGGTAGTGAGTTCGAATACCCACCCAAGAGAAAGCTCGTAGTATTCACTAATGGTGGCTAGTTCGTGCACAATATGTCTTAGTCACAGTGTTCTGAATATGAAATACCTCTCGGGGTAACAAACTAAGCATGGGGGTCTTTTGCTTGGTAACTTGTTCCTAAATTACGAGGATTCACTTCTGGGACTACGATGGCACGCCCTCTAGGGGGTCCAGAATATAAACAGCTCCCCTCACTTCTACCTGTTGTAGTGCTGTAAGGTGAAAATCATAGTAGCCGGACCTTGGGAACAATAGTAATAACTTTCTTGAGTAAGTTTACGTTAAATAAAGTTTAATCACTTTTCTGATTTTACCGTTAATGTTTAAATTTGATCAAATGTAGGAAATTTCTCTACCTTTTTTATTGGATTAAAAAAAGGAGTACTTATCTCTTCAATATAGTTTTAATGTCTATGGTAAATGTATATTTATTTTTTCAAGTTATATGTTAGCATTAAGCAATAAAATAACAGTTATTTCTCTTCTGATGTCTTTATTGGTTAAACATAGTTATTGACAAAATCAAACATGTTAATCAGTTAAAAAGAATATGGTATAATTTCTAAAAAATATAAAAAATAGCTTATTAAATCAATTCTTATGTATGAGTCTTCATCTGTTTTGAAGAATTTTCTATTTTAATTGTTAATTGAATTTTTCTTAAGCGTGTATAAGCACACGAGAGAAAATTATAATCTCTAATTTATCTAATCCTGTTGCACTATTTTCCTTTACAAAGAGTTACAAATTTTATAAATACATAAAAAAACTTGAATCCATTGACTCTAGAAAATATTAGACATTATAGAATCATTTAGTATTAGACACAAAATCAAATGTTGAATAGAAAATTAAACAATAAATTAATATAATTTATTTCCAAATCAATTCCATTTTTACTCTTTGAATCTATTTGTTTCAACGGTAAAAAGAAATAATTTACTATACCCATATACTGTGTCATTTTTACTGTAATATGCGAAAACCATATTATAAAGTGCCAACAATGTTAAATAAAACGTCTCATATACTATTTAAAGTTATTTCGTTCTTAAACAATTTAAATGTATGCTGCCGGACATTCAGATTCTTTCCAATTTAACATAAAATGTATATCTTCATATAGTTGCACTCTTTAAACGAGACATAAAATGACCTAAAATAATGTAATACAATATTTTTATTTCTAATAAACCCAAGTCTTATATTCAAACATTTATTATACAAAATAGGCAAAGCTATAAACATGCAAAACATGTGACCGAGATTCAAAAGATTTTCTGGTCATTGGGGTTTTTTGAAAATTTATTTAACAAAAATCTATGTTTAAAAAAGTTTTTGGTATAAAACCAAATTTGTGAAGTTAAAAAAAATAAAATTAAATATTTTAAAGGTGATGGACTGGCTAGAACTTGTAAACCAAGTGTTCTACTCCATTCAGAAATTCTCATTGTCAAGGTTAATATTTCTAACTATTTGTAATGAGAACATTTACTTCTGTATCATACAATTAAATTGAAAAGGATTTTTCACGAACATAAATAAAAAGAATACAACTCCTCAAACCAGTTAAGAATTACGACTTGAAAAAAAATTTTCGTTTGAATTGTGAAGTATTCAAAAATGTTTTTTAAATTAAAACTCCGGGTTCAACGTTCTTTTTTTTTTTTTTTTTTTTTTTTTTGAAGTAATTGATAAGGCACCTTTTTCTCCTTGGTCTACGAAGCTGAAAAAAAATTTCTACGTAAAAATTATGTTTTATATAAAAAACAAGCAATATAAATTAAAGATCTTTGATATGAAAGAGAAAAAAAGTGAATAATTACAATAGTTGACTTTCCATAAGAATTTTAATAAAAATATTTTTGAAAATATTTAAAATATTAAAATATTGAAAATATTTAAAATATTGAAAATTTGAAATATTGAAATGATAAAAAACACATGGCAAAATATGTAGCATTATAAATCTATATATAATGCTACATATTTTGCCATGTGTAATTTAAAATTCTGTATTTCAAAATGATTTTCAATTACAGTTCTATGAGAAAGCTTGTTACGAATCACAGTCACGATTTAATATAGGTATGTATTGATCTTTTAAAGAAAATCCAATAACTTTTTTGCAAAAAAAGAACCACAAATATGAAAAATGATGAAATGTTTGTTTATCGAAGGATCTAGGGTACATCGTGATACTTGAATAAAAATTAAAGAAAATTAAAATTCTACAGATTTAAAGAACATGAGATAATATTAAATAAAAAAAATACTGAAAGCTAAACTATTCAACATTTTTTAAATATTTTATTTTTATTGCTTGAATCATAACCTGAAATCTGCTACTGTTCGAATAAAATTGTCTGATGGAACACATACAGCGAGAGGGTCGCACAGGTTTATGATTCTTACTTTAAACCATCAATAAAATAAAATCACAACAATGAAATATTTTAAATTTTTTTACATTTTAATATTTATGAATTAAAATATAAATTACTTTTATGTGTGAGTGTTTATTCTTAAACTGAAACAGTCTGTACAGACACATAAAACAATTAATTTAAAAATACTTTTACATCGGTCAAACAGTTTCTATAATTATTGATTTATTACATCTGAAATGCAATACAGGTTATTGCATTTGTTATTCAAGGCTTAGGTAAAAAGTTCTACCAGTTCTGAAAAATTATATAAATCATAAGACGTTCAGAATACACGTAATAATAATGCGTGTTATTTCTTTTTATTTTGATGAACTTATAAAATTTTTTACATCAAAAATGATTTTTTTTTCTTTCAAGAATTTCTTTAGTGAATCAATCAAAATTTTAAAGACCATAATAGTTAGACAAGAATATCATCTAAAATCAAATTAATTGAATTTATATGATTGAGTGTTGTAAAAAACAAAAAACGTAAATCAAAAAAATAAATAATCATTAGCTTAATCCATGCTTAAAAAAAGACAATATTACTACTTCCGGTGTTTCAAATTCAATTCTTACAATACTACTAGAAACAAGATTCAATAATTCGTTCAAAAGCCTGAAGTAAAATTTAATTTTTTTCTTCCATCCCTTTTAAACAGAATTTATCGCAATTGTCTTAGGTTTTAAGAAGTGTACATTGAAGTGTACAAGCTTTTGGAAATGGTATCACTTTTTTTAAACATAACTGCATATCTTTATTGTAATAACCATAATTGCATATCTTATAAAGATATGTAATTATGGTATTATCATTTGATAAATTTATCTTTAGATGGAATTAATATACATATAATGAAAATAAAAATCAAAGAGTAAATTATTTATAACTCTGTAAAAAGTTGAAACATTGAATTAAATTGATTTAACTACTTTTTAATTCACATTTTAAATGCTTCATATAATTGTCGTTCTTGTATAGTTGTTTTAACTAAATCAAAGCTTTAAATCTTCAAGGCTTTAAATTAAACATTGGCAAAGCTCGCGTAAATCACTTTACATGTTAAATTCAGTAAGCCGTTCGAGCCTCATAATCTTTGTCATCTTTGCAAAAATGCATTAAAATAATCTTGCTGGCAAGAAGAGGAATCCATTAAATACTCTGATTTGTATGAAAAACATAGATGTATATAAGATGTTTTTTTTTCTTTCAGAATAATTTCCACAAAAATATAACCTAAGCATTTGACGGTTGGAATTTATGTTATGAAAGTTGCAACCGAGTAAAAAAAATGAATGAAAGAACAAAATAAAGAGTCTCTTTTTTTTCGAATAAAATATACGAGATTTAACCTTGAAATGAATGCCATCGAATAACGCGGAATGAATAAGAGCTGCGATCGTATAGTTGATAATGATAAACGTCAATTTATTACTTTATTTACAATGGGATCTAGTTTACATTTCATTACCCTTCTAAAATAACACATTGCATGATACATTTAGCAAAGAAATGCGTTTGTAAACGAAATTTAATCTAGTGATGCATATCCCATAGTTAATCAAAAAGGCAAATGTTTAATCGTCTGCAGTTTTAAAGTGGGCTCTTTAGCAAGTAGCAGTTTTAATCATACATTGGAGTAGAGAATGAATATAAATTTTATAAGGAACAGAGTGTTTTGTGTCAGGTGCAAAGATTAAATTGGCGTGTCGATATAATTTTTAGGATATACTGATACATTCCTATTAACTTTGAGCGCTAAAATTACTAAAAATAGTAACTCAATTTATATTGGAAGTACAAGAACTATAAAAAGTTCGTAAATCGTGGCGTTTTGCATAATAGGACAGCGTGTCTCATAATTTTATCTCTTCATAAGTTTTGCGAAGATTTCTTCCCATCAAAAGAAATAATTTAATATTAAATAAAAATTAGTTAATAATAAATATATTTAGTCAGGGAAAAATATTAAACATTAGTTACTTTTAAGTTTAGCAACATAAAAATTTTTACTGACAGTGTTACAACGATTTTTGTATTCATATAAGTTTTCTAAACACAAATTTTCAAAATGTTTGCATGTTTTCAGGGTTTTCTCTGATGCGATACTAAAATACTTTAGCATCCGAGTCCATTGGGTCCTTGATATAGAATTTGTTGAATTTTGACAGATTTATAAATATTTTTTTATAAAAAATATTGTCTAAAATGCAATTAAAATCAAGAATTTCTAAAATAACTGTCATATATATATATATATATATATATATATATATATATATATATATATATATATATATATATATATATATATATATATATATATATATATATATATATTCATGGAAAAGCTCATAGGGTTGAAGCTTTGGTATCGACATTAAAGTGTGTTTATTTATTTATTTTTGGTAGAAAAATTAAACTTCAAAATAGTTCTTCACAATAAGAAAATAAACTATTAAGTTTATCCATTTTGATTACTAATTTACAAATAATGCAATAGATATTTTTAAAAACAGAGGATCAGGAAAAGAATAAACAATTTACAATATTTAAATAGATTTTGTTTTTTAATCAAAATCGAAAAAATGGAATGAATTTGAAGGAATGAAATTCCTATTTTGAAAAGAAATAATAGAAGTCTTTAAATAGAAGCACATTTAATATGGCATAGAAAATTAATTATGTGTAATTCATTAATAACACAGAAATGAAGTTATGGGAAATTCAGGAGTTAAGTATATTTTTAAATAAAAGTATAGAATGTGCTTCAATAATTATAAGCCACATGTACGCTACTGCATTTGTTGTAAATGTTTGAAATAAAGTTAGTCGCGGAAGCTAAAAGACAAAAACAAAATAATTGCAAAGAACTAATCGTTACTTATTAAAGAGTGAAAAGCATACAAGAAAACCTCTTAGGAAATGATATTCAGGATTAATTATTCAGTCAATGAGTCAGTGTCAATGAGTTTATATATATAAACTTGAGTATGAAAAGTATTATAACCGAACTGATTAATACTGAATTATTCAGGTTATTTCCGAGTAATAAAAAAATGAAGAGCTCATTAAAATTCCAAAGCAAATCCGTATCTAAGTATAAGAAAATTAAGTAAGAAATAGCGTATGTGAACTAATCATTAGTGAGTGGATGCCTAATGAATATAAATTTCATCTTAAAGCGGTGAATGAAGTAAACATTAACGTATTTCAGAAATAAGCACAAAAATGGATTTAATATGAGAATAAACTAATAATGATAACTGTCTCTGTAAGATATGATTTAAAAATGATGCCGGGAGTTTAATTATCCTTTTTAAAGGATTAAACAGTGTTATAAAAATTTCAATTGTAATGGTCTGAAGTGTGAAGGGGATTTAATAAATAAGAAGTCAGACATATGTATATATAAATCTCACTCACCCATAATAATTTGCATTTTGGGTAAGTTTTAATTGCAAAATTGAAAAAGGGAATTCGTGATCGATGCTTAATGCCAGCAAAATCTCAAATCTAAATTTGATTAGGGAAAATATATCAGAATTCTAAATAGCTTTTTGGACTAGTAATGTTAAAATATAATATGAATTATGGAAAAGGAAATATTCAAAATCGAAAAAATGGAATGAACTATATTTAAATATTCTTATTCACAATATTTAAAGAAAATTTGTACCTGACTTTTAAATTATAAAAAAGTGAGTAAAAATGTATGTTCTGAGCAAATTATTTTTATTTTAAAAAATTGAACTTTGAAGTTCAGAAAAAAAAAACACTGTTTTGAATCTTATAATTTAACTAGCCTTCGATAAATAAATGGGTAATATTACATAAATATATTCACAGAAAAATATTGGTTAAACCCTACAGAAACATGTAAGAGATATTTATTATTATTAATTGGGTTATTCAGTACTTAGAATGCATACATTTTATTCGATAACCCTTCGATCTCTATTCTTTGTTGATCAAACGAATCAAATATTTTACTATATGTTATTTGTTATAATTTTTGCAGGGATACAAATCATGTTTCATTTGTAGAAACAATTTTGCATTTTCTGATTTCATTTGTCTGTTAATCTTAGGGCTGTGTGAAGTCTGGTTCTCAGTATACATTTTCTGAGTGGGTAACGAGCTACGATTCGAGTAAGGTTCTCTCTGCCACCAATGTCTTTTATTCTACTTGCTTGATACATGTGCTTGATATATGGAAAATGATATGTATTGATATATGCGTGTGGTTTATGAGGATATACGTATGTGTGCCATTCATATTATCGTGTTAGAATACGAATGACATATTCTCGCCAATTTTTGATTACTTACCTTGAACTTAAGATGAATTATGTTTGTACATGTGACAACTATAATTGTACCTTCATTTAAATACAAGCAGTCTGTTCCATTAGCAGCTATACATTCCCAAATTAAGACATTTTCCTTTTTAAATGCTTCATTGTATAAATAGTAAATATTGTATTTCATGTTTATTCTTATGCTCTAACATGATAGTTTCCGTCTATTCCCAAAATGTTGAGTTTAAATTTATTGATAGAAGTTAAACATATTGCTATGCTTCGCGTTGGATAACTGACATTTTAATTTTCAAAATTTCAAAAAATACTTCTGTTTTTTTAAGGAATGAGAATTTTTAGTTTCTTTCTGAACTTCTTCATACTTCTATTCACGTGAAATAGTTTTCTCTAATTCTCTTTCTCAATTATTTTTTGCATTGCAGGTAAAAATATGATTCTTAACATAAAATGTTTTTCTCTCTTGAACCAGAATTTCGAAATTTTTTTACAATGCATCGGATAGCTTATGACAGTGTGTCCAGTTTTTTCGCGTATAACACGACATGCAATATTTACATTCGAAATTTTGAAGATTATGATAGTTTAACTCTATCTAATTCTTTTTCAGGAACATTTTATCATATTAACTCAGAAAACTTTGAGTTAAATTACGACTTAATATTCATAACTATCCATTTTAATGTAAATTAGGGTTTTTAACATGATGAAAATTTGCTTATAATTGTCAATATTTATATATCCATTTTATGAAACATTTAAAAAATACACACACAAAATAATCTCCTTTTAATTTAAAACATGAGATGTGAAAATAGAATTTACACAATTATACAAAAATGAAGAAAACAAACGAGTTTAAAGAAGATCTTTAATAAGAAAATGGTTTTCCTTCACACCCAAGCAATCTGTGTTTTGTGTATTTATACTATCGATGAGGGTATTAAAATTATAGATATATGTATTAGAATTCCAGCTCAGAATATTTTCACATTAATAAGTTGATGAGAACCAAATACAGAGCTTATTTTTCAAGAATATCTTCACGTACTCAATCATCTTTAGGTTATTGCAAATGGGTTTAGGTTATCTTCATGAGATATTTAAGAACACTTAATCCGCAGAGAATACTTACATTTTAAATTTTAAGGGAATCGCAAGTTACACTGATTTGGTAAAAGTTAGCAACATCATCCATAATAAGAATCGGGAATCTTTAGTATATCATAACAAACAACTAAGTTTCAGGAGTACATTTTCTAATTCTTAGTCGTAGTCGATCGTTATCAACGTTGTTGCAGTCTGAAGAACTTTCGTTAAGTCCTGCTTGCATCACCCTTCTGTTTACTTAGTGTCCTTTAAATGTCTTCATATCATATATTGTAGACATAAATCTCACATAAACAGGATCCTTAAATTCATCACTACAGATTATTGAGTACAACGAGTTGTGAGTCCAATTTTTTAAAAGCTTCGTTTTAATGGCCAATACCTGAGCATAGATAAACCGACGATAAATTGCAATGTATTTGGGAATACAAATCAGTCTGTTGTGTACAGTTTGCCTAGAAACCGTTAATCTTTAGGTTATTGCAAATGGAAAATATTGTAGAGCAAACTTATGCATACCTTGTCTTGCGGTCAGTCTGATATTGTGCTCCAAATAAAGATATGAATTTTAAAAACAGCTTCACGGCTCTTTGATTTAAATATTCAAATTATCGATTTTTGCTTAATCTATACTTAATGCAATCATGTATTAAATATATGTACATATCCACACTATAAAAAATAAAACTTATTTTCAAATTAATCAGATTCGATAATGTTTTAAAATTTATTTGCTATTTTAACATGATTGTATATAATATTATTGAAAATTTTTTTTCTATTATGCAAACGAGTAAGTCATTTTTTAACTTTAAAATCTTTCTACACATATTTCTGACATTTTACGAGATTAACAGTATAAGAATGCTTATTTTAATACTAAAATCTTAATGTCTTGAAACAAAACTTTTCACTTTTTTCAATTCCTTTTATTTAAAGTATTATAGGTTCAAGAAATTCAGAACTCTTCGCCTTCTTCATAAAGTTATTTTTATATTTTTTAAAACAGTATTAAATGTTTTTAAAATTATGTGATTGGTTAATATAAATTCTGTTAAAGAGAGAGAGTAGATAAAATCATAACTTATAAGTAATTCGCTTCTTCTAAAAAGATCGCTTATAAAATAAAGAGAATCATGTTAGTTGGAATTATATTCTTTTTATAATACCCATAATCAGGTATAAGCCACTCGAAACCGTCACTTATCAATGTAAAATAAAATTATTCAATCATTACAAAAAATTAAATTAATTTTTCTTTCATTGTAAACAGCACGCTTTTATCTTCATAAGATTTTAATTATTAATTTTTCAAGTTTTTTTTCTATACCTTTGGATTACTAACTCCATAAGATAATTTCAGTAATATTCTGAATTATATTATTTAAAATATTGCTGAAATTAAAAAATAGTTCATAAAAGCTTAGAAAATGTAATTGGAAAAAGTTATCTTAATTATTTAGTTATAAAGTATAAATTAGTTTTTAAAAAAATGGCTTTTTGTTTCATTCAGATAGATTATTTAAAATAAGCGAGATCGTCAAAAATTCTCCTTATTTGAGTTGATATAGTAATGAGCACATTTCTCCAATTTCAATGGGTCACTTAATGACTTCATTAGTAGGAAGCAATCAAACTACCCAGAGGCTGTGACATGTGGCAGGTATTTGAATAAAGAAAGAGACTTAATTACAATTTTGATCAATGAATCAGACCACACAATTTAAACAGAACTACTTGTGTTGAGACATTTTTAAAATCACTGAATAATTTGTTTAATTATGTTCTAGTATTAAGGACACAATTCAGTGACTTGAGTGATTACAGAGAATTGTCCATTTGGGGGGGTCACACGCTTGAAATTATTAATGTTCTGACAGATCAGCAGTAAATATAATGAAATATGAAAAGTAGAAGAAGTTTATTAAAAAATAAATATGAGTTTATTACAGATATGAATTTTTCTTGAATTTTTTAATTTTTCTTAAACTTTGTTGTAAAAAATAATACCACAAGTCTAAGTATTTCATTTTTTATTTTTTAATATTCTTTGCAACATTTTGTAGTGATGACTAGTGTATTTATTGAATTCAAAAAGTAAACTTACTGCATATCACAGAAATAAGCCGTCAAAAGGAGGGAAAACTTAAACCTGAGTAACAGTGGTAAAAGAAAATGCACAATGGAGAAAGTGTAGAGAGGAAAATATATCAATTAAATTATCGTGACTACACCTTTATAAGACATCGTGGTATTTTTTCTTTTGACACAAATGCGATTCTTCCCCTCGAAATGTTGAAAAAATGTGAAAAACTTTAAAAGATGTTTGATGAAATACATCAAGTTCAGCAGTTTGTAGATTCAACAATTGTAAAGAATTTTCATCTTTCTACTAAGAAATGAGAGAAAAAACGAAGAAAGAATATGAGTAATCTGATGATTGGGAAGCCACTTCTTCCCGCTCCCATGTTCCTAAAGCACTCTTGCATAATACGGGTACTATTATAAAAAGCTTTGCCTTGTCAGAAATTGTCCTCTTTATTTCGATAAAACCTAAAGATGACATAAGAAGTTTGACATTAAACGAATTAAATGCTTCTCTTTGCAACTTTTAGATATTGTCCTACACAAAATATCATGGTCTTAAGGAAACCTAGTAAAATATTTCCCACATCATATAGGCTACGGTTATGATGCATCTTAAAAGGCTTTGGGGTGTGTATTACGTCTTTGTTTTTGTATTTTTATATCACACTTTCAGTTTACATCATTCAATTATAATGAAACTGAAAAAGTAATTTATAAAAGTCACCTCTTCGCAGATATTCAAATCTCATGTTCCAAAGTCAATTTGAGGAATTTCTTTTGTCAACAGTGGACAAATATTAGTTAAGGAGACCTTTGTAACCATATTCTATGTGAAGTAGTGCACTATAAATACTGTGTTTAAAAATCAACTCAGTGGTTTTTGATTAAGTCTTGATTCTGAGAGTTTTTTTGGATTAAATATTTAGATACATTATTGCTTTTCTATCGTGTAACACAAATCTTACAACACGCTATTCTACCGATTCATTTACTTTTCGCTAATGGCTAAAGGTTTTTGCTCTAGAGAAATTCTCGGATTCCTGTTTTACTGACATTCGGTCCATGACTTTGCTTGCTGACATGAGCTCCAAGAATGATCCTGTGCTCAAAGTATATTAAATATCGTCATTTGAGCATATATTCTGACTTAAATCACGTTTACTCTTTTGGTAAGCAATCTCTATTTCTATTGATAAATCAAATAGGGCCTCTACACTTAGTAGCGTAATGACGGAGCTCCGTTGTGTGTTAGAAAATCAATTGGTCATAATTTTTATAATTCTTGGAAACTGCTTATGTGCGGAATGTGTAACGGGGATAAAATTATGATTGATTTTTCTCATATGTTAGAATTACACAAAAAACGTATCGATAGTATTTTATTAAATTTTTGCAATTATTTGTTTTCCTTCTAAAAAATGGAAATATAGTTATTATGTGAATATCTGATTATAATTGATTTGTTTCAGAGAATATAGATTTTGAAACATTCCCTTAGTCTTAAAAGTATATTTAGAGACAAAGCAGTTAGTGATGAAATTTTTCTTCTTTTAAACATATTAGTCTTTATATATATATATATATATATATATATATATATATATATATATATATATAAAGACTAATATGTTTAAAAGAATTATATACATATATATATATATATATATATATATATATATATATATATATATATATATATATATATATATATATATATATATATATATATATATATATATATATATATATATATATATATATATATATATATATATATATATATATATATATAAACCTCTTATTCTAAAAAGTTAAATTATGCCTAAAGCAGTATACGTAACGCGGATCTTCATGCGATGGCCTGGTTCTTAACGAAAGTGGACTACGTGACCTAAGTAATGATTAGGAAATTAAGAATAGAATCATACTTATGCTAATCAATGAACGTTTGAATAACAGGTTTGTCAAAGTTAAACCAACAAAAATATTATAATGACAAATCTATTTAAAGGTATATTTAGAAATTTATTTATTATATTATGCTTTATTTTAAGCATGTTAAAAGTAATATAAATAGGGACATGGATTTTATTTAGATAGGATTATTCATATATTAAAATTTACTTAAAAAATATTTTGAAATGTACTATTTCTTCATTGGGAGACAATCTGTTCAAGTAACTTCTATTTCAATACACAAATTGTCACAACAAAATTTAAACATCTGTGGTCATGTTTGCTTATATATTATGAATTGAAAAGTGCTACTATTTTAAATGCTTACATCAGCTGAAAAACCAAGAGTTAAAATAATACTTCAATGCATAAGAATTTATTAAAAGATAATTCTATAAAAATTTGATAAATGTAGAATAAGTAGCCAAATACATTAATCAAATATAACATTATAAGTTAACAAATTTATTCTACTTCTTCCAATTATAATATATAAATGCTTATTAAGATGAAGAATTTCATCGAATTGTCAATTAATCAAGCTATAATAAAGTAATAACCCTCAAATTACATTGAAATTATGAAATTTGAATTGAATCAAATTTTTTAAATATTTGTAAGTTAAAGCAATAGTATGATGTCATTTATATATCATAAAATATATGTAACTTATATTTACATATATTTAACAGTTTATTTGTTTGAATAATAATGTAATCGTTATCCAAACAAATCAACTGTTACATATATTTAACTGTTACATAATAAACTGCTACATAATGCCGACAATTTGATGATTTTTGCACTCATTTATTTTATATATTGTGTATTTTCGTTTTTAATATTACCGTTTTTTATAGTTATTTACGCAAACGGTTCTTCCATTTATTATTGTGTTTTGTCTCATTCATTGTTCTTCATATATATTATACACTCACCTATATATGTATTAATAGTACTATAAAAACAAATACTTAGTTTAAATTACTGTTTTTACATTGTCACTGAAAAAAAATGATGATCTATAGAATATCTTAAAAAACGCATGTGAGGAAAGATAAGCTCTGAACAATAGCCTATACCAATGCCTGAACCAATTTGGAAGATTAAGGACCTATACGAGTAGCAATCAAGATACCAACCCAAAAGAGATCTCTACCACCTCCAAATGTCTCCTTTCGATGATGTTACAAGAGTTGTTGCATATTCTGCATCCTATCCAAATGAGTATACGTCTCGAATCGGCGAATCTACTTTCATTCATGAAGAGTACTTGGGCTAATAGCGCACTGGTCGTTTTTCAAATATATCATAATTATGTAATGTCTGGCCATGATAAAATGCGATATTGTTATCTGTTACATGCCTCTTGAGATTTCGTCCAGTCTTTTCCTTACATTTCTGTTCCTCTGAAGAACAATAAGCAATTCTTCGTCACCATGGTTACGCACCACTATACGTGGAAAAATACCACTAAACTCTCGGGCATTTGTTCTTGTTGATTGAAATGCTCTTCAAACTCACAAAACGATCCCTGAGGGATCGCCATGGGATCTGTAAGAGTGAGCTCAAACTTCGCAGAACTTTCTAATAAGTCGACCTCGGATGAAGTCATTCAAATGTTGTTCACAGGACTGTCTACATACTCTACTGAGTTGTCAACCTCGACGTCAATTCAATTGATGTAGACTGAGCTATAGTTTTCACAAAAACCGTGCGCGTATACTGTCAGAGTGTGCTGTACTCTAACGATACTCTCACTTACGACATCAATTTACATGTATATACATGTCCTACTGTATCTGACCTTATATGACCTCTTGATTTTTCTTTGAGCCCTTCTTGCCTGTTCGCTCCGATGATGGGTTGATTTCTCTGCTTCGCATTACAATTTTGTACACCAATGATGGCTAGGTGGAAGAAAAAATTTTAAGATGAATGTTTCCATCAGAATATTACCTAACAAATTCTCTCAACTAACTATTATTATAGCAAATTTAAATCAAAGCCTAAGTTGTTAAGTTAGTTATTTCAATAATAAAAAAAGTAGTCGAGAGAGAGAAGCATTTTTAGTATTGATCTGTTGATGACAGAAGTAATGCAGTGATCAGGTATGATGATTTTTATTAATTTATCTATTCAAAGAAAATGAACTCTCTCTGTCTCTCTTCGAGAAGGGACTAAGGAATAGTGAAAACTATTTCATCTAATGCATTCAGTTTTAGTCAAATGCTTGTAATTATGTCTGCAAAGAGGATAGGAAAACTGTATTTCTTGAATAAGAATATCTTAGAATCTGATAAATTGTGAAATGATAATGTCATATTTGTGAATAAAAATAGCTAATATTATAAGTATCCGGCAATGAAAAAAATTTATAATACAAATGTTATACTTCAAATGAAATGACCATTATGTATAGCCTAAGAATCAATTATTTTGAAAAAATTTGGTATTTTAGAGTTTCGGGCAAATTTAATACTGTGACCAAATGATTTATGAATGAAGAAGGCAGTTATCTAATCATATGCGCAAAGACTTTATTTTGTTCATGCTAAGTAAATTAAAGGTGATCATAGGAAAATATCGAAAGACAAGCTTTAAACTTGTATTTTGTCTGAATATCCAAACATTTCTACTCAAAAAGAAGTGATTCGCTAATTTTTCGAGAGATACTGTTTAGTAAAATTTTAGAAAATATATATGTAATCAGTTAGCTGTTTATTTCGAGATTATTGTTCCAGAAATGCTATAAAATTTTGCAATTAATATCAAAATATTTTCAACGTTAAACTAGCTACATTTTCTTACTTATTAAGTATGTAGATGCAGATTACATACTTTTTGAAAAAAAATGAAGATTTTCTATATCACGAGGAATAAAAATATATCAGTTTCGCTCAAGGTACCATTTTTCTATACTTAACTTCAAATTTAAGCTTAAAAATTAAAAATTCTATTCTGATATTACACATAATCAACTTTGATATCAAATGAGTTTAGATTGTAGAAGATATCGATTTCGTAATTTTTATCTTCATTTAAGATTATTCCTTCAAATCAAAATAAATAAATAAAATTCTGTATTTTAACTCTTTATGAGTAATAATTCCTTGAATCTAAATTCTTATGTCTACTCTGCACTAACATAGTATCGACACACAAAATTTGTCTGATATATAGTTCAATGAAAGATTTCATGTTTATAGAGTTGCATTTCAATTCTAATAATCAATATCGCCTTCTAATGCTAACATCGAATCGTTGTTTTTACGATGTTCATTCTCACTTTCCATGTATTCCAATTTCTTATACTAAACTAGTGGGGTTCCTTTTCCTTCCTTTTGTTCCTTTTGTACCATCGATGGAAACTTGAAATTTAGATTTTTCTTATATAAATAAGGTGAAAGTTGTGTTCTAGATCAAGGATGAAGATTAAAAATTTTCTCTAATTTAAAAAAAGAGTAATTTAATTATTTAGAATAGCTTAGTTTTGCTCCTGTTGCGATAAGATTATATTACTGAAGGGAATTGAAATAAGAACATGAAAGTATAGAAAACATTCTCTCAAACTGAAGCAAGAAAAATCTATCAAGTTGTTCGATTCCCAGTTAAAAAAAGTTGAAATCAAAATTGTGAAATTGAATCTCCTAATGCTTTTCTCGAAATGAATTTAAGATACATTAATTCTTGAAATGACAAAGAAAAATCTCACCAGCCTCTCTTATTCGTTAAAGAGATAAATTCAAATTTTCGAGAATAATCTTTCACTTATGATAACAAACGTGCGTAGTATTTTAAATAATTATATTAACACTAATAAAACTTTATCTAACACGAAATTAAATCAAATTAAACTCTTAACTAGTTTTAAATTCATAAATTTATTCGTGAAGTGTGAAGATTCGAAAAGTGTTCTAAGAGTTAAAAAAGATATTGATGCAATAGAGAGAAAGTAATTTGTCATTTTCATTCACGCTACTGATAACAGTTATCAATTGAATTAAGAGTTTATCTCCTACACTACTGAACAAACAAGTTTCATGGCAAAGGGGAGTACAAATAACAACAAATACACTCCAATGTAGAACAAATGAAAGAGTAAAGGACATAAGCGATAACATTTCTGCCATAGAATTTTTTTCCTACTTTAGATAGCTCAAGAAGGAAGAGACTGAAGTCCATGCGAATAGCGATTTACTTTAGATAAATTGTTTTTATAAAATATTAGAATCCTTTTTTTCATTCGAAATATCACGAAAAAATTGTATAACTCATCTTTAATGTTATAGACGTTGAAATATAAACGTCCAGAGACTTCCAAGAGATTTATTTAAAAATAGGATAATAAGGTTACAATCTATGACACATGTTTATTTTTATTTTTTTATTTCAAATGCAGCAGGAGAAAGCGAACACAGTTCTATCGCCAGGAAAGTGGATACAGAGAAAAATACAAAATAAAGAGTAAACAAGAAGACAGAAAATATGTACAGAGTTATGGCCTAAGGCCGTTAAGAAGTTCTCTAGCCTCCCAATACCGGGAGTAGATGCAAAGCGGGACATAGCGGGAGGTGGTCTGCAGTCATCGCCTGATGGCCGCTGCAGAGGAGGCAGGCAGGGCTACTGGCAATCTTGAGATTGTAGAGATGTGCTCTATGACACATGTAATAAAAAATGATTTCTTAAATGAACTTTTATCTTTGCAACTGTTAAAATAAGAATATTTATGATAGTTGTGATATACATTAAAATGTTTGATTTTTAGGTAATCTGAATTTATAAATTTTAAATGCTGTACAATATTTTTATCCTAGATTATGTAATATTTTGTATTTTTTTTTTTTGATAAAAATCATTGCTTATACACTGTCAGATGCGACAATCCAGAAAAAAATGAGTAACTGCAGAATCTTTTTATGCAAATGAAGTTCAGTGAATCATGCAAATCAACGTACAGAACCAATGATCATTATGATATAATGCATTTAGAACGCCTGAATTTAAAATAGTGATGCTTTTTAATTCATCCGCTCAATGGTTAGTTAGAACAATTTGAACGAGATTGATACGTCATATGACATTAATACGAAAGTTGCTTTACAAAAACATTTGATGGTGTCCCCAACAATTGTTCCATTTACAGAAGAATCGCGTTATAAGCTTCTGAGAAGCAGGTTGGTCGAATGACTGATGGACCAGCATGTTGAACAAAGTAAAATGTGTTAAGTACCGATTGTTTAAGCTAATATTTTAAATAAGGCATATTCTGCAATCGTAGTGAATCTAGATCAGATGTAATCAACCCCTTGTATACCATGCACTAATTTTTTGATAGGTAGCCTAGATGCTTCATATAACTCAATAACATTGTATATCATTTTGTGTTCATGGTTAGGAATAGGTTAATAATGATAAGTTAGTATCTACTTTGTTTAGAAGAAAAAGAAAAAATTTAATCTCACAGTTCGGCAGCTTAAAGAATTGCAAATTTAACAATAGTCAGGAATGTTTTTCCAGATAAGAAGTCATCATTTAACATTGGTGCTATGGCTGCCCGAAAGACTTTGATGAAAATAACTCTGGGCAGCTGTTGGCGTCGAGAGAGACTTCTCTTGTAATTTGGATTTGCCTATTCTATCCGCTTATTAAATGGAGTCCTAACCATGTGTAAATCTTGTTTAGTAAAAGTTTTAATAGAAATATGTTTATAGACAGAATTAACTTTTTAAATGATTTAACTATTATATGGAGATAATTTTATAGCATATATAAATATTATTCACAATGAATGAAACATTTTATGCGATTTGGGTTTCTCTATTCTTATAATATTTGGTATTACATTTGTCAGTGATAGCTGCAGAATTTCTTTAAATATGGATCAGATATTAACGATCTTGTTTTTAAATCAACTTCATTGATGGAGAAGCAATTTTACTACCGCATGTCATCCTAAAACAATATCAATCACTTTCTACAAGTTTTCTTCGCTTTGCGAAATGTTCGCATAGGTGCCAGAAGTTGAAAACGTCAAGAGCATTTTGATATGAAAAAAATCATAAAATTTTATTACTAAAAATAAATGTGTTTTAAAATCTATTAGTTCCATTTATATGTTACTAGCCATCTACATAAAGTTTTGTTTCTAAGTAAAAAAAAAAAGTTTAGAAAGCAAAAAACCAGTTTTCTTTAGTAAATTAGGGAAAATGACTTCAATTTTTTTTTTTTTTTTTTTTTGCAGTATCTTAATTTTTTTCAATATGTTTAATTATATTGCTTCCAACATTCACTCTGCTTTTTCAAACAGGAAAGTTTGTTCAAATCTTAATTTTCTGAATGAAAGGTGAATAATTTTAAAATTTTATTGAACTGATACTATTTACTAAGCAACATAATAATCCAAAGAAATTATTTTCTTGCTTAGTAATAGTACCACAATTTTAAATTCAGGTAATTGAGATGACTAATAATATGAACTAAAAATGTTAAATTAAATAGCTAGCTTTTGAGAAACAATAGCTTTCTTTCATTCACCTGTTCTAAGAAATTAGAACCGCAAAGAAAATCATACAAAATTCTGCTCAAAAAGTCTGCTTCAAAATATGCTAACACGATAACTCATCCGAAGCTAACTGAAATAGCATTTCTAATCAAAAGATTTTGCGAAATGATTTGTCCAACCCTGGAATGAATGTTCTGGGTCAACCAATGCATAATAAGAAAGAAAAAACAGAAGTGCATCTTAGTTGTTCTCTAACACTGACCATATTAATATTACAAAGTACTTAAAGTAAGAGAGTTTAATGGTAACACACAAAATACCATTTGGAGACGATTGTTTAAATCTTGGTTCAGACCTCGATGACCTTTGTGAAGGCTTCTTCTAATTCCACATCTGAAGTCAGGTTGTCTGGGATCATGATTCTCGAGGTTAAGTTAGAAAGTATCCGATTTTAAGAACATCATTAAACGATGATTCCTCTATTTATTTGAAGCTATTAACCGAGTGTGTGTGGATGAAGAGATCATCTCACTTCGAATCCAATGTTGTTTATCAAGATTTTCTTAGACTTTATTCATTGTTTTAAAGCTAGGGAAACTATCTTTGGGCATAGACTGTTATTTTATGCTTTGCTGTGGAAAACACTCACCACTTGCTTGTATGTTAAAGCTATTGTGTATCATAATTTTGCATCACCTGTGTATTATCAATTCTAAATGATATTTTTTCAGTCTTACAGGTACTCCCATAAATATTCTGGGGAAGACGATTCATCAGACAATATTACTTTCTTCCATTTATCAATTGACCAGGTTTTGTGAAAGTAACACCATTGTAGACGACGTTTGGCCTTAACCACTGTGATTCTTACATGGGCGTAAATCTTCTGTTTATCAAGATGCATTCTAACGGTAATCACTTCTCCTGGAAAATACAGATGCTGATTGCGATCTGCGGTCAGTTTTGCTGTAGTTGTGTAGACATAGCAATCCATTTCAGTACCTATTACTCTTTTTTACCAAGCTGCTCTTTCCCTCCACTAAAATTAGTGGCGTTTTGTCGAGCATGCCTGGCCACGGTATATGTATGGTGTCACGATTTCTACCTTCATCGTATCTAAAAACACCTAAAAGTTGGGATGTTTCGGTCTCACTTGTTCCATCTGGTCCGGCTCCTACAATCGGCCTCATTTGAAAATCTCAGAGGTCCTAAATTTTACGCTTTTGAGAAAAATACAAAACTTCAATAAAGGTGTTACATACTACTAGAATTTATTCATTTCTATTTATAAAAAAAATTGATAGCTATTATTACATTTTAATGCTTGCAAATCTCCTTAAAAATGTCAGTTTTATTCATAGGTGTTTCCATTATTTTGATGACTCGATGTGTATCCTTAACTTATCTCCATGAGAAGGGATTTTAAACTATTATAATTATTTGTTTAATATTTTGTATTACTTTTTTAAACATTCAATATCCTATTATGCTTTGCAACTGTTATTCTGGATTAATTTTCAAATCTTGGATAGGGTATCAGATGAATTTATTTGATGAATAATAAACACAAAAATTTTAAGACATCACTAATGTGGTTCAGGTAAATATAAAATAAGACACATAGGCCAAAGTGCATTATTTGAGGATATCTATAGGATATTTTTATAGTGAACCAGCAATAGCTATGAGTTATATTAATTAGAGCTTTAAAAACATCAACAATTTATTTAAACAAATGATTTACTGAAAATTAGCAAAGAAAATTATTTATCCTAATTTGAACAGAAATACTTATTTATGTATAAATCAAGTTTCTTGATATATGCTTACCTAAGAAATAAATTGTTAAGCTAATATAAAGTAAAATTTAATTTTTACTCAATTTTTTTATTGGATTACGCTTGAACCTGTTCATTTCAGTCAAGATTCACTAATATTAGGCTACAATTTCATAAGTTAATGACGTGGAAAATGATATTAGTTTCAGTACTCTATTAATATGACGTTTTAACTGGGTCAGGATTAAGCCAGTGCCTTTTCTCTTAGTAGAGGGAAGCATTACCTATCTGATTTGAGCAGTCGCAAAAGAATTTTTGTAGACGTATTTTTGAATTAGCAAATTTTAAGACCACATGAGTTATATTTCTTTTAGCACAGTGTAGATGACAAGATTTTTAAATATTAGAAAGCAGACATATCCATTTATGATAAAAAAAATTTATTTTAAATAAACTGTTGTTATAGAGCTTTTTCCATTTCAAATACATGCATACACCAATAAATATAAAAGTTTTTGATCACGAAGAATACTGAACGATATCAGTTAGAATTTTAAAGAGAGTTAGATATTATCGTTGAAAAATACTTATTCTTGATCCTCAAACATAAAAACTGAGTTGCTGAAAGATTACTAAATAAGATTTACTTATTCTAAAAAAATGTTTGGTACAAAATCGATTAAATATTATTCATAATACATATAAGTAGCGTTTCTATTTGCCTCTACGTTACCTAGGGAATCAATGGTAAAAGACACAAGTTTTAAATTGTTAAGGTTATACATAAGCTTTGTTTAAATTATGAAAGTTGAACACCTCTTTTACTTGACAATCTCTTTTGTTATATTTTGCATTATTAGTTGTTGAGAAGTAATGATTTTTAAATTTTATTACAGAAAAATTTTCCCCTTACTCAAAGGATGTAATTAGCGTTAATTTTTATATTTCTATCAACGAAAATTTTGACGTCAAACATTCGTTAATTAAAAACAAAAACGCCAGTCTTAATTAAAATCAGCTTTCTGTCTAATATTTACTAGTTTTAAAAGTATTCTTAAAATAGTTCCATTAGACTATCATTAAAAAGTTATTACATATTTAAATAATATTTATTAAATAAGAATTCAAAGGTGTTTTCCTGTATCGGGAAAATACATCGAAATTTTTTATTCTATGAAAAAGACATTTTTCTATACCGAGAAAATGCGTCGAAATTTTATATATTCCAAGGAAAAAAGATATTTCTCTCTACCGGAAAAAAGTGTCCCACGAAAATATATTATACAGCAAGCCTAAGAAAAGTATAAAAAGAATAGATGAAAATAAGCAAATATATAGGAGGAAGATCAATTTAAGTATAAAAGATAAAAAGAACAAAATGGGATTAAGGCATTTTATCACTGTTATATTCTGAGTTGTTTGAGTTTTCTTTCAAGTGATGTTATGAATCCTTCTTCCTTTAAAATATCTCAATTTTTTAATGTATTATTCACGTGCGTTTTTTGGAATTTTAGCGGAAGCATCTTTATAATTTTCTTTTTTTTTGTTTTGTTTACAAATAACACTGATCTTCAGGTGCATATATAATAAGTCAGTGTACACTGATTTCTCTCTACTTCTTTAGAATCCGAAATAAATAAGAAACATCAAATTTGATAAAGAATTTTTTAAATAGATCGCATTGTCTTTGACGTTCATTTTCAGCTGCGCGTATGGAGAAATGTTTTATGTTTAGACAGTAATTTTTTCTTATATATATGCTGATATCACTTTAGGACCAATATAACTATTCGTTTTCTATTAACACTAAATTGATGATAACATGGTGTTCGTTAAATGGAAGTACAAAGAGAAAGCCGACCAACTTGTCAAGTGGTCAGCGTGCCTGACTGCGGATAAGGAGGTCCTGCGTTCAAATCCCGGTTCGGGCATGGATGTACTTTCTCTCTCTATTTATCCTGTCTTTTTCCTTTCCTTGTATGAATGAGGTGTGAATGGTTGCCTACCCTATAAACGGGTACCTTTGGCATGTGTGTAGAGCAAAGTCGTACTTTCACCTTCATGGTGCTCTGATTTAAACGAAAGACGCTCCCAATCGACTTAATTCGCTCAGCATAGCGATCTTGGCTTGTCCAAGTGTCGTTAGTAAACAACAACAAAGAGAAAAAAGTGAAGCCATCTCCTAACAATATAGAGCTGTTGTACTTGTGTGGCGTATTCTTCTTCGATTATTGTGGTTTTGATTAGCACTTAAATATTCATTGAGACCATAATTTCAAAATGATTGAAAATACGCCAACCAGAGTCTCCTATGCATCACATACTCTTTTAAACATATGAAATAAGTTAAGCTCTCGTACAGATTTCAGAGCCTGTGATCTAAAACAGGAGATTCTTAGAAAAAATCTGAATTTTTATTAAATACTTGAATAAAGTTTTTCTTAGTACATATGTACAAGAACATTCCGCATTACTAATCGAAAAACTCTCAATCATCAATAACTCATATAAATGTGTATATTAAAAGAATTCTTTTAAAGTTTAGAAAAAATTCCAAATAACCGATAGACTGTGATAGCTTATACCAGAGAAAGATTTACAACTGTTAAAAATGGATTTTCGTTTGGATTTAATTAATTATTTGTGTTAGAAATATCATTGAAGACAAAAATGCTTGCAACGAATTTTTTTAATCGAATTTAAATAATAATTGCTTAAAGATTTTACGTTTAATGTATTTGGGATTACTTTGTTTATTAATTTACATAACATATATACACAATTCCGCTAACTTTAATTCTGAGAAATGATAATATATTTTAAGAGAATTAAAATGCTATCCCTATTTAATAGCAATCATTTTCAGTAATTATTCGGCAAAATGAAATTGAGATCCGAAGCAGCCTTTTGCGCAGGGGAAAAAAACTAGTTTGACGTAATCCTTGGAAAGATGCCAAGACAGTGTGCTGTGTGTCTCCTCCTGGCGTCTTCCGAAGCTGGTACAGGCAAAGGAGAGCGTACTGAGTTGTCAATAGAAGATTGTAAGATTTTGACAGCTAATGAGACACTATTTCTCCTCCCAAGTTTAAAAGAAAAACACATTCTGTTTACTACAAGTTTTGAAACAATGTTATACATATTTTGAAACGTTCTATTGGGAAATCAGACTTCGTTCTTTTTCTTAGAAAAAAAAAATTATATTTCTAAAAAAATAAATAAATAAATGAAAATATTTTTAAATAACACACACGGAAAAATTTAATCTTTTATCGAAAAACTTTTAGAATTAAGAAAATTATGAAGGTAATTAATTAGCGAAAAGAGATATCGAGTAGGAAAATATACTAACATGACTGTGGAATCGTATTATTCATAATATTCACTTATGATTTTATTATAAAATAAACTTTTTTAAATTTAAAATTTATAATTAAAAAACATTAGCCAAACAATTTCTAAAGAGGAAAATATTGATTTTAATTCAATCATTCAATTTATAATTAAATTTTTTGTGAAATTATTTTTCCTTGGATAAATACTATTTATATTTTGTTCTTAAATTTAAGATGATAGTTATTTATCAAGGAAATTTAATTATTTTCCTTACAATATACTTGCAATATCTTCATATTATAAGGAGAAAAAAACAATAAACTAATGATAAATGATGGATTACGAAAAATTAATTAATATAACGTTTTTTGACTTAGAAAAATATTTGGTACGTTATATTGTTATATATAAGAAACTACACCAAATATAAAGCTTGAAAATAAATATAATGTAGACTTCTCAAATAAAGAATTCTTAGATAATGTCATTCTGCTTGAGTTAAAAATTTAAATTCTCTTTAATTACTTAAATGCTGCCTGTATCCTTCAAAATTATTCATAATAAACAGAAATATAAACTTTTGAGGAAAATGAAAATTTTTTCAAAGTGTAATTTTTCTGATGAAAATTTTCCAAAATAAGAAATTTTTTTTGGAAATGTCAAAGGGCTCCTTTTTAACAGGGTAACAATAATAAAATTAAATAAAATAATTGCGCGTATGAGGTAAACAATAATTTTTCAAAGAAACTTAAAGATTTTCACTTAGAGGTTTTTCACTGTAGTTACTTCAAAGTTTAAATGTTGTCGTGATACACCAGAAAACTATTCAAATAATTTTTGGTGTATATATATTTTTACAAACCTTCTAATTGTTCTAGAACTACCTTCTAATTTTTCTAGAAACACACATGCATCTAGAACAATTAGAAGGTAGTGGAAGTATGTTGACACTTGAAAGTTCTTCAAATTATTGAGTTAGAAATGTAAGTCCCTACATTTAGCTTAATGACGCTAGTAGCGCCCGTCATTGTGGCATTTTAAAAAAGGTGTTCCTTAGGAATGACTCCATAATTGTTTCACTACTTATAATTAGTAAAGACTGTTTCGCAACTTCGATTTGGTGCTTTGGGCTGAGAGGCTTTGGGAGAGCTTTCAATCAGCAGAATAGAAAGCAATTTTAGAATTCGATATAAATTTATCAATCACGTGGGCACATAAGGCTTCCTTCCTCCAGCGATAATGAAGAAGAGGACTTGGCGTGATAAAAGAGATACCCTGGGAAACGGAGAGCCCGTTTCAATTTACTTTAGATAACTATTCTGATAATAGGAGACTTATCTCTGCGTAGTTATTATTTATATAAACTGTTAAAGATGAAAGAGAGAGCATTTGTTACTAATCTACGACACTGTATGTAGTACGGTAAGCAAAGGAATCTATGTTCAATGCCAAAGGATTCACTCCAAAATCAGGACAATTAAGATATCGCTTGAATTGAAGTTTTATTCGATAATACGTCTCTCTCCCTTTCTCTCTCTCAATGACAGTCCAAAACACAGCACCGTTATCAAACACGTTCTTAGGAAATCACTTTCAGAAATGCATTCGCATGTAGAGAGAGATTCTGTCATTAAGATCATTGCAGTTGCATGAAGCAAAATAGCGTTTTGTATATTTCGCGACAAGCCTAATAAGTTTCGCAGAGATTATTTTATTTCATAAAAAATAAACTTGTTAAATGTTGAAAAATTCGAAAGAATTACAGATTAGGACTTTTTTATGAAATTATATTGAAAACAAAACAGTTGTATGCAGTACATTTCATAGAAATGTTACCATTTTGAAAATCTTCAAATAAAATGCATTTATAAATAAATTACTACTTGAAATAATCAAAAATTTTTAAATGACGGTTATTATTTAAAAGTTTAAATAAGTACAAAATATATAATTGGATAAATATTTAAAAGGTTTAATAAGTATAAAATAAATACTTGTGCTTAAACTTTTAAATTTATGAGTCTAAAACATTTATATACTTAATTACCCACTAAAATTGCGTAATTCTAAATTCAATGGAATTAAAAAAAGTTTTTACTATAGTGTAAAAACTTTATGTACTTCTAAGTTCGAATAGAATTGAAAATTAAAAACATGTGTATAATAAGATAGAATGAAGTTTCAAATGTTTAATTTTTTAAATTGGGGAAATAATTTATATTTTAATAATTATGGTAGGGAATTAACGACTGGTTAGTTTTATATGCAATATTTGACAAAGTTAAATTTTATAAATAAAAAATTTATTTATTATAATGTCATATTCCCAAATAAAAGCTTAAACTTGAGACTTAATTTTTGAAAATAGTATAAGAAAATATAGTCTCATTTCGCGAAAAATTCATTAAAACTGAGTACCATTTTCTATAATTAAATATCAAAGATAAAACAAATTGAATGTATTCGGATGATATTAATAAATTTATTTATAACAGAATGTCTTTTTCTTCATATAGATTTAATGATAAACACTACTTCAAAATTTTAATTTTCAATACTAATTTTATCATATTTTTTTAGAAAAAAATATCCATACTTATTTTATATCCTTTAGGAATAAAACACAAAATCGTAAATGATATTTATTTATGTACTGTGGAATTACAACTTCCGGTTCTATATTTCTATCAACCAAAGTCGCATCAAGCGGTCTAGTAAATTTTAAATTTTAACCATGATCAAATAAAGTGACTGTGTGATACCTAATCTACTTTCATATTCAAAATATCAGTCACTTTATTAGATCATAAACCTTTATATTCACTTCACATTAACTGATAAGCCTATGCATTAGAAACATGTAACGTGTACACACTTTCACAGCACAATAGGACGGACTCGAATATCAAATTAGCAACCTTCTGGACATGACGACGAACAATTCACCTTATAATAGTACAACAATTGTATTCATTATTTATGGACAAGCTAAAAATATTTTCAACTTGAAAAATCGTTTGATGTATTGGTACTAGAATAGGAAACTAATTTCAAAGAAAGAAAATTTCGTTAAAACGAGAAGGGATTTTTTATATTACTTTTGCTAGTCTTAACATAATTCGCCAAACTGTGTTTAGGAAAATCAAGTTTATATGGAGTGTTTCAATTTCTTTCTTATGTTTAATAATTCTTATCTGTTGTCTCTCATTAAATGCCCACAAAAGACATATTTTGATCCGTTTTGCCCGTCTTTCTGTCGCTTCTAAAATTCCACCAATTTTCTCTTCGAATTTCATTTCATACCACTTCTTGTAATCCAAAAGTGAGTCCTAATGAGACATTAAGAGACCAAAACATTGCTTGTTGTAGGTATATAACGAAAAAACGCTGCTTCATACCAAAATCTTTTTTAGGAAATCACTTCCAGGCAGGCTCTCACATCTGTGGAAATAGTTGCTATTATTAAATTTATATTTTTTATTCAAAAGTATTTATCATATTTTATTTATGGATTAAAAATTTAATCAATGATATCTTTTCAGTTAATGAAAATTTATTTCATAGTTACATGGGAAAAAGTCGGAAAAAGTAAGAATTAAAAATCATGAACATTGAAACCGTTAATACAGCATGCAATGAAAAAAATAAACACTTAAAAAACGTGTGAAAAAGACATTCTTCAAGCACATATCATTTTCCCACTAAACTCATTGTCATAAAATGTTGCACTATATGCTCCTATCACTAACTTTCCAGATGCATTTATGAGATATCACACAATCACAAAAGTAACCCTTCAAAATGCTTATCATTTTAGTGCCCTATTTAAAATACGCAGTGGTATTATAGTCAGCCTTTCTGTCGCCTCCAAAACGTCAGTTCGAGAATTAGTTTTGAAAGGCACATATCACAAATAATAATATTTATTGCACTTAAGTAGATTTTTAAGAAGTTCTTATTCTGATTTATAGTAATTAAAAAAAACAAAGAATTTTCTTAATAATATATTAAAAGAAATAAAGCGCACAAATCGCGATATTTATAACTCAAAAAAGTATTATGGTATATTCGAGGTAAAGTAATTAAGGTGATGTAATCGAATGAATTCAAATAGATAAGATTGCACTAAAGTGGGAATTTAAGCATTTGAATACACAAAAGATAAATTGTGAATTCTCTACAATAATGATTATTTTTATTCCATGGAAGGTTTGATCTCTTGTCAATTTGGGTATTTTCCGAGAACTAACTCCATCGCGAATAGATAAGCCTTGAAACAGAATGAATGTTGGAAGTAGCAGCTTAAAGTGGTGCGACGGATGAACTCGACCAACAGACTTTCCCCCTATCACTGAAAAGTGATTTATCAGTCTTAAATAATTCTTATAGTGATGAGAAAAATCTAAATATAATAGCATTTCTTTATATAATTTATTCAATTAATCTATGTCTCTTATTTTTTAATAAAATTTTTTTTAATTATCCGTTTATCCAATCTCGACTTTTTTTCTTTTTGGTTTTGTCTTGATGGAAAAATAATCTTTAAAAAGCTACAGGAAATGCTTAAGACCTTTTTCTTATGAAATATGAATGTAAAAATGATATATATAAGGAAACAACAAGTGTACAAGAAATGGCTGGTTGGTGTGCCATTCTTTTGTCATTTTTTTCATACAAGGATCAATTCGACAAGTAAATAAAATTTATAGTGGATTCTAAACCACACTACAAATATCCAGTTCTGATTTTGGTGACGAACCGACGAGCTGTTTAGTAAAGGTTATAGAACATGTATAGAATAAAACAAAATTATCCATCATTTAACTGTACAAAATGATGCAAAAACTAGCTAAGAAATTTGAATAACATTGCGATGTTACATAGAATATGATTGTGAAGTTTCGTCAGAAGTAAATGTGTAACAATATCCGATTTGAAATATTTTAATCACTTTTAAAAGTAAGTATTCGCCATAAGATAGTCTTAATGGAAACTACTGTTTATATGAAACTTTAAGATTTTGTATCCCAGAATTAGTGCTTGTAGAATGTACCTACTTGCGCTAAGAAGAAGAAAGTTTTGCACCCTTATTTTTATATTGGAGATCTGTCTGCCTGACTTTTATCACTTCTAATGTTGCTTTAAAAAATAGAGGGAGTCAATTGACTGTCTTGTTTTCATGCATTCAATTGTCTTGCGTTGAAGATATTATTAATCTTCTCTATTATTCTTCTGAATTTCTAGAGGTAAGAAATTCACGAAATTCTACATTAATAAGATATATATAGATCTTATTTATGTAGAATTTCGGGATGGATAAATGGGCATATGATATCTGATAAGAAATATTTTAATTACCAGCAAATTAGATTTTAAAATTTTGAAATAAGATTTTACGTAAAAAGGTTGCCATACATAGGAAACTTTAAAATCTTATATCTTGGATTTATTGCACGTAAGAAGTACTTTCTTACTCTATGAGCAAATGAAGGGCTTACACTTTTATTTCATTTAACTGGAGATGTCTACCAGGATTTTCATCACCCCCAATACTGTCCTGAAAACAAAGGAAATTGATTTATTGTCTTGATTTCATTCATTTAGTTGTTTTATTAGCTGAGTATGAAGATATTACTAATTAATCTATTATTCTTCTCATTGCCTGGATGTATCCTATTAAATATCCAAATTTAAGTGAGGTAAGTTAATAACGCTTTAATTATATTCCTAGATTTACTTATAGCTGATAAATTGAACCAATGATTTATTTTTAAACGTATTGGATAACCTCTAAGTTCTGGTCAATTCAAGTTCTAGTCAATCAAGTTTTAAAAGAAAGAGAAGGTTATTTTGATTTTGATGAGGAATCCATTTATTAAAGGTTGGAACAATCCGCCTTGATACTCTGAAGTATCTCTATAATTGCGAAAGCTATATTCAATCATTATACGTTGGTACTTTAATGCTTCTAATTATGATTTTAGTGTAACTTAAATATGCATTCAATGAAGCTGGTTATTCTTCGCAAATAATAGCAACATGATAAATGAATGATTAACTGTGATTTTTAACTATAAGCTTATAATTATTGATGAATTCAAGGGGTTATATAGAAAATTTTCCCGATTAAAGCAATCAAGATCAGTAATTCCCGAGATTTATTATAAATTAAGGAATTAGAGAATTATGTATATGAAATTCATAGGCGGAAAATTAGGGACGCACAGGGAGACGATCACAACCCCAAATTTTTGGTTGATTAAAATGAAGAAATTATTGATTTGAAATGGGAGATGAAAAATTATTTGGCATTTCAGTTTTAACAGCTATTCTTCCTGGTTTATATTACACTTTTCTTGAATAGTCCAGAAATGAATACCTGTCTGACGATTGAATCGAAAAGCGAAATTTTCTCTCTTTCATTATTAGAAGTACATCACAGTACGTTACAAGGTACTAGTAAGGAAGGGCGTGAACTGGCTCTTGACCCTTATTGGCTGGAAACAGTTTCATTTCTCCATTGTTAAGAAAAGCTGCTGCCAAATATAACTTTGTAGCCAATTATCCATTAATATTAAAAATAATTTTTTTCTTCAACTTCATCAATCATAAACTCTAAAAATCGTCTTTGACAATTGGGGACCTTTTCGAAAAAACTCCTAATAGTGTTGAAAATGTTAATGTGCCTTTTGACATTTTGGGAGTCCACTCAGAAAAGGACTGATGATAATGGATTTACAAGTTTGCCCTCCCAATATTCTTCAGTAAGTTATACAATTTTGGCTGTAATTCCTGAAAGAGACTCTTCGAATGGTCCTCAAAATGTCAAAAGAAATGTAACTTTAGGTCCCTATCAACCTGAACTTTCTGTTTTCCAACTCGATAAAAAAAATCGTAAGTAACAGTGGTACAATGTGTACTGGAGGTTAGAATATAGTCCTCCAGAAAATAAAAAGTTAATTTTTAGTCCGGAATGTTTGCAGATTCTAATTAAGGATGTATACCTGAATCTGCATTTCATATTCGAAAAAAGGTAAATTTTTTGGCTCATATCATAACGCAGGGAAATTAAGCTTTTCACAATGTTGAATGATTTAGAGAATTGCCGGTTGTTGGTTGGAATATTCAAAGAAATCAGAAACAGTATTATACAAAACTATAAGGTAAAGAATGTTGTTATATGGAGCAGCCATTTGGGGGGACCCCCCTCTTTGTCATGTTATAAATAAAGCTCAATTCAATGCAGCGAAAATTTCTCCTCGACATCGCAGAAGCGTCTCGTATGACTCCAACGTCAGCACTTCAAGAAATAACAGGGATTTCACCCCTTAATCTTTTAATAGAAGCAAAATCAAAATTTGTTCACCCTATACGTGGCCAAATTCCCTGTCTCGATCATCCTTTTCCAACACCGTCAGACACTGGAGTAAAAATGAAAGATTCAATCCATCCAGGATTTTTTCATTTTGAATGATAGATCTCAGTTGAGGAGAAAACTAATATTCCAGCCTTTGAAGAGGGCAAGATTGATATCTCCACCTATGGATCAAAAGCACGAAATCACGTAGGAACAGTAGTAGTCTCCTTCGGCAAGGACAGTTACTCAACAGTATGGTAGACCAAGCTCAGAAGTAGAAATTCCGTATATTAAGAAGAAAATCTAGATTTAAGAGAGGCTGTTAAACAAGGTAGCAACATCGATCTCCCGTCAATATTTGGTCAAACAGTTAAGCGTGTATTAAAACCTTTATGAACTTTACCAGTAAAAACACTATAGTGAGATTCATCTAGAATGATCTTCTCTTTTTTTCTCATATCACAATCGATTTTATCAAAGCTTATGTAGGAACTGCGGGAAAAGAAAGAAAGGAAGAACAAGCTGCTGAAAATGCCGATATCTTAAACAACCAAATCACAATCATACCACTTCTGCCATAATAATGCCGTTCCATCTTTGATTTAGAACTAATATTTCTATACATCATCTGTTTTGGTCCAGAAACGAGAAACTTACCTCACCAGCAATGGGACCTTCCCTGCTTATTTCAAATGTTTTAATATAGTTTCAACCCTCTACTGAACATGTGGAGACGACGAAAACGCACTTCACTACCTGACAACTTGCTCACTTACTACATCGTGGCATCTGGAAGTTCCAACAGCCCTATGGGAAACAATTTAGAAAAATTGAGTCATGTTAAATTGACACCAGTGGAGTGGTTAGCCGACCTGCCGACCGATGGCGGAGTGGTTAGTATCCCTTACTTAGAAACAACAGATCCCTGTTTCGTATTCTGATTTGGGCATGTATGTTCCTTTCTCTTTCCATGTATTCCGTTATTCTTTCTCTTTCGGGGCAAAGATGGTAAAAAGAAAATTGTCATCACTTTCATTCATTGTAGCGCTGAATCTGATTAAATTTTAAAAGGAAGCTGGGCATTAGAAAAAAATCGATATTCTAGACAAAAGCTCTTTAGGCTGATAGACTATCTAATTGAACAGGAGCAACTCTTCTCTAGGTTGAAAACAAAAGAAATTTAACAAGTAGAAAAAGATCAAGCCCTTTCTGAGCTCCCCAAGTGATTGTTAGAAAACCAAAAAAATGATATTTCAATACATTTAAGGAACTGCTGACCCCACTAGCCACAAACTTCGGTTTTCTTTTTTAAATCCAATACTTTTGTACATCTAGAATAAGCAATTTAATTTTATTTTAATTACAATATTTCAGAAGGAACACCTGTTATTTTTATCCTTCATAGTTCATATAAATCTTTTAATTTGTTTATTTTTCCTTTTTGTTGATATATAGATTAGATGGGGCTTAAGAGCCCTTTATTGTAATTGTATCCCTCTAAATAAATTTTTGGAATATTGTATAACAAACAATTAATATGTTCATTTTCTTAAAAACAAAACGAGCTGTTTACTATTTGTATATATATATATATATATATATATATATATATATATATATATATATATAACTATAAATTATTTTCTTCTTCCTAAAACTACTTTTCTACACAACTATATTGTTTTAAAAGTTCTGGGGCTTTTTAAAACATACTTTAGATGAAATTTTTAAAACTTGTTTTATAAACCTAACTTATGATGATTTTTTCATAATTTCTTTTTTTTAATTATTTATATCCTAATTTTTTAACTATTAGTAAGGGCTAATAAATGATGATTTTTTGTTTTATTAATTGCTGTTTTATTTTTCATTATTTTTCAATAACTTCTGCTGATATAAAATATTACAATTATTATTTTTGTCTAATATTACAGTTACTTTAATGATACTGTGATATTTACTTCATTTTCCAAAGCTATATAAGTCGAATAATTTTTCTCTATTACACTAACTCGTATTTCAAAAGGATTTATATTTTTTAGTAATTAAGGTAGTAAGATTTTTTGTCTTACACAAAATGAAAAATTTCTAATGTAAGACATATTTTATTTCGTTGGTACATTGCTCATTCTCCGGAAACAATGTTCTAACGAAATAATTAGAAATTATATATATATATATATTGTGAGCAACGTAACTTTTTATAAAAGCTAAACATTATTAAGTAAATTTACAGAAAGTAAAGTTTAGAATGTGTTAGGATAAATCAAGAACAATTTCTTATTAGTGCCTTTGTTTTTTATTTAAAAAAAAGTTTGAATAAATGCCAAGCGAGTTAAATTGAAAATAAGTAAGAGCAAAGTTCAACATTTTCTCATAATGTCAACCTTTTTAGTTATTTTTTCATTTAAGATACATATATATATATATATATATATATATATATATATATATATATATATATATATATATATATATATATATATATATATATATATATATATATTTTACTTGATTAAAAACAAGTTAGTATTACTGTCTTTAAATAATTTTCTTTGAGTTTTAAATTATATTTTTACAAATTATATATTTTCCGTCCTAGGAAATTGAATTTTTTTTAATAATCTAGCAGTTTTTAAGAATGTTTTCAGAAAACTCTTAAATAAAAAAAAAGGTTGTGGTAGTGAAAAAATATTTCTTATATTTATTATAAAGAGTTGTTATAAGCTTTTTTAAGAATAAATAAATTTCTTTGAACTGTAAGGAAAGAAATAATGAAAATGCAATAATCGAATGAAATTCTGGAGTATTCTTAGATAATGACAAAAAGCTACGAGATAAAATTTTAGTAAAACACATTCTTCATTATGAAAGAAAATTTTTTATTTATAAATAACTTTTCATGATTTCTAGAAGTTTAAAAAAATGTCTGCTGATTAGATTTATGAAAAATTAGGATCTGTGTGTGCCTAATATTAAAGTAATTTGTATTAACTTAGTATTAAGTAACTTAAGTTAACAAAAGAGAAATTGAAATTAATTCCTTATTCTTTTGTTAAGGCATAAAAAGCTGTTTCTTTATTTGATCAACTGACAACTTAAATATTGGGAAGATAAAAATTTTTTAATCAATTTAATAGAAATTACAATGATTTAATAAAATTATTTTTCGTGTTAGTAATTTTCTTCTTGTGTAATGTAACCTACTTAAAAAAAAAAAAAAAAAAAAAAAAAAAACAATCACTTTAAGATTCAGAAAATATTTCATTGATATAAATTTTGTACTAAAGACAGTCGTTGTAACTATTATGTTTAAAATACTATTATGTTTAAAAACTATTATGTTTAAATCTGAGTATTATATTTGGAAGAGGATTTTATGCGTAACATTTCCCTCCAAAATATATTTTTTCCTGGGTAAATGTAACACTTCGTTTTCTATTTTAAGACAAAGTCATTATAAAATATAGAAAATATAAAGCTGATTCATTGTACATTTTTTCTTGACAACTACTGCAAATACTTAAATTTAAAACTACCAACAACTATTTTTCTACATTGTAAAGATAAGTATATCTGAAACGTTTTCTTCCAAGCATTTTTTTCATGGGTAAATATAACAATTTACTGAACCTGTTCTAATTTTCATGTGTCATCCTTTGTCTGAACCAACCAGCGGTTTTATTTTATTTTTTTCTGAAAGAAAAGTTCCTTAAATCAGAACAGCTCTAGAGTAAGAAGTGCTTAAGACAAGTAATTGCTCACCTGTTCCTTTCGTGATTCCAAAACCAGCTGCGCCTATCATGTGTGTGGAACGCTTCTACTTTTCCTACCTACTGTTGAGTACAGAATACGTGTATTCTCTCAAAAAAAAAAAAGACCAAAAAAATTTTTTTCATTTACCTAAATTCAGAATTTTGAATGAAAATATGTTGCATTTATGAGAGCATTATCTCTTGATAAAAAAAACATTAATACTTTCAAACATATTAGATAATGAAATTGAAAATTCAGAAACTGTCAAGATCGAGTTGTCAGCTTCAGTTAACTGAGCCAGTTCAAACAATGGTATTCTTTTACACTTCCGGCATTATCTTTTTACAAACGTTAACCTTTCCAATGACGCGGGATTTCCGTTAAAATTAACTTTGCGTGATTCTATAATGCTTTTAGAGTTGCATTTTGGATTTCCTTATTTTATATGTTCTTTTTACAACTACGTTCATGCTTTTGTTTGTGTATGATTATAAGGCAAATTAAAATGTTATCTCGGCGAATTAAAATTACTGTAATCTGAACCAACTTAATATGTATGCGACATGCCAAATCGGCTAAGCATTTAAAAATTCTTTTGTGGTACATTTTAATTTTCTCTGAAATATTCCAATTTAGTTTGAATCTTTTGCAATTGAATTATATATTTCCAATTTAATTTATAAGGTCAAAAACTTCTACTGCAAAAATTCCGTCTCCGATAGCATTTCATATTGATACAGTTTTGTTAAACAAATGTCGGAAGAAGATTTATCGAGTGAACGTCTCGAATAATAAACAAAATATTGTCACAAATAAAAGTCCTTCCTGAAGAGTGCTCTAGGGATATCCTGTCGCCATGAAAGCGTCGAAAATATGGCTACTTTAAATAGCCCGCCTTCCAAGAGTTGCAGTCTAGCGATTCTCCGAACAAACATGCACAACAAGCCCTAGTAGAACGAGATAACAAATATTGATTGACAGTGCAGAAGCGTAGATATCGTGGTTATTATTTTCTTTAAGAAATGAAGCAGAGTTCTTATTCCTTTCTGCTAGTTTTGTTACACCGTGTACTCATAAAGACCAAAATATGAAGCAAACGCTCACTTTTTTTTCCTATGTACATTGGAATAAAATCTTTAAAGGAAGTTTGCAATAATTTTAAGTTTAAAAAGTATTTATAATAAAATTTCACTATCATGAGCCCATTTCGAGCCATAATGGATATATTTTGAAAATATTTTTATTACTTTTGTTAATATTAACGCTCATTATATTTTAGTAATATTAAAAACGATTTATAATTGACAGAATTATAGTGGATGGCCGATGTGTTTCGAAGGGATAAAATTTGTGTATCTTATTCCCGAAAATGAATGCCAGAGAACAGCTTGAATTTAGAATTTCAGAATACAATTTTTGGTTGTGAATTGCTAATGACAAGATTATTTCTTTTATAAGAAAAATATAGAATAATAATAGTAAATATCCAAAGTGTGACAGACACACACACATTTTATGTACTCCAGTAACGAATCATTTTTAGTTTCATTAGATTTTTTTCGTGCTTAAGCTGTGTGCTGAAAAATGAAGATTGATAAAAAAAAAAGTAACATTCCCCTCTCTCTCTTTTTCTAAATAATTTTGTAATGAAAGTGACGTTAACAAAAATAAAAATATCTACTTTTTAATTTATTGAAAAAAACATTTTTGAATTGTCCTAAGATTGAACATGTAACAGAAAATCACTGTTACGAGCTTTTACTGAGTTTCAAATATTTTTTGAGTTAATTATTATTTTGTAATTAATGTATACTACACATTATAGTAAATGAGTTACAATTATTGATTTATATGAAATTTAAATTACCATGCGGCCTTCAAGAAAACTGAAAATGGAAACTAAACTGCTGTTATACTATATGCTATTGCTTATTATAAAGTTGTAGTAAAGGCAAGACTTGTGCATTAGTATTACCCTTTAATGTAATTATAGTTCTCAGACACGTAAGATTCAAAGTAAGAAAATACATGTCTGGTATTCTCATATAAGTTATAAAACACTATATAAAAATACTTTCCTTAGAAATTCCTACGTTTTTTTGATGACATATGACTCAGTACGCTTAACTTAACAAAGAATAAAGTTAATCATGCTGAATCATTTCAGTGTGCTTAACTTCTACCAAGTAAACACAAATGCCAATTTTTCATGACCTGTGTTATATGTAGCCCTGGAGATACGTTAAAGTTGTTTTGAGTTGCATTAAACAGATCTTTATTAATTATAGAAGACGTTACTGTTGTTGCACCAGCATGCTTTCTTGCATCTAGACCTGAGCTGGGCACTACCAATTAGATAGAGGCAGCCGGATGGAGTCTTCGTGATTTTGAAGCAAAGATCAAGCAGATGATCTCCAATACTTAGCTTGCCACCTACAGAGGTATCATTTCACTTGGAGGGCATTGCGACCACACCTAGTTTTAACGTGCCCCAGCCACCATTAGCTAATACGATGGATCTTCGGTTGAGCCGGGATTCAAACTCACTACCTTCCGATAATGAGAACGACGCCCTAACCGGTTGGTTGAATTTTTAAGAATATCGTAATAAAATATTTTTACGTCTTCTATCTATAATGAGGCCATCGCGGCCTCATTATGGAAGACGTAAAAATATTTTATTACGATGTGAACTAAATATTAGGTTTAAGGTAATAGGATAAGTTAGGTTGTTGCTTAATAATCAGTTTTAGAGCCCGGAGCTAGTATGACTGGACTTAATTCCAACACATGCTACAAACATCCACATCAGATACAAGAATCAAATTCACTATAAGTCTGAACTTAAAATAGCTGAAGCTTGCAATAAGAGAAAAAAGAAAGGATTACATGTATCTCTTAATTGTAGTCTTAGTAACATGCAATCTTAGAGTAAAATTGATCACATTCTTGTTACACTACTCCAGTGAAGTTTCAGAGCATGGAAAAATAGCATATAAATTAAAATCTTTATCAACTGATAAATGCTTAGAATCATTATTTTGTATCTTATGTTGTAGCTTAAATGTCAAGCTTATAAACTCGACAAAAAACTACAATTTGTATATTTAACTGGGTAAATTTAAAAAATCATAAAATTTTTTTGTTAGTAATATAAGTGTGCTTGTATTTCCGCAGTCATAAAATATGTCATAAAACGTGTAATAAGTTTAGAAAAATGATTGTCATAACAGTTCGAAAAAAATGCCGTAGAACGTTATTTGCTTTTTGAATGGTAAAAAAGAAGATTCTTGGCTCGTAGTCAATTCTCTGAGGATAAATTCGGAGAAATTCAATCAACCCATTTAAAAATGGTAAATGTACCATTTTTTATTGAATTTTTAAGAATATTGATTACACTTCCAGATTGTTAGAATGGATAGCAGTTTGCTAAGATGTCTTAAATATATTTTTGAATTTTACTTGTAAAACTACTCAGTTATTCCCATTTATTTAATTGCTGTGGTAATGGAGAAAAAGAGAATTTTGATTTACGAGACAGAAAATAATTTGAGGCTATATAAATATATATATATATATATATATATATATATATATATATATATATATATATATATATATATATATATATAGTTTTTCATTTGATTCGTTCTTGTAACGTTTCTTTTAAATATTTAAATGACGCTAAGATTTAGAGTTAAATTAATTAAAGTTTTAATTTTTAAGTCTTAAAAATATATTAAAATTCAGTATAAAAATTTTCACTTTTAAAAATACAGGCCATCCTTGCAAAATCAAGTAAAAATTATCCTTATACCGTGGTGTATTTTTAATGTAAGAGTAAGAGAGAAATTTTACACATACAAATAAAGCATGAATCGATAGTTAATAAAAATGTTTTTACCACAAAAATAAATTTTGCTTATAATTATATGATCGAAACTATCATATTTTTAAATTTGTTATACTTACTTTAATATGACATAAATTTAAGAATATTATAGCTTCCGTCAGTTGTATTGACTTAGTACACAGATCATTTTATGAATAGTATTATACAGGTAAATTACACTTCGTATTTGATCTGAATTATTTGCTATATGTAAAGTAAAATTGAGAAATTACTTACAAGAAAAACAATTTCTCATTTTAATAATTATATATACATAATTATTAAAATGAGAAATTAATAATTATATATAATTAATAATATATAAGAATCCTTTATTAGTATAGTGCAGGACCAACTTTGGCATATAATACAACTTGGAATACCTAGGGATTGATTCATATAATTAGTGAATAGTGCTTAGAAGAATTTTTCATTGAGGTATTGTGAAAGTTCTAGAAGAGATACTGGTATATAGGATATCGATTCCGTATTGAACACTCTAAAATAAACCATAACGGTTCAATTATATTGAGTTTGGGTGACTGTACGAGTCAAAGTAGAACTTCATTCTCGTATTCCTCAAATCATAACTAGACTATTCCCGCTGAATGGATAGATGTATTATCATCCTGGAAATTTCTATCTCTTGCCGGAAACAATGTTTGCATAATAGAATGGATCTGGACAGCTAAAATTTCTCTGTACATCTCTCCAGTGATCCATTCTGTCAGGGTTACGATTGGTTTAGAAAAACACGACACAGCTGCCCATATCATGACATATCCATTCACCTTCATGCTTGACAGGTGGTAGGAAACAATCAAAATCACCCGCTTGGGAAGATGTTCTTTAAACGTGTATCTGTCCTATTGCAGGGAAAAAGTGTGAAGGCGATTTGACAATAGCATATTTATATATTTTTTGCAATTAATATCTGTGACAAGTGGCTTGGTAATTGCTTTTCTGCCTTAAATATTCTGTTTATGAAGGTGTCAGCTAACTATAATCCTTGACACTGGAGAATTCAGATGATTAATGAGTCCTGTGTTCACTTTAGATTCAACTGTTCACTTTTTAGACATTTAAAATTTTCTTCAATACCTATCTGTCTCTTTCCCTGAGCTTCTTTTCCCCCTTGTATGCCTGACATGCCACGCGGTATGTATGCCGTCCTGATATTAGACATTGTACACCTGGAAACTCCTAAAAGTTGGAAAGTTTCGGTCACATTTGCTCCAGCTAGATGGGCTTCTGTAGTTTGGTCTCTGAAAATCGAAGAACTCCGACATTATACACATTTGTAAAGAATCCAAGACTTACAGAAATTCTAAGCTAACTCATACTACCAGAATATAAATATTTCTATATACGAGTATAATAAAAAACTGGTAGCTATTATTATATTTTAAAGTTTAAAAATGTCTTATTTATTCACAGGTGTTTCCATTATTTTGCTAACCATATATACATACTAAGATTACTAATGCTTACATTCCTAAAAAGTGTAAAATTTGAAAATATTTTATATTACTTTTCGAAAATCACTTAAAAATTAGAATAATGTAAAAGTTGAATAATATTGCGAATAGGAGGTTCACCAAAATAATTGCTAGTAATTAATATAAATAAAAGCTATGAGTTAAAAATTAAACGAATCTGATTAATTCACTTCAATCTTTGTGCAAAGAATAGAGAATATAATGAATTTTTTTTAACTAAATGCTTTTGCTTAAGAAGTGAATAACTGGAAACTTTACAATGAATTATACTTTACTAATGTATATCCTTCAAGTTATATAATAAAATGCATAATTTTTTAAAAAGAATAATTTTTGTATTAGGTATAAAATGTGTTATATTAAGTGGAAAAAATTTGATTTTGTTTCTTTCATATATTTAATAATTAAATGCAATAATTATATAAAATAATATTAATAAATACTACTTCTAATAATAATATAATAATATATTTCAAACTAAAAAATTATTTTTTGTTAAAAAATGATTTTCTTTATATTTTATATACTTTTTTTTTCTTTATCAATTTACTTGCGTTGTTAACAACTTTCTACCACTTGATGTAAATATTTTGTTCTTTTCAGTTACATAGACGTATCCCCATTGGCTGTGCGGAGCCCAATTTAAACTGCATGCCCTTGACGAATTTCCGCTTCGGTAAAAAGTGATCATAAAGGGAATATTAGTTCTTTGTACTTATGAGCATTTAAGGTATGATACGTCTTAAGTTCTTTAGGGCCTTGATGTATGTTTAGTGATTGTCCAAATTTTATTAAAACATTAGAACATCTTTGTTTACGGATAGATTTATTTGACATAGAGGAATAAAGACATAGAGGAATAAAATCAAAATATGTTTTAAATTGTTAGCATCCGAATTAGTTTTTAATAATATACGTAATATGGTATTATATATATATAATATATAATTTAAAGCGATATGTATTATTTTTATTTTTAGATTAGAATCCCATATTTTTTGCCAATATTCTGCAGTTGCCGTTTTTTGAACGTATGACGCTATATCTCAGAACAAACTTTCAGTTTATGTTGATTTTAAATATACAGTGTCTCACAAAAGTGATGGGACACTTGTGCTTTACAAAAGGAAACTGTAATAAAATGAATTAAAAATACATGTATAAATTTTTTGTGGGTGCGTTTCATACTTAAATTTAGTAGCAATTATTACATAACATACTTTTTGTCAAAATATTAAAATATTAATTTAATAAAAATATATTTGTTTAGAACTGAGCAAAAAATAGCTCACATAAGTGATGGGACACCATTAGATATGCAACAAAAATAGTTTGAAATAAGCAATAAAAATATTTTTGGGTGTTTTATTTTTACTCAAAAGCAATTGGCAATAATTTATAAAATTATCTGCAGTATTTCTCTCCAGATTGTTTTGGAATTTTTTGCGTTTTTTAGCTGTGTGCAGTAATGAATCCTAAACGAAAAGAAACTTCGCCTGAAATTCGAAAATTAGTTAATAATTTGCATATTGAAAGTGGAAAATCTATTAGAGAAACTGCTGAAACAGTTAACTTCAGTTATTCAATAGTTTTCAGTATCATTAAACGATGTAAAAAGAATCATATGATTCAGAATAAAAGAAGACATGGCAGACCATGAAAGCTATCCAATGGAATAAAGTGAATTGTCTCGTTCAAATTATTAAAAAAATCCAAGAATGAGTGCTCCTAAAGTTGCTGCTGATTTATGAGCATTATATGGAGTAATTGTTAATCCCGAGACTATTAGAAGAGTAATTGGATCTGCTGGATATCGCAGTAGAGTAGCCAGGAAAAAATTCTTCGTAAATGAAAAGAATAGAAATCTCAGACTGACTTTCGCAAAATCCAACAGAAATAAAAATTCTGATTACTGGAATAAAGTTATATTTGCTGATGAGAGTAAATTTAATATATTTGGTTCTGACGGTAGAATCTTGGTGTGGAGAATACCGAGGGAAGAATTTCGTTAACAGAACTTGGTACCAACAGTAAAACATGGTGGAGGAGGAGTTATGGTATGGGTGTATATGTCGTCCGCTGGAGTTGGTAATCTTGTTTTTATTGATAGTAAAATAGATCAGTACAAGTTTTAACATTCTAAAGCAAAATTTGAAATCTTCAGCATGAAAATTTAACCTTCATAACGATTTTAAATTCTACCAGGACAATGACCCCAAGCACACTGCTTTGAACGTTAGACTCTAGCTGCTGCATAACTATCTTGAAATAATAAAAACACCACGATCTCCGGACTTAAATCCGATAGAGAATATTTGGCAAGAATTGGAATCAAGAATTCGCAAACATACCATTTCTTCAAAACAACAATTAAAATCGGTGCATCTAGAAGAATGGGGTAAAATCCCTCCAGAAATCACAAAAAAATTAGTCAAATCCATCCCAAGATTAAATCATGTTTTAAAAGTAAAAGGAAATCCAAAAAAAGTATTAAAACATTTTAAAAAGTAAAATTTTTGGATAAATATTTGATGGAAAAGTAAGTGTCCAATCACTTATGTGAGCTATTTTTTGTTCCGTTTTAAACAATTGTATTTTTATTTAATTAATATTTTAATATTTTGACAACATGTATGTTATGTAATAATTGTTACTAACTTTAAATATGAAACACACCCACAAAAAATTGTACATGTATTTTCAATTAATTTTATTACAGTTTCCTTTTGTAAAGCACAAGTGTCCCATCACTTTTGTGAGACACTGTATATAAAATGGGTTGAAACTTCATAATTTTGTAAGCAAAATAAATTCATAAAATAACTAGGCTAAAGCCATTTGCGACTTTTTAAGAGAAACGCAAAATCAGTTATTCTCCTGAGACATTATACGATGCTTTTCATAAAATATGACACAAAAATAAGGAAGCATTTATTTTTATTGCATAACTGGAACATCTGCTGTAAGTGATTTCCTACAAACTTCTCATTCACCGGTTCTCTGTGTCGGTAGGCGCATGCGCGAACCGGCTTTACAAAAGACTCCCAACACATCGTGTTTCCTCGTTACTTTTCTATTTTATTTTAATCCTAATATTTAATCTCCTTCATTCTCTAACGATGTCATTATCGTTTTAATAAAATAAATGCAATAAAAAACGGCGATAAGTTCGAGAGGGAAATAGTCAAGAACACACATGTTTGAAAGGGAATTTTATGAAAACGATGAGGTTGAGATAAAAGATGAAAAGGGACACCTGTCATTATTTGATGAATAACCTTTAGGTTTTTTTTAACCGTTTGAAGCTCTTGAACTGGAAAGATATGACTAATATTTTGTGCAACTGTTTTCTAGAAATAAAATTTAAAACAAGACATAGCGAAAAAGAAATCATAGTGACGTTAAAATGAACATTTAATGGTATCATGCTTATTAGAAAATGTGACGAAGATTTTTTTAAAAAACTAGAACATTTCTCAGTGATAAACTCAACTATCTGAGGAAAATACTTTTTAAACTAGCTGATAATTAATAATATATTCAGATGTAAAACTATAAAATTTACTGTGTAAAAATGCGTCATTATAGAAGTACGTTCAACAAATTTTCTTGGGGATGAATTTTCATTATATTTAAAAAAGCACTTATACTTATTTAAAAGATTATTATTTGCGTTGTTTAAATTTTTTTAATTAAGCTATTTCTATAAATTTCAGTTCACATCACATTTTTGCTATTTTTAAAGATAATTAACTATAGTAAACAAAAAAATTTCATACCTTTATCACCAATAAAATGTCTTCTACAATGAATAGAAGACCTGACAGCTGGAAGATGACGCGCGATTCACTTTCAAACGATATCATTCTTATAAAAAGGCAGAAATTCACTATATTTTCCAGATTAAGTGTTTCTTGTATGTCATAAATGAAGTTTCCGAGTAATTCTCGCTTAAGTTTTAAAAAATTCCAGAAAAAATTAAGTCACATTAGCAAGTAATTAAAAATAACTAATTTATTATTGTTGTCTATCACTTGAATTTTGCTTCCTTTTTATGACGGGAATAAAATTCCTCTAACAGTCAGATATTATCTATGTATCTTCAGCATGCAATGAAAAATGTTTAAAAGAAATTGAATCTTTCTCTAAATAATCAACCAGATATGGGGATTTTATCCCATTATTTTCAAACATGTCATAGGAATTAATGTATTTTTTTTTTCTACTTCTTACCTTCAAATAAAGGTTTGTGTGTGTTTTCAAACATACAATTTCCTTTAAAATCACAGAAAATATTTAAGAATTCAACAGTTGAGAAAGGAAAAAAAAAAATTAATTAAAACGAATTCACAAAAAGCTAAAATTTATAAACAAGTTTATAAATCAAATACGTGTTTTTGTGACCCCAATCATATAAATATGAGGATTTCTTAAACTCTTCATATTCCCTATTTGGTGGTGTTAGAAATGTATGTACATATTATTTACACAGTAAGATATCCATGTATCCTATGCCAAAATAAGAGGTTTTAATTGATGATCCAGTAAGAATTGATCACAAAAGCTCAATCATTATAATATTTATAATAAACTACAAATTAATACTAAATATATTACGAGAAATAAATCTATTCATATTTTAACTATAACAATTACGGTTTATAAATTAATGTCTCATTGCTTTGTTTCTCTTAAAAAAATTAGAACAGAAATTGAAATTTGAATTATTTAAATGTAATTATAATAATTCTATATTTTTTAAATATTTATTTTATAATTTATAAAGATGCGTATTACTTTATTCTTAAAAATAAAAATCTCTCACTTTTGATTTTTAAAAAATAACTTACAATTACACAGTTGTTTTAAAAATTAAATTATTAAACTCTATATTTAAAATGCTCTTTTTGAAAAGACAACAAAATCACAGAAAAGGAATTTTAATCCAAAACAGTGCGTTATAACGACAAAATTCAAATAACTCTTATGAAAATTTTAGAATATTTTCTATTTACTTTGCCAACTAAAATTGAATTGTAATACTAAAATGTATCATAGAAAAAATAATAGCTAATCATGGCATGTTGCTTAAGATAAAAAGTAATTAAACAGTAGATAAACGGAGAATTATTTTCTGCACTATTATTGAAAATCTGTTATAAATATTTCGTCTTTTCTATCTCTCCTTTCCAACGATTTCTAACTAGTTTCCACACTTTCTAAGCAAATTTTCTAAGGATTGAAGACACTTAAATTGTCTCGGCAATCAAAGATTAGAATGAGGCCTTAACAATTCAGATTTATATTTCGTCAGTATTGCAGCGCTTGTAGTATTCCATTAAATCCAGATATGCTAAAGAAAATGTTTACACAATTGTTTCTGCCCTTCTCATACACAAGCTCATTTTTCTAATAAATATTTTTTCTAAGTTTAATCTTTTACAGCCACATAATATAAGATACTACTCAGAAACCACATAATATACGATAAGGATGGCATAATATTTTAATCTCCACTTGAAGTCTTCAATCCCTTTTCGTTTATCAGATTAAGTAAAATTTACGAACACATACCGCGAATCATACCTAAACCGTTAATACAAGTTTAAGAGGATATTAACTTAAACACTAATTCTATTCATTTACTAAAGTGAATAAAGAAATGAAACATAAGATTTGAATTAAGCTAACAATTTTTTCTTTTTTGAAAACAGCATAAGAAAATTTTATAAAATTGAGCTTTTTTTGTATAAATATGCTTACACACGAGAAAATTATTAATCATCATCTAAATTTTATACAATATATTTTTATATCAGATAAATTTTTATGTTTCAGTTAATAATCAAAATATTTTTTTGTTACCCCAGAATTTTTAAATAATTATGTGTTGCTGTGTGCCTTACAGCAGCATTTATTGATAAAGTCTGTGGCAACACCTAAATGAATATAAGTGCTTACGGAGTTTCCTTATTTTTTCTTCCCATTCTTTTCTTTTTGAGAATGAGTGTTAATAATGGATTAGGCATTATATTTTCCGCACTTGATATTTTTTTGTTTTGTTTCATTTCTAATATGTGATGGCATCTTTACTTTTTACTCACATTTTTTGCCTTAACAAATATACTGGAAAGTAAAGCCATTTTCAAAATTCCTTTTATTACTTCATTTACCAAAGTGCTTAGTATTTTCATTTTCATTTCTGGTAATTTGTTCTTGAAGTTAATCATGATTGCATCATTTGAATGTAAGAGTTGAGAAGAAAGAAATTCATGCATCTAATTAGCAAATCTCCAAACAACTATTTAACTTTTTGCGATATGTGAGAGTCATTTTCTTTTTTATAATTGTCAGATGATTTGTGTAAATATAACATGAAACAAAGCTATTAAAAATTTAAGAATATTTAAGCAAATCCTAATATGGTACATGCGTTAGCTCACATGCTTTTTGAAATGTAAAAAGCCGATTTTTCAGAAATTTAAAAAAAAGTTTAATAGAAATATATTTAGGATACTAGTAAAACTTTCATTCTAAAACACACCTGAAAGATAATTCAAAGTAATTGTGGAAACTTTAATGGAAAATAACAAAAAAAAAGAACTTAAGTTGTAACTGTCCTTTTTATCATGGTTTTCCAGAATTTCATCAGGCTTTTTAGGGACATGTTTTATGCACTAATGACCATTAAAATGTATACACCAGAAAGATATTCAAATGACAAAATGATATTTATTGAACAAATATATTGTACTGGGATTAATAAGTAATTAGAAGCTCGGTGGCTTAGTGGCAGCGTTTCACGCTCTCATGACACAGGTCCGAGGTTCGATCCTCGGGCTATGCAAGGTTGACTCTGCCTTTCATCCCTTCAGTGGGTCGATTAACTGAGTACCAAGCATGCTTGGGAACTAAACATTGGGGGTCTTACGTTAGGCTGACCACCTAATTGAGACATATGCTTCGCACCCCAGAGCCCTCGGTCATGAAAACAGTTATGGGCACTGTAGGCCTTGGCTCACATGGGCTGTCGTGCCCAATGGAGTTTTTTTTAATAAGTAATTAAAATTTCAAGATATAGCTAGATGTATAGATCCATAAGAAACCAGTACTTAGAACAAAAAATAACAGCATTATATGAGTGAGCATTAAAGTAAAAAGATATTGGATGGCATGTATGGATACAGCTGCTCATATGGTTTTAACATAATGCTACAACTCATCTACTGCAGTAAAAGGTGTATAGAGACAAACAAATCGCTCCACATTGATTGACCAGAATTTTTTTAGATCTGAAGAACTTGGTAGCAAAGGCATTAGCCGAGCCTTTTTCTATCAAGGAAGGACCTCACTATAACACGTAGTCTTGCATTATCTTGCTTAAGAATAGCATTTTCCGGTCTTGAATAAAGGCTAGAATCAAGAGCTTTAACGCAAGAAAATCATATAATCACTGTTTAAAGACAGAGAACCATCAGTGAGTACATGAAGTGAACAAGAAGCTACCAAAAGCGTTCTCCACGATGCCACCAAACATAAATACGAACTGAAGTAAGCAGAACAAATGTTTGTTTGAAAATAAGCAGTCACGTCATTCCTGTGTCCAGGCTCATTGTTGATCACACCATCAAAAGTGCCGTTTTTAGATATGTAGTAAAAAGAAAAGCCAAAATTATAATAGCTAAGTAGACAGTCCGTGATCCTGCAACTATCTCCAAACTGTTCGTATTGTTCTTGTAAAGGATCTCATTTCTTGATTCATAGCTCGTGTTGTAGATTTAGAACCCATTAAGGACATGCCGGAAATATGTCTTCTCATATTTTAGTGATCGCAGGATGTTAAGATCCAGTATGAGGTTTCGTATGAACAAATCAATTTATATTTTGAAAACAATCTTGGAGACACGATCAAAGTGAGCAGTAATATTGTGATACTATACTATAAATTGCAATCCCACTAGACTTCAAATGAAGGTCCATCAAAGTTAGAAACATGCTGGTAAGCATTTCTCTTTCTTATATGAGCCAGGTGTCTATCAGCTGCGATTTGCCGTAAGGACGAAACTGCCCTTCTCAGTCCAATCACCATGCCCTTCGTAAATACGTCTATCTGCTGGCTCCGTCGAGGATGGCCTGGCATTCTCTGCAATTGCACGCATCTTTTACGGCAACAAACTTTCAATGATTATATTCCAGGCAACAATATAACGGTGCGAATATTGCCCACTCTGCGGTTCCTCACCTGCGCTGGTGAATTACACATTTCACATCATTTGTATAACTCGGTAAAGTGCATCTATTCTGAAATTTGCATAATTTTCTGGCCACTCATTCTTGGTGTTGCATTTTCAATGTCGTGCAATATATATATGTATATATATATATATATATATATATATATATATATATATATATATATATATATATATATATATATATATATATATATATATATATATATATATATATATATATATATATATATATATATATATATATATATATATATATAATAGCATGTAAAACGGCTTAAAGTTTATTTTATTTTTTACATTTCTAGTAAAACATTCAAGCATAGAATTTTCCTGTATTTATTCTCGCTGAGTTCTAGGGTTGCCCCATAATTCTGAAAGGAGATTTTCAAAATAGTCATGAATCATTCAGTATAATACATAGAAATTTTAGTGGAAGTTCTCTGCAAATTTCCTAATACATCTCTAGGAAATTATCAAGGAAAACTGAAGTACACTCTTTGTGTCCTTCAGTTTCGCAGAATAGAGATAATAGGAATGCTTCCTTATTTTGCAAAATGGAGCCATTGCGAAGCATAGAGTAACAAAGTTATCTTTATTTTATCTTTTTGATCTCTTTAAGAGGAGGAACTACAATTGGTCTTGAGATACATGATTCAGTGTTGCACTACCGTATAAATTTGCTTCAATTTAATTTTTATACTTTTCGTCATGTTAACATAAATTTTACATCAATTTGACTAATTTTCAAATTTTATTTACAAAACTGTTTCCAGATGACAGTAAATGCATCAATGAGGAATATTTCTGTTAAATATAATATGAAATGTAATGAAATTCACAAGTCTAATTATGCTATGAAATCATGTTAATAGAAAATATATCAATAATGTGTGGTGTATCTCCAACTATTTTAAGAACTTCTTGGACAAGTGTTAGTTAGGTTAAAACAAACCACGATGATTATTCACCTTCAGATATTATATACATATATATATATATTAGTTAATAATAGTAATTGTGGTTAAAAGTAATTATTTTTAGTTTTATAACTAAATCTCATAAATAAAAGATATAAAATTCTTAATATAACGATACAAAAAGCAATATGATTATTTTTATGGTTATTACTCATTCTCTAATTTTAGACTCGTATGTTCAAATTTTATTTTTTACATAAAATTATAAAAGGTAAGATATTCTTTTCTCAAGAACCTGGTCAGATAACAGTCAAATATTATAGAAACTTCACTTATAAGATTTGTGAAAGAAAGACTTTTAATCCTAAGTTTTAATAAAAATCTCTCAGTGATAAAATATTTAAAGAAGTTTATACACATTATGTACAGCATTATAAAGTAATAGAAAATTACTTACGAAAATCGCATCCAATTTTAAGAAAGGTGTGATTAAGAAAAGAGTAGTTTTAAAGATTGACTACTAGTAGTTTTAAATATTTCAATGAAAAATATTGCATTAAATGTATTTTATCCTGCATAATTGTATACAATATATGTCTTCATCTTGAAATTTCATTTCAAGACGGAATTTATTTCAATAAAATTTCAAGAAATTTTACTTCAATAACGAAAGGAGAAAATGTTCTTAAAAGGTGAACACCGTTACATTCAATGTTCCTCTTTTACACATCATACTTTGCTAATAAAATATAAATTTAGCCACAAAATATTTTGAATTATTAAGGTTATTTATAATATGTCAGAAGGAAATAAAGTTTGAAATTATATTGTCTCTCTCTTAAAGGGATTTATTTTATCTAACAGTACCTTTAAGTATCACTGAATTAAAAAGTATCTATAAAATATTCGATAGATTATTCTAAGAAATTACTTATGATTTTAAAGAATTTTAAAATCTCTTCTAAATTTAAAAATGAAATATATTATTTGCCTAAACTTTACTGAAAGTTAACCTTTTATTTATTAAAAAAAGAAAAAGTTTTACATTTGACATTACAGGTATATCCTTTAAAGTTTTAAAACTGCTGAATAGGAAAATCTTAATATTTCGATAAATGCCTCAAATATTTTCAATTATTATCTAACAATCTATTTCATTAATTAGTTTATTTGTTTATTTAAAATCAATTATTGATAGTGTTAAAACGCACTTAAGTTTATTAGTCTTAAATCTATCCATATTTATTCATCAAAATTTTTTTCAACAGTATACGAATTATTTGGAACAGTTATATTAAATAATGATATAAAATTTATTATATTTGTGTATTGTTTGAGTAAAAAAATTTTTATGCGTGTTAAAAAATTTTCTGATTCCGTTATCCTAAAAAAAATGAAAAAAAGTATACTGATCATAGAATAAAAGATGCCTCACCAAATACTCAAGCTTTTAGATCTATAAGTAATTCTGTATATACAGCTAAAATATTGTAATATTTGTATTGTGATATTAGCTTATGTAAACTTAAAATGCTATACTTAAAATATTTTTAAAAATAATGCATGAAATTTATAATTAGGTAAAGAAAATTAAAATAAATGTTACAAATTGATACAACTGACATAACTATCTTATAAAACCATGCAGGAAGTAATATAATTTAATTGATGTGAGATTACTTAAACAATATAGGAAAATTCGACACACAAACATTAAATACAAATTCGTATGATGGGCTAAATGTACATGCACATACTTTATACTATGGACGCGTGTTCGTTTAAGAAAGCATAAACTTAAATTAACTTTTAAATCTTACTGTTTCTTATTTCATTGCAAATGATAATGAAATCTTGTGGTTTTTTTTATATTTTTATTATTATGTACATAAAATTATGGAAGCTAATGTTATTTTCAGTTTTATTATTTAATTTTATAGTTTCAATTTTCCTAATTTAGTTTTTGAACAAAACAAAGAGACTTCATGAACACAAAAGACATAAGTAGTATATAAAATATCTATATTAAATAGAAAATATGATTAATGTAATTTAACACAATCTAGACTTCTATATTATCAGTGAAGTATTTTTAAAAAACATATGGCTGACTTAATTTAAACATTTCGTAATTTTTGACGTTGCTTTCGATTTACATTTTTTGATTGGGCAATTTTGGTTAAATTCTTTGATTATATATCACTTAATTGATATGTTTTTAAAATTAAGTATCATATTGGCTATTACACGATATTAAATCTTTACAGTTACTTCTTAGATATATCTATATAATATAATAAATATTCGAATATAATCATAATTGAGAGCAATAGTGTTATGTTGTGTAACGTGTTTGATAGTCATATGTAAAAAGAATTAAATCCTAAATGAATGAAAATTCATTTAGGATTTAATATTTTTTACATATCATTTCATTTTCAGCATTTCATTTTAGCTGTATTTCTTATTTTCCTTTAAAATATGTCTTGAACAATTTCCTTCATATTTGATTACTTTTATTGAGTATTGTCAAATGGTAGTCTATTCAAACCTTTTTATCAGTTATTGAGATATATTTATTGTATCAGTTGCTACATTTTGCATAAACTATACTACCATCTGATATAACACACAAAAATTTTAAGAACTAATAGACTTAATTTTTAAAACACGGATTTAACACTAATGTTAATTTCTCTTCTCAAATGCTTTTATTTTATTAAAACCAAAATATTTATTCCGTGCCTCAGGCAAACTAAATTTTTTCTCCCTGAAGCAAAATTCGTTAGACCAGGGCTTGATTTTCATTTTTAATAATTTGTTACTACTCTATGCATCTTATTATTTTTACTCTCTCTATATGTATTATTATTGGTGGTCTTCATAAAGTTACGATATGTTCCTTGTAGTATTTTTAATAGTTTGTTGTTTGAGGTGTAAATAAAAAGTTACATTAATTTTTCATTACCTCAAACAACAGACTATGAGAAGTTAGTCTAATAAGCTTGTGTAAAATCATATACATAATTAAGAAAATATACTTAGTTTAAAGACAAATATATATTTATCTTTCTTTTAAAAAATTTGAAATGTGAAGTCAATGAATCTTTCTTATTTGAGTTGCTGGAAAAATAAATTTGAGAAATACTGCATTATTTTACTAAAATAAGTAACGGAAATATGTAAAATGAAATTTGAGGTTTTTTAATGTTAAAATGGATTAAAAATACTAACCTATATACAATATATTTTCTTAGAAATAAAATTTGTGCGTGAAACTCATATTTTCGAACATAAATATTTTTTCATACATCATGTTATGTTGCACTTTAACTGATAGATTTTATATTCTGCGTTTCAAACTCGTATTACTAATATTATTTTTACCAGTAACATAGGTACTTGTTTCCCGTTCAACCTTACTTAGAGTTTTTAGTTATTTTTTTACTGCCGTGTTATAAATAATTTTTTGCCATAATATTTTTTTTATTTGATCGTGCACGTGTTTCTTAATCATTTGCATAATGATAAATGTCCAGTTGATCTACTGCTGTTTGAACAGACGGCTGCTTCCGTATGAAAGTCTTGTACAATTAACTTCCGTCTCTCCCAGTATAACCACATTCATCAATACCAGTTTTTGTTACTTTTGTTAGTTAAGCACAGTCCTTATTTAATTTTTCTTAAAGCTACTCTTTTTCTCATTATTTGCTTGCTGAAAATTTCAACAAAACTTGAATCATCAATTCGATATTTTAATATATAACAATGAGCCAAATTATATATATATATATATATATATATATATATATATATATATATATATATATATGTTACTACTTCTTTCTCCTTATTTATTCGCTTTTAAAATATAACTTTTGTTATAGCACTACTACTTTTTGTTACTATCTTTTAACTTCTTCGGCTTTTTAAAATTGAATTACATAAGTACTTGAAATGCATTTTTTTAATCTTTTCCTTAAATTCAGCATTTTACAAAAAATTAAAAAGCAAGAGCAAATTCCATATATCTGGAGCTCTGAGTCTCACGCAATTTCATTGAAGCGATGTAAAAATTTAATATATTTTTCAAAAATGCAAAAGTTAAAAAATTTCACAAGATTATGAAACATATAGTTATGAATTTTGTGGTATTAAGAAATATATAAAAATATTTGGAAATTTATAACATTTCTGAAAATAATTAAATAAAAAATAGGTTATGCTTACAAGATATGTAAACATATGTAAATTCTAAATATCTGCCAACGTGTTTTTGTCGTGTGTATAAAAATATATAGCTCGCGTATGGGAACAGGTATAATATTTATTGAGAAAAAATTATTTTTAATTGTAAAATACACAAATATATAAATAACTATATATGTATACACTTAGTCACAAAAGTAAGTATGCAGAGTGTATGTGTGATAATGTCCTATGAAAAAAAACAGACCTACAATATTACAGTTTTCAAATTAACGATTTATTTCAATTACAGCAAAATAGAGCTTAATTACAAAATGAAAAATATTTAAAAAATACAAATATATAATTAGCAAGCTGAACTTAACTTAAAATAGGATGTAATTTACATCATAAAAGTAAGTATCCAAACAAAAACAAAGACATTAATATTGCAAATTTTGCAATTTTTCAAAAAAATTAGTAATTTGTTGGATAGCCTTTGGCCTTTATAACAGCTTTCAATCTATATGGCACTGATTTTACTAAATTTTGAGTGACAGAAGATGGTATTTTCTGCCACGCCTCCAAAAGGGCTTTTTTTAGATCATTCTTAGTTTTGATCTCTTGCTTTCAAATTTGGTGATCGAGATAATCCCACAAGTGTTCAATAGGATTAAGATCAGGTGACTGCGTTGGGGATTTTAGCTGTTTTTTCACATTATATAGCAACCATTCCCGAACAACCCGAGTAGTATGTTTGAGATCATTATCATGTTGGAAAGTTAAGGATCCATCAAGTCCCAATTTAGAAATACTTTAGCTTAGATTATTCTTTAAAATATTCAAATAGCTATATTGATTCATTATTCCGTCGATTATAACTTAAATTTCCTACTCTAGTTCTCTAGTTGCTGCCATGCAACCCCAAATCATAATCGAACCACCACCGTGTTTTACAGTTCCTCTCATGTTCTTTTGTTCTAGAGCTGCATTTGCTTTCCTCCAAACTTTTTGGTGTCCATCTGACCCGTGGATGTTAAATTTACTTTCATTGAAAAAATCACGGAATTCCAAAAATTTCAGTCCTGTTTTACATTTTTTTTTTTTGCAAAATCTATTCTTTTTCTGCGATTCACTTTGCTAACAAATGGTTTTCTTCACATATTTCAACCATAGTATCCTGCCTTCCGTAACACACGGCGAATTGTTTCAGAATTGCATGACTTCTCAAAATTGTTTTTCAAATCAGTTGTCAATTTTGGTGCGCTCTATCTAATCTTCGGATTTTTTTTTTTCACCTTTCCAACAATAATTCGCCTTTCTCGATCCTTGAAAATGCGCGGTCATCCTGTTCTTGGCTTGTTTAGAGTATTTCTCTCAGTCTGGAACTTTTCAATGATTTTTTTGCACTGTAGCAAGACTTCTGCCAATGATTTTACCGATTTGTCTTTGGGATATGCTTTTCTTATAATGCTTTATTATTGCATCCTTTAGATCTTTTGATAATACTTTTCCACGTGGAGGCATTGGTGAATTGTTAATTGGTTAAAGCTCAATCTTACACACAAGCTTTGTAGCAGAACTTCTAAACTATCACTGAAATATGAAAAATCACTCGAAAAGCTTCATTTAGCTTATTTAAACGTCAAAAATTCAGAGTACATACATACATTTGTGATTTAAATTTCTCTCTCTATTGGTAGTTAACAAAATTACCCTTAAAGTTTTTTAAAATATAATTATTTGGTTTATTTTTTATTACTTTATGACTTGTGAATCAGAAGCTATAAGCAACACTCTCCAAAGTAATATTTTTCTTATACTTATTTGAGAACTAGATCTTTTTCACTTAATTTATGATTTGCTAATTTGCATACTTACTTTTGTGAGCAAGTATATATATATATGTATATATATATATATATATATATATATATATATATATATATATATATAATGTTTGTTTTGATTTGGAAATAAAATTAGTTTTCATTTTTAAGGAAAAAAAACTTACTAAAAGTTAGAAAAAGATGGATTTAAATCTTTCAAATATAAAACCTGATCTTTAACCTCCAATTAGAATTCTTTACTTGATAATTGCAGATTACTTTGTATTGCTTACAAACACATCGTGATGGCAGAAGCTTGATGAATTGATATGGTAAGTGATGGCCTCGCCTCAAACCGTATATTCAGAAGATGAATGTTAGATAAATTCTTGCTAAGCATAGCCTCAGATTTATTTTTTTTTTTTAAAAAAAGAGAGATAAATTGTTGCATTGCTTACATCCTTCGAAATATTTTAATACACTACATAGAGATTTTGTTATTCTTTGAAGTTTGTCATATGTATGATCAGTTATACATGTATGTTTTAATAAATTATAGCGAAAGATATTCAATGTGTATATACTTTTAATATTAATTAAGCTAACATAATCTACAACGATAAAAATACTAAAAAATATCCATTAAAAATTCAAAAGTCATTTTTGTGGGAAAAATCATTTTTATAAGTATGTATCGTTTATGAAATAGAAAGCGTAGGAATTAAGGACACATATCTCAATACAATGATCGTTACATTAAGGAAAAAAATCTCAATAAAACTATTGATACATGCAAAAGAAAATTCGTAAGGAGAACAAAACTGAAAAGTTTCATTTATGAAAGAATCAATTAAAATATCTGCTTGGAAAATTCATTTGTATGAATATATTTTAGTTTCACAACGCATTAAATGAGCTCATTTAAATTAAAAAATTGTTTAATCTTTTAAGTAAATCCCCTTTTACCTTTAATAAACTTTGGCATTCAAAAAATTAAATATAATTATAAAATTCTGAATTTTACTTAATTTTAATCGCTTGCCCCTCATAGTTTAAAATAATGTATTCAACTACATATATACAACAAAAGATTATTAGCAAAAGAATTGTTAGATGTTACTCTATAACCAGAACCGTCTTTTAAATGTTATGTCAATCAAACTTTAAGCTGATTCAGCATTTTAACATTAAAATATATATTAATGAAATTGTTAATTTTTATTTCTTCAAATTGACGTAGAGTGACGCATTATTTCCATATGTATTATTAGATTGCTATAGTAAAACATTATTCTATAAAATTGACGAATGCTAAGTTCTATGAACAGGAATCCTTATCTTAAAACATACTATATTCCTACACAAATTAAACCTTTCAAAACTTTGGAATACACTTGAAATTTCTAATATCGGTTCAAAGAATCCTTTTGAACAAAAAGTAACCAAACTTTCAAAATTTTATCAAAAGAATAAAAATAAAACATTAACAGAAATAAAATTTAAAAATTTTATAAAAAATGAAATACAATTTGGAATAACCAAATGAAAAGAAAGAACAAGAATCCATTTTTGATAAGCATATAATTACTAAAAATATGCAGATGGTATTCAGAACCAGCCTTGAGCAAGATTCAGAGAAATGTATCTCAATCATTTCTCTGAATCTTACACTTTACTTAATATTGATTCTTAAGTAGTTTGAGAATTTTGAAATTATTTTGTTTTTATTTAGAGAAGAAATACAGTGATACACAAAAGTCAGCATACGCTTGCAATTTTTCCCATTTTTTGAAATAAAATGCAAATAAATTTCTTTTTCTCGTTCGTACAGCTACTAGTATGCATTTGAATCATTATGTGTCTAATAGACATCAAACATTTTTAAAGTTATCATAATGATTTTCGGATTAAGTTAAAAATATGCGTTTTTCAAACTCACAAAAGTGAGCATACAGTTGGATTTAAATAGATATTTGCAGGTATTTGGCCAGCTTTTTATTTTCATATTTGTAAGAATTGTACCTTCTTTTATATAAGCATTAGAGGACATTTTTGAAATTTATTTTATTAATTTAAAAATGGCACAACTAAAAGAACTGAAACATCATTAGAAATCAGAGAACTGGTTATTAAATTGATTTCAACTTCAGGTGTTGGCAATTTAGTCTTTATAGAAACCATTATGGATCGTTTTGTCTATTTGAATATATTGATAAACAATTTGAAGCAATCAGTGAGAAATTTAGGCATGGAAAATGACTGGATATTCCAACAAGATCAGGATCCAAAACACACACAGCTGGTGCTGTCAAGGAATGGCTGTTGCACAACACTCCAAGACAACTGTACTCCCCTTCTCAAAGCGCTGACCTTAATCCTATCGAAAATTTATGGGATGAACTGGACAGAAGTATCAGAAAAAGGCAAATTAAAAGCAAAGACGATGTTAAAAAGGCAATGCTTGAAGAATGGCAAAAAATCCCCCTCACAGTAACCAAAGGACTGGTCCATTCAATGTCTAATCGTATGAGAGCTGTTTTAAATTCAAAAGGTGGACCGAAACTAAATATTAAAATATGGAAATTTCAAACATAGACTTTCCTGTATGTTCACTTTCGTAACTTGCGAAATGGCTGATTCTCCAATATTTTATATTATTTTGTATCTAATGAAGAAAAAAACTGCTGTTTTTGCTCATCAATTTTTTGTTTCTAATCAATTTAAATTAGATTGAATTCAATTTTTATATAAATATTTGAAATAAATAAGTTTCTGTTAATTTTGAAAGGTGTGTGTATGCTGACTTTCGTGTATCACTGTATATCTTTAAGTTACTAAATATCTTTCTGTGTATTGCTTCATTATACTAACATAAGAACACATTGGAAGTTTAAAAGCTGACGTGTTCTATGGACACCTTTTGATTACTTCATAAGCTTTTGAAAATAAATGCTAATTAACCCAGGATTTACGGCTTGATGGGAATTTCAATAATATACACAATCGAAATGTAAATTAAATACATGAACCACATTGAATTAAAAGGCTCAGTAGTGAAAATCATCTACCAGTTCGACAGTTAAAATTTGGTTTAGAGACTTCAAAAATAATTATGGTAGTTTTGGAAGACCATATGATAACTCTATAGACACTCATTAATTTTACATATATTGAAGCTCTATTAAAGTAGCACACCCAGTATTACACAATTTATGTAAGTTCACAGCAATTTATCTATACACTACAAATTAAAATATTGATTCTAAGTTATTAAATGTTGCGTTTTAACTTACACCTAGAATATTAGAATTCACTAATTAAACATTTTATATTTTGTACTTTAACTATGTTATTTTGTTGAATATAAAAGAAAATGAAGCTTTTTCTAATTAACGAGCTCATCAAGTACATAAGTGATGTATCATTAGACCACACTACCTGTGGCAGCGTCAGGAGAAAAACTTTGTGAATTTTGCAAGGAAGCGGATTTATTCTCCACTATAGTACAGATAATTGCCCTGAAATAACCTATATACAAGTTAAATATCCAAACGGTCTAATACTCCTCCTTTGGTGAGGTGTGAATATTTGGAAAAATGGGTGGCAATTCAGGTGTCGACCATGTCATTTGACCGCAGTTAAGGGTTATACGATGATAGGACACATTTAGCTGATTTAGTCGGCCAAAATAGCCAGCAGGTAAGGTGAGGAAATAATAAAAGCACTAGAGACCAAGAATTTTATTTATTACATTACATATATTCAGACTTGTATGCTTGATTCCTGAGATCCGCTTGTAAGTCTTCGTCGATAATAGGACAAATAGCACAATAACAGATGTACAACCACAGAAGATAACGAAGAAAACACCCAGGGCCACGGTGGGAATCGAACCCACACTCCTACGCTCTCAAGCGATTAGCGGAGTGATGCTTTGACCACTCAGCCACGGAGCACCCTAGAGACCAAGAACAGATTTTCAAATATAGATTTTTACATTATCTAAAAAATGTGATGGTTAAACATAAAAAATTTGTCTACATATATTATATAACACTAAGTTAAGCCTTAATTTTTTATGTTTTAAAATGTGTTATTCAATAAATCGATATTTTGATAGAGTTTAATTCATAATAATATATTTTTTGAGCAAAATTCAATCATGAAAATACCTACAAATTGAGGATTTGAACAAATCAACTAAGAAAAATGTCTTACAACTTACATATTTCAGCGATTTGTTTGTCGCTCTATTATCACTTTTTATGCACGATAGACAATTTGAACAGGCTTTACAGCTTAAATTAGATACAGAATCATAATAATCACCCTCACTTGAATTGGCCAACAAATCTATATACTAATGAATTGAAAGCTAAAGTACTATCCATTAGAGCAGCCCCGGATTGGCTTATATCTCTCTTGAATTTTCATTGTTAAAAAATTAACTCTGCTCGAGAAAATTGTGTTTTTGAATTCCTTTAACACAAAATCACATGTATTCTCTAATGATAATTACTTTTTGTATCATAAAAGAAAAGAAACAGTTACTTTGGGGAAAAAAGTATCCCATCAAATTTTCATATATTCGAGTATTTGAGAATCACTACATAGTTACAAATATATCAAAACAATTATGATATTTTAAAACAAACCTTTGGAATACGATGAGTGTTTTGATATTTGTGTGTAAAATAAAGGAACTCAAACGTAAAATTGTCATTACAAAATTTTAACACTAAAAATATGATTAATCATTTTTTTGCATTGAAATTAATATTGTTTAAATGAATTAATAATTTTTTGACTTGCTATATTTGGTTTATGTTTCACAAAGTGTAATTTTTTATTAAATGACAGTAACATTTTTGAAAACAACATTTTTATGTTTGTTTTACATAAAGAAGTTATACATGTAAATGTTTATAGTATAAAAGATTTATACATTGATTCTTTTCATAGTAAGCACAAAATTGTTATTCTGTTTCTTTACTTTCAATTCTTACTTAAAATATTTGAATATATTTCTAGAGTTTTTTTATAAATTTATCCAAACAAATTTTGATTCAAACAGTCGAATATATATCACACCTTTTTTATAATTGCCTTTTCGTCTGTAAGAGAATTGACTCTTAAATCTGCAATACCAGTATGCGAGAATCCAAGGTCAAGGATAAGAATGTAGATTTAGAAGATAATGAAAGAATGAAAAATGTAGCAACCACAATCTCTACTACAAACTTTATTTTTCTCCCTTCTTTTTATACAGCTTCCATTATGTAAGCTATTATTTTGGTTTAAACTGACTAAAAAGTCAAATTTGTTCACGGTAAATGGGAACTTTTTATTCTCTATACCGAACACAATAAAAAAATTAAATTCTTTAATTTGTGATACAGAATCGGTGAACCATTTTCTTTTAAAAATATTTAATATAATTCAACTTTATTTTTTAAAAAAATAGTTTAATAAGGTTTCCTCTTTTAAAATAGCTAAATGTCTTGGAACAGTTGAATGATTCTGATTTGGTAGCTGAAAGCCTGTAAAAAGCAAAGATTTCGAACTTGAATCGTGCATTTTTATGCATTTGTAATCTTCGAATTCACTCTAGAAAAATAAAGAGTTTCATGTCTGAATTTTAACTATAAAAAAAACTTAAGTAGTTTACTTCGAATTTAAAAACATTATATTCCTTTAGCTGCAAACTAATGTAATTTTTCTCACAAGTAACTTAAGGTAATGGGGGCACCTGTGAATAAAAGTGATATTTCTGAATGCGCGCATCTTAAGCACTAAAGTATAATAATAGCTACCAGTTCATTTTATAAATAGAAGTGTGTATATTCTGATAGTATATGTAGCTTTATTGAAGGTTTTTAAGTCTTGCATTTTTCTCAAAAGCGTAGAATGCCGGAACTTTCAGATTTTTCACAGACCAAATTGTAGGAGCCCGTCTAGCTGGAGCACATGTGACCGAAACAGCCCAACTTTTAAGAGTTTCTAGATTAAAAAGATAGATTTCTAGTCTAAAACCGTGACAGCATGCACATAGCACGGCAAGACTATAGCTCGGAAAAATCACATTAATTTTAGTGGACGAAAAGATGAGCTCGTTAAAAGAGACCAACGGTACTAAAGCGGATTGTAATGTCTAAAAAGGGAAAAACCGCTGACAAAGTGACCGTAGTGTCCAATCAGCATTTGAATTCTTTAGGGGCAATGAGTACAGTTAGAATGAATCATCATAAACAGAACATTTACGGTCTAGTAGCAAATCACGTGTCACAGGCCAAACATCGTCTAAAGCGATGTCACACTCTCAAAAACTAGTCGATTGACAATGGAAGAAAGTAATCAAGTCTAAGGAGATGGCTCACACTTTTCCTAACAACAGAATGAGTGCATGTTTTGAGGACATGGGCATAATGATCGCGATACAGTCTTCTTCAACTATCAAATATGAATGTGGATCTGATATGATAGGGGCAGCCGTGCCGTTGTTTTCTGAAGGACCCATCCTAACCCTGTGAGGAACGATCACTGGGGTGAAGTAAAGAGAAAATTTTAGTTGATTTGATCCATTAGATGGTGGAAGTTTTGTGTTCTGCTGGAGGTGCAGTTTTAAAGGATGAGGGAATTTTCCATGTTGCTAGACTTGTCCAATCATGATTTGATAAAGACGAAGATGAAATTAAACATCTACCTGGGCTGAATGGTCACCGGACTTCAATATAATTTAACTGTTATGGTCCATTTTAGAGAGCGATCTATCTATCCTCCACCGTCATCTATCCCAAAAGTTTCATAATTCCTCAATGAAAAATGGTATATTCCTTTAATATTCTGCTCTCGTATGAACCAATTCCTATTGAAATCATAGCTGTATTACATGCCAAAGATATGGTCCTGCACCATACTAATAAAGAATTCTTTATATTCAAATGTATTTCTATTATTTTGATAACGACTTATATAGCATAATATTTGTTAAAATTTGTATAATATGAGTTAACATTTCATTAAATATTCTTAAACCTACTCTTTAATTGCCCTGGTGTTACTGTATGATAATATTTCAAGCAAAAAATATTTTTCATTGAAATTAAGTAAATAAATTTCATTGATTAAATGAATATGAAAAGCTTCATTCACATTTTATAGAAAATTTAAATGTTATTCCTACAGTTCAATTTCTACGTATTTTATTACCTTTTAAATATTATAAATAGTTAATACTAAGCAAATATGAAATATGATTTAAGTATATAATCATAATAAAATGAGAAGCTAATGCAGTGGAAAATGCTTCTTAATTGTGAATAAATTTAAGTTAAAGCCATTTAGAGAACCAGTTTTGTTCTCTCTCTCATCCTACTTTAATATGCATAAAATAACCCGAAATAAAACATGTTAAAACAAAATATGACGAGCGCTCTTAGTTTTGTTTCCTGGGGTTAAAAAAAGCCGTATCATTAAAGAAAAGAAATGATTGACTCCACCCAAAATTAAATTCTGGTTTTGATGCCTCACTCCGGCACCAAATGTTACGGTCAACGGATATTCATTTCTTGTAGAGGAAGAGTGAAAGAGGTCATCCGAGAAGAAAAATAAGTTCAGAACGTCAAGTGATGAGTAATAACTATAGTCTCTGCTTTATTTTAAAATGTCCTGATCATCTAAAGGACTAAAGCATAGAACGTCTGTATACTTTTAGGTATGGTAGTTTCCTTTTATAGAACCATTTTCGAAATAAGTATCCATACATTTTATATTTTTATTCTGAAATGAAGCTAATACTTTGCAACTTATAAGAATCATTCAATTCGTAACTGACGGGATGACTAAAACATTTTTTAAATTTTGCCGAAATCAAAGTACTTACCGATTATAGGAATATTACTCTTACAAAAAATAGTTTTGATTAAGAACACATATTTAAATGGCTATCAACTTTGTAACCAAAACATTTATTACCAAATTGTTATTGCTTTGTTTAATTTTATGCTTCCAATTTTAAGGAAGCTATTCGCATATTCCGAATGTAGATTAATTACTCTATACACAATAAACGTTGCATTAAATTATCATTTATGATAACTTGGGAATTACTTTTTTATTTTAAATTACTTTCAATATTTGATGGAAATTATTTCCAACCTGAAGACTATAAACTACTTCTGAAGGTATTTCTCTTTTAAGAACTTTATATGCGTGTGAGACTGTTAGAGATATTTAAATTTTCCTTCCTTGTGTGTTACAATGCACTTTTCAGCTTAAAAATCTACTAACATTTACTAACTATTCATACAAAATTGGAGGCACCAGAATAGAAACAGTTTAAATGGAACAGTTGACTAAAATACAGAATTGCTATGAACTATGTGGTTTAACATTGTATTTTTTGTGAGCCTTGTGGTTTAACATTGTATTTTTTCGTGAGCTATGAGGTTTAATGTATTTTTTCGTGAACTTTGAGGTTTAATGTATTATTTCGTAACTATGAGGTTTAACATTGTATTTTTTGTGAGCCTTGTAGTTTTATATTGTATTTTTTCATGAACTATGAGGTTTAATGTATTTTTTCGTAACTATGAGGTTTAACATTGTATTTTTTCGTAACTATGAGGTTTAACATTGTATTTTTTCGTGAACTATGAGGTTTAACATTGTATTTTTTCGTGAACTATGAGGTTTAATGTATTTTTTCGTAACTATGAGGTTTAACATTGTATTTTTTCATGAACTATGCATTTTGCTAATATATATAAATCATTATCCAAAATAAATGTGCTTAAAATGGCCATTTTTTAAGCATATTGAAAATTAACAAATTATTATAAAAGTATTTATTGTAGAACATAACTAAATGACTTGCAAATTTGAAATTTTCGAGACGCCTTTTTAATAATTTAACACAATTCTTTACACTTGCTTTAAATGTAAATATTTAAAATAGAATAAAGTAATTTTAATATAAGGTAGTAAGAAATAACACCAAATGGTTGACTTTTCTTATGGTTTCTAAATAATTAATGCTTTGATGTTCATTCAACAGTTCATGGATTCGATTCTCATCGAGAGTGAGGATTTTGTCAATGTTCGCAATCCACTTTAAGCCTTAAGTCAAGTTGAATTAGTCTTCGCATGTAAAAAGTAAAAATAAAAGTAACAAATAAATATTCTTTATAATTTTGTGAATCATCTTAAAATATGTTTCTTTTTATTTCAATTTGAGCGGAAATACTCATTTATATTCAGTCTTTAAGTAGAAATATGTTGCAAAAAGTTCAAGGTCATTTTTCAATCTCCTCTTTTTCCTATAGATTTTGTGATTTATTGGTTCTCTTCGTGTTATCGGCCTACACAGTCTAATTTATTCTTTCAGGAAGCCATTTAATACGAAGAGCAATTCGTTCAGATATTCTGTAATAGGTTTACTTGTATTCGTGTAATTAATATCATTGATATTGTACAAATCTTTTCAAAAAAGATGCCTTTTCAAAATGGATACTTGATATGTGATAATTCTGTTAAAAAAGCTTTTAACTGAAAGTCCAGAAATGGAGTTCTTATTTATTAATGAATTACAATTTTGCTATGGCAGTTTATCTAGATGAGCTTGTAATCTCTGTGAAAAGATACTCAATTATAGTCTGTATAAGTAAATAGTATTAAAAGAAAATAGAGTGATAACTTCAATGTGATTATGCTCGAATGGAACTGAACAATTTAGTAGCAGTTTAGTGACAGATAAAATTCTTAAATTTCAAATGAAGGCAATTTTAAGGATACAATAATTAAAAATGAAAGTATACATTTACCTTTGGCCTAACCCCTTTCTGTATATCTCTAATTTGATAATTTTTACAGAATGGATTGTGAATTGTCATGGTACTTATAATTTTTCATTTCTTCAGTCCCTCTATTATCAGAGTCATTATTTTTATAAATTGTACTTCTTATTTTTCTGTTGTATGTATCTCTTTATTTCTTATGTATTTTTATTTTCCTGGGGGAGGGGAGGTTTCTAAGTTGTTAAAACCAGTATATTTACATGCTACTTTATCTTTTGGATCATTACAAGAACATATTCGAAACGCCTTTTCAAATTATCTTCTGTTCCTCTGGTATGAAAAAATAAGTTTATACACTCCATTTTCTGAGGTCATTTTTGTTTGTTTTTAAACTACTTGCAATTTTTGCTGGAAATATTTTAATTTGTATTGCCATTTATCACTTATCTCCATAATCATATTTGTTTCAGTTTTACACCTACATTTTGAGTAGAAACTAATACACGAACTAAAAAACACAAAAAAGCTATTAATTTTTTATTATAACTAACAATATTTACATATTTAAATATTTTTTATGATTCATTATTCACTAGATTAACATATGCAGAACATCACAAAATGAAGCTTAGTAAAAGATAATGTAAGGTATTTATGTGGTTTATAAGCTCTCTCTCTCTCTTTCTCTCTCTACTTAATTTAGTGTACATTTTGCTGATTAAAAATTCTGATACATTATGATATACACTTATTTTTTTAAATTTATAATTTATTATTTTGATATTTTCAAATTGAAATTATTTTTTCATAAAAAACGGATAAAATATAATGGGTTATTGTAACCAACAGAAATGTGGTGCTGAATGTAAGAAATTCTCTAAATTTTTAGAAAGCTCTAGTTGGAACTGCTAACATTATCTCTATAAATATTAAGAAAAATTCAAGAAATCTTTGATAGCAATTGATATTTAATTACAATTTTACATTTTTTGAGCACAAATATTTAATCTATTTGACCTTAAAAAATTCAGTGAAAAATATGTAAGAGCTAACATGAAATATTTATTTGTAACGAGCTCATAAAAATATATAAATACTTTATAGGAAAATACTTACGTAAATATTACAAATAGTAAACAACCAATTTTTTTAGGTTGATTACTCCATTATCTCGGAGAATATGAGTTAGTAGCTAAATGGTCAACTCCATGGACTTAACTTTTATAGTTTATGAGATCAACTCTTATCTTCAATGTGTATTTTTAATGGTTCAAAGTCCACCTTAAAATGTTTACTTGATAGTGAGCAAAAAGTGCCCACAAAGAGCAATTAAAAGAACAAATCTGAAGAAGTAACTTAACTAATTTTGTAATAAAATTAATTATGTTAATTGAAGTTTAAATAGGTTAAGAAGTATAGCTTTCTGCGTTCTTCCTTATAATAGGCTAGTTAATACTCAGTTGTTATTTTATAAGTGTAAAAATAAAAATTTAATAACTCAGAACTTCCAAGACTTTAAATGCCTCCAAGAAATTACTTAAATTAGATTTTAATGAAATGTAAATTGAAATATAGAAAATGGTTCGTATTTATATTTCAGAATCATGTAGAAGCCTGGAAGAAAACAAAAACTGAATTTTTGTTGGAAAAATAATGTGATTGACATATAGTAAATTTTCTTTCGTACTGATGATTAATTAATTTTTCATCAGTTATTGCTTATTTTTATTTTTATTTATTTATTTTTTTTACCTTTTGAGATTTGATCATTTTTTATATCAAAGTTTATAACTGAAAAGCCCTTTTAGCATCACTTTTATCCTGAATGCTCTTCAATTCTTGCATTGTCTTAAAGTAGTCTGCTCCTATTGTAATAGAGAATAATATGAAAGATGCGAGAAAGTAAAAAATTTTAAACATTATTTACAAGGAAGTACACAGTGACGACTCTAAATTTATAAAATTCAACACATGAGAAAGCTATTCAATTTTTGTATTCTGGATTACAATGAAATCTGTATCAGATTGCATTTGCGTTTTATTGAGAAATAATGAGTACTCTAATAACTATAGATGCCATTGTCACACGTCTTTTTTAACTTTAGGGTAAATTTTTTAATGTTTATGCCATTTTTCTGCATGTGTCATTGAAGAAAATTCGAAAACCTGTCTTGTATTCATAAATGAATGTAAAAGCAAATGAAAGTTCAAAAAGCAAAAGCACAATATGTCTTTCACTCTTCAATAGTGACAATTCAACTTGCGAATTTCCATTTTCTTGCAAGAGATTTAACAGAATAGTTCTTATAATTTTCAGGCACAATGGGTTTGAAACCACAATTTTCAAATTGGAAAAATATGGAATCATTAATAGAATCCTTTTAATAATCTTGAATGTGGTTTTCAGGACTCTTAATCGAATCCTTAAATTGACTCGAAAAATTGAAATTAGCTTGTAAATACATTAAAAAATGAGGATTTCAGAGTAGCAAAAAGATCATTACATCCTGTTTCTTTTCTTACACAATTTCTTTTTTCTTCTTTACTATACAATGGCATTGGACTCAGAATTACTCCATTTTACTCAATAACTAGCGCTTTTTGTTAATAACTAATTCAGATTCAAAATTTTCTGTTACAAGTTTCCTACTCATATTCATATTATGCTACTTATTTTTGATTTTATGTTTCTCAATATACATCAGTGATTTTAGAAAGTTGATTTGTTATCAAGTTGATGTACTATTTACAAAGCAATACATACTTACATAATAATTAGCTAATTAAATAATTATTTCTCTACACAATTTATGGCATACAAATTTTTCATAGTAAAATTTTAAGTCCGAAAAATACCAACCGTTTAAAATGAATAAAATATCAAAAACTAAAATACGTTGCAAAGCTTAAAGTTTGTAGTACATATCATATTTTTAACTTTTTATTAAAATTTAGATCACATCCATACACAGAGGTTTTCTCCCATAAGAAATTCTTTTAAAAATATTTATGATCTTGAAAATGTTTAACTTATTTTCGTAAACATTGATTTCTTAGAACGTATTTGTGTGAATAATTATTGTATACAGAAAATGTTTTTGTGGAAATGAAACTTTTCTACCCGAGCTACTAAATATTTCATATATGCCGATGTTATGATAGAATATATCAAATTATTCAAGGTTGTGTGTATCTAAAGCCACATATAATAACAAGATATATTTGTTTTTAGATTGCCTCTAGAATTGCAAGATAAATTGTTTTTCATTGTTTTCTTGTGTTAAGTTTCTTTAATGCCGGTCATTTCTTCATTCAAATTAGCTTGTACCCGTGTTAGAAAAGAAACAAAATTCGAGTGATAAAAGCTAACATTGCCACATTCTATTAAAGAATGTTTCATATACTCACTGTCAAACATACACTGAGGAAGCAAATGAAGGAATTGTATTTGCTATTTTAATATCGTTTCATTAGCATAAATTTAAAATCATTAATGTATTTTTCATCAATTAACTAAAAATAAATACTCAAAACTACAGTTTTGAATGTAAAAACATGTTTTTGAATTAATTAGAGAGTTAATTGTAAAATTAAAAAAATCTTGTTTAATCTTGAGAATGAAACAGGACTCATTTTCACTGAAAATTACGATTACATTTCCTCAAATATTTAATCGTCATCTCTAATTAGATTAATATGTATATGCCTTTTCTCTCTCTCATTCGTATGATAAAATATCTTTGAAAATTATACATTTATAGTACAATATTTTGACACAAAAATAATCTAAGATATCAAAAAATTTTCCAATATGTTCAAGATACTCTAGAATATTTATATTGATAATATAATTAAAAATATGTCAGATTTTAACTATATCAGCAAGATAAAATTTTTAAAAAAATAGTATTTGTTTATCTCTATTAAACTATTTTTTATTAACCAATTTATACCAATTTACGAGTGTTTTTATTTTAAAAATAATTTTATGTATTTAATGCATAATAAGTATGAACTTAAAATTCGATACAAATCATTATTTTGTTCAATGCCTTATTATTTGAAAGATAATTAATATACATTCTATATATCTCTATATCTAATCAGCCATTAAAGATTAATATCTTATTAATTTTTTATTTTTAACCTAATTTTATGTATATATATAGCTTAAGAATTATTGAAGGAATTATTCTTGATGAGTTGAAATACAATCCTAAAAATAGACCAGAAAACTTTTAATCAGTTAGAATTTAGAAAATAATTATAATTAAAATTCATATTTTACTTAATCATTAAACCCATCTGTACTAAAGGAATATTATTAATTTGAATTCATAAACTTGTTACAGTCTTATATAATTGTTGTCTACGTATAGGTCTGTTTTGGTAAAGTGATTTTTCCTTCATTAAATAATCTTGAGTTTTATTCAGAGAATTTCTTAGATATTTATCACTAGTGGGGTCTATTATATCTAGATCATTTTATTCTAGAAACGTCTCATTTCTTGTGATATTAATTATTATGATAGAATATAAATATGTTCACACACAACATCAAAGATGTAAATGGCACAACGACAAATTTTAATTCCTTGAATTATATATTCATAGTTTTAAATCCTTTTATTATTATTAACATGCACAGACAGTACTTATGGTTCTTTTCCAAAAATACCTGAATTGTGTGCTTTCTCTTCTGTTACATAGTTTCAATTATAAATATTTATTCAGTTTACAATTAGTTACTTTGCTAAAGATTGCAAGTCAATTGTCATAATCCTTAGTATATAATGTTAAAGATATAATACAAATAATATTCATACATTTCAACCGATTACATATTTTCATTAGATTATGCATAACTCGAATTATTGGTAAACTGCCTTATTGCAAGAAATGAAAAATTACTCCGCATATTTCGACTTAATTTATTAAGTTATCATGCTTTCTGCTCATATACAAATAATGAGAAAAAATATGTTTTTTTTATGAATAGATTTGTTTACCAATGAACATTGAGTTATAACAATCAATAGAGGTATTAACTAAAAAATTGCCTTGGTTTAATGAAGAAATAGACCTTATTTTTAACTTTCATGATAAAAATATACTGGTTAACATATAAATGTTCTGCGCTATATATACAGACAAATATCTAATGTGTTAGTTGTGATAATTATTTAAGAGCAAGGGTAAAAAACCTTGCAAAAAATATGCTTTTCAAACTACTTAGCTCACTTCGTCAGTTATAAAAATTTGTTTATCATGAGATTTATTCAAGTTACTCAAGTCAAAATATAGTAATAGACCACTAAGTTTGACAGATTTGTGTGGATGGAGTATAATATTTCTGTTGTATTAGTAATGTATGATTGAAAGTTTATACAAGGGACTTTTTTTCTTCCTTTATAGCATCTAGGACTACTGAACTTGATTTCACAACAGAATACTTTTATGATAAATGAATGGCATCAGAGATTTATCCTAGTTTCGTCAGCCTTCAGACCACCTTACGGTGATTCGATTCGAACACCGCGTGGGTTTCACTGCATTTCAGTTTTGCTGTGAAATTATGAGAGTGCTCCCACCGGCTGGTAGCGGTCGCCCATGGAGCACAGTTTGGCAACAAGTGTCGGGAGCTTCCGCCACAAACGAAGCAAATAATTTCATGGGGTGAGGGAGTCAATATTCGTACATCCCATAGTAAAGCTTCTCGTTATTTCTACACATTTGAAAATCTAGATTATGTGTAGTTAAAAATTCTAGGTAAAATTACCTTGCAAAAAATCTTTGTCTTTATTCAATTATAACGTTTTGTATTTTATCTGGAAAATTTTAATTGGAGCTAAAGGAATATTTTAAAAACAGACTACATAGTAACTTCTAAAGCAATGATGAATATAACTGCTAATGAAAAAACTATAAATACTAAAACGTATCTGCAAATAGCCATCTTTATAAATTTGGTCTTTTAGAAGCTTTTTTTTTTAAATTTTCAGTTTTGAATTCAGTTGTTAATAAAGAATTCATTCCTTAGAACTTTTCGAACACCATAACAAAACAAATACAGAAAAATAAAAGATTATACAGCTATGAATCTAATATATTTTGCTTGAGCTGAAAAATCTATGTAATATTTTTAATACAATTTTCTAAATTAGACATATCGCAAATGGATTTTCTTTTTTTTTAAACTTTATTTAGTAACAAGTTTTATTGAAGATGAATACCATAAAAAACGCAGTTTCTTCAAGCACCATTATCCATATATGAGAAGCACAAAGTATTAGCTCCAATGAATAACTGTAATACACCAATCCAAAAACTCACACTATTTATTGTAGTATTTCTTTCCGGATCATATAAGTTTGTGAAGCAGCTTGAAAAAATATGTAGAGTGAAAGTAAACACTCTCTTTCAGTTTGCAAAGAGAAAATAAGCAATTTTATTTAAATATTTTAGTGAAGAAAAAAAATGGATTATATGATAAAATTGCTTATTTATTATAACAATTTGAAATGGACTTAACAGGATTTGAGACTGACTACACTGAATGCACAATAAGTACTTAGATTACTATTAATGAAAATTTTATTTTACAATAAGTAAAACTAAATATAAGAAAATAGTAACAGTAGCAGTACAATTAATTTCATACTCTATATATTTATAATATCTTCAGCAACATGTAAAACAAAAATATTATTTATACTAATAGCCATTAAAATTGCTACGCCAGAAAGAAATACAATGAACAAAATGATATTTATTAAATATTATATAATACTAGTAGTAACAAGTGATTAAGTTTTCAAGAAATATAGAAGTATGGATCTTGAGAAATCATTACGCAGAATAACCACCTCGGACAAATCATAATGTTACAGTAAGATCCATTAAGGTCATATAGGTTATGTCTGTCTTCTTGGTTGTTAGTGATAGCTGGCTGTTTAGACCCATCATGGCTTTTCGTATAATCATCCTCAACTCATAGATTTCATACACTGTAGAAAGTCATGAGGCCTAAATTGAAGCGAGAAGAAACACTGCGATAAGATAAGCCGCAATTCCTATGAACGACAATTTGAGCTCTTCAACATCAGATATGTACTCTCAAGCAATTCTTCTAATACGAGGTATCACATCGTTCAAATGCAGGGCATTATAAATGTGTTGTAACATTCCTTCATTTAAACTCATTGTAGATGTTGCTATCGTCTCCTGTTTTATAAGAATGAGTTGAAAAGTTAATCTCATTTGCATGTCCCAGCATTTCCTTTCAGTTGTGTAAATTTCATCTGGGTAATAAATAACATTCTTGATATATACGTTTTAAAGACCAGCAGTTTATTTAACATCATCAAAATTTGAAAAGATGGAGAGCATGCTAAAGTCAATGTAAAAATCTAATGTCAGGTGGTGGCATAATGTTGACATAAATGGTGATGTAATATTTAAGATGAATGTTCTCTTGAAGATTGTGAATGCGAATACACACGTATAAAAATTTCAATGAAAATATTTCTTGGATGAAAATCTGCCATATAAATTTTACAAGAAGTCGCTCAACAGAATTTTAACTTTCTTCCATACGATGTTAAAACAAGTTTTCACATAAACAATAATTTTAATCGCTTTAAATATGTTACTCCATTATAGCATTTATGATAATTGATATTTACATAAATATGTGAGTAAAACATTTGTACATCAATAATTAATTATATAAGCAAAAATATTCAGTAATATACACATATTGTTATATAAAAAAAACATTTCTAGAAATAGGAGGCATATTTAACTTAAAATGTTTAAATTTTATTTATACTTTTAATAAAATGCCACTATTTTCAAACACACACATATTTATATGATTTTAAAGAGAAATCATATAATAATGTGCAATATATATATATTCTTCATCAGTAGAATAAATATTTCAAAAAGTGTCTTAAATTCATAATATTCAACGAAAAATAGGTTTATCTGAGTCACATTTTTACGACTCAAATTTCATCAAGTACATTGATATGCACTAAGGCAAGAAAAATCCGGTTTAGGCTGTACCTTCAACTGATTAAGTGTCATAAAGTTTAATTATCTTATTAAATAAAGAGAAAAACTCTTAATGTTGTACGACCCCGTCATAGTTAATTTAATCAAAAGTGCTTTATCTTTCTTTGAATGCGGGAGATATCTCTCAAAGCCGTTCAATGAGTAAAAACGATGCTTTAAGCAAGAATACTAGTAAATTATGGAAATTCAGTCATTTACTTATCATATTCTGAATAGTTATCTTTAATAATTAAATCATTTATTTGATCAAGCCCTTAATTGAGGTTATGTGGTAGTTTTTTGTTTGTTTGCTTGGTTTTGCAATTTAATAATAACAAATGTCGGAGCCAAACACAGCAGAAAAACTAAGTAACCCGAAATGTTTGTCCTTAGGAATGTACTTGCATATACATGTAAAGAATTGCAAATAGAAAAGAAGTATCTATTTCGTAAAAACAGAATATATAACCCACAAAGCCCTTCTTATTCATATTTTATTAATGAAATCTCCCCACGTTCCCTAAGCCAATATTTAAAAAGATAAACTTGAGAACAAACTTAGCTCCTACGCCTATATGCTCTATATGAATCATATTTTGGTATGTAATAGTAAAAAATGGATCATAGTTCACTTGATAGTGATTTTCAGTTATAGTTAATATTTCAGTGGATGTTCAGTACCAAAATACTTGACAGATCAGTGACTATTTCTTCAAATCAACCAGTCAACCGTGTCATGAAAAGTGATTATTCCTGTATTCAGAAGTGCGTGAGTTCCATACCTTAGCTCAGAAAACCATTACCCTGAGTAAGTTTTTAGACACATTAAACTTTCATCAGAACCCATCACAGTGTTTGTTTAAAGAATAGTGTGTCAACTCAATTACTTTGGAATTTGATCATGGTTTAAAACTAAGAAGTGTTTGCTTGAATTTAACGTCAGCTAGCAATAGTAAAATACAGAAACGAACATAATAAATCTATTAAGGGAATTGAATTTATTGAATTCATATTTAAGGTGAATGAGGGTTAAAAAGGTGATAAAGAAAGAATTGAACATCATAATGTTACGCGTATGAGATCATTGTATAAAAGAGAAGATGCCTCTCCATCCACTCCAAAAACAATATTAATCCGAAGTAATGAGTTGATGAGACTTATCATTTTGTAAGAATTTTAACTTAATGATTTAAGAAACTTTAATCATTTGTATATGAAAAACATAAATATAAAAGAATTAAATCAATAAATCACTTATATATCTGTGTGTGCATTAGCCTCCTTCAAGACAATATTAAACCACACATGGCATACATGCCACACACATCTTACATTTTTTTACTCAGTTGGACTGTTTCAGTCCCGCCTATATATTCTTCTTATTTTGCACATTCCAATCATAATGTACTTAAATTACTTCTCAAAACATCTTGGATTGTAAAATTTTTACTTTTTTTAGAAAATTTCAAAATTGATCTGTTTTTTCGTATTTGTCAAGAAACAATTTAAGAAGGTATTGCTTAAGCTAAATTTAAAAATAGAATACACGAAAATAAGAAAATATCGATCATTCAGAGATAAAGTATACTTAGCTTGATAAAATAAAGAAATTTTTTCATAAATGAATTTATAAATTATCATCTGCTATCCCATTCACAAGAGACCTTTTCTTCTTAATTTTTCATTTTAACTTGCTTCCAAATTTTTATCTGTAAATGTGCGGGAACCATTATCCTCTTGCCCTTTTCCAATATAGTTTTCTTTTTCTTTGAAGAAACTTAAGCCCACATAATAATTTTTATAAGATGAAGAGAAATTTATTGTTAGATGGCAGATCTTTCTCATAAGCTTTAATCTCAGTTGAATCCGAGCCAACTCCTTGACATCAGAGGTGGCACTAGAACCGGGAATTCACACAAGGCTCTGCGCAGAGTAATCTGTAATAAAAATGCATTTTTCCAATTCATATGCGACAAAATGATTCTTTCTTCGTAGCTTAAAATGAATATGTTGATACATTTGAATATAAAATAGTTGTTTTACTCATAGTTTAATTGTTTTATTGTTTTTTTTTTACTTTTTGATTAATCAGTTATTTCTCAATATAAATAGTTATTTAATTTTATAATAATTATGTTATTATATATATAATATTGTTATCCATAGTATGAACCTCACATGTGACCAATATGAAATAAAATTGAAATCTTATTCATTTGTAAAAAATATGGTTTAACTAACTAAACTTAATGCAAGACATGTCTCAGTTTTTAGAGTAAAAAATCTCTGAATCCCGCATATTAATGGACATAATGTGTTACTAATTTTACAAAGGAAATTTGGTTACAGTTAAAATTTATATATTGTATTTATTTTATAAAAGGGATTTCCTCTCTCTCTCTCTTCTTGATTGCCGAGCTGGCAGCCGAATGGTTAGCGCTCTTGCCTTCGGTTCATCAGTTCGTAGGTTCGAATCCCACCTTGGGCATGGATGTTTGTAGTGATTCGGAATCCACTTTGAGCCGTAGGTCCCGGTCTAATTAGCCCTCGTGTGCAAAAAATGACCGTTGAACGACAAACAAAACCAAACCTCTTTATTTATTTAAAATTAATCAAATACATGACTGATTTATATCAAATAATTGCACGAATAATTGCAATTATTTCAGAAAATATATATATTGATGAAAAAGAATGTGCATTAGTTTTGTGTCTCAGTATAGATTTTGACAAAATTTAATTTAAGTCACTTGCAAATTTTAATAAGTATAATGCTTTTTTCATTTTCCCCTCCTCCATTTATAATGTTGAATAATCAATTACCTTGGCAACAGCTATATCCCCAGATATACAAAAATTGAATGAAACAATAATAGTTCAAACATATAAAAAAAAGCTAATCTCAGCAAAGAAATTAGAAGTAGACATCCAAATGAATCCAATCTGAATTCCGCTTGAGGTTGATGCACTTCGAAAGAACTCTTTGGCAATGTACCAATACGAAATGAGAAAATAGAGAATCGACAATTCAAGATGAAAAGAAAAAGGTTGCTACTGCCGCTTCGGGGTTGCAATAGATATCCCATTATATATCCTGAATAGTTTAAAACTAATTGTTCTCTGAATTATGCAAGCGGTCATAAATGATGAATGTAATGAATGAGAAACTGTCAAAAAATATTAAAAATGCATTGATGAATGATTAGATGTGTATATATTTGTTAATTACTGCATTTCATTGATATGATTTTTCTCATAAAAATGATCGACTTTCTGAAAAAAATGTCTCCTAAATGTGTATCAAACAATGTGTTCCAAAATCTCTTTCTCTCAGGTATCTTTTTTGAAAGTTCAAAATAGCAAGTTTTCAAATACAGAAATAGAAAATTTAAATACTTTAAGTAACTTTTGATGTTTTATGTAATTTTAATAAACAAGACAGATTTTTATTTTAACTTGATCAAGCAAGTAAACAATTATAAATAAATAAGCATTATTTTTAAATGCGGGTTTAAACTGATTTTTAGATATATAACGAAATCTTTTCGAACGGTCATTAGTTAAAATGCATGAAAAAATAGGATCGACATAAGTTGAAATTCAAAAAGTGTGATATGTCTTTTGATGAATACATATTGATATGTATTTTGAAAATGTGATATGTATTCATCAAGAGTAACCAAAAATACAGAAGAACAATTCTACAAACAAGGACTAGTTGACTTAGCAAATAAGAGATCAAATTCCTAATCAAACTGAAGGCGGGCTTCTTGCTTCTTTTAAATTTGATTTCTCGAGCAGTTGTTGGCAACGAGTCTAATGGGTGTTCTGAGGATTAAGTGATAGATGATATTGCAGCATATTTAAGTTTTTAATAAAAATAAAGAAATAAGAAACATAAAATTTTCATGAACAAATAATTATATACTGATATAAAAAGCAAGTATGTTGAAATGGATGAAAGATTACGTGAATTGGAAAATTCAAATATTGTTATGACGACTGAAAAATTTTTTAATTTCGTGAGATTTAAGTACTATTGATATGATTTCATGAAAATTAAAAATAAAATAAGTTGTCTGATTGTATTACTGACTTAAAGAGCGTTAATGGTTGATTTTGCAGCTGTACCGATTGTGAATGAGCAGAATCTAAGAATCTTAAAATTGTAATTCATAACAAGCCGTTAACCTATGGAAGGTGCTAACTGCATTTTTGAGCAAGATAATTGTGAATGTGCCTTTGGAACAGCATGTTCAAAATGGTTAATATTTTAACATGCTGTTCACCAGTGGAAGGTGAGAACTTAATTTTTGAACAAGATGAGCTTTTTTGGGATGGAAAAGAGATTCTATTTTGATGTAATCGAAGAAAATTATCAAGATTTTAATATTGTAGGAGACGTTTATGCAGACTTATGTTCTCAAAAATGTTTATAAAACTAGATAAATAACTTGAAAATGCCGAATGCTACTGAGTATGTTAGAGAAGGGTTTAATTTTTTATCATGAAAAAAGACCATATAAAATATTAAGTAAGACATAACTTCGAAAATTTAAAAAAACTGAATTACCACTAAAATAGTGAGCACGTCACAATTTCGATTTACACTATTTTTATGTTTTATGTAAAAGATAAAACGTATTACGGATTAATGTAATATTTATTATATAAAGTATTATTTAACATTTATTATATATAAAGTATTAAGTAATATATTATTTGTATAAAAAATAAAATTTATAAAAAGTGCTTGAAATTGCAAATTCAAGTGATAAAAATAGTATATATTTCGACACTGGCACCAGACTTATATTTTAGTGAAATATCCAATAACTATTTAAGTAGGAGAACGCAAATGCGTGTATATACATACATATAAATATAAATGCATAAATTTTTATACCAATAATATGACGTATAATGCATTAAATTTACTTTTTATAATTCATTTTGAAGTTATCTGCAAATATTAAATTGCGCATTCACATTACATTTATATGAGCCATAAAATTCTTACATTTCATTTCTATTTTTGCTACAAAGCAATCAATATCTAAGAATTTTATTTTGGTAACATTTTATTGATATTTTTACATAATATATACTTATACTTTTATTTAATATGATTTTTTATTTCCTGTATATTATACAAGTAAAGTTTAAATAGAGCTATGACAATGAATGTATTTTTAAAAACTATTTTAAGAATGCGATTAATTTAATAGAAAAGAAATACAAATTAATGAATAGTTTAATATGTAATTAATACTAACCCTAAGTAAAATTTAAATATAATTTTTTTTCACACAAAATTATATATATACTCTATACCTATAATAAATTTTGCTATTATCATTTTCCTTAAGGAAAATTAAAATTTTAATTAAAAAACTTTTAACTGTTTTTTAGGAATCATATTTTAAGCAACAATATACAATCTCATCAAGCAAAAGTCTGTTAGAATGTGTCTTCTTGCTACTTGACGTTTCAGAGTTTCCTTAATCCAAGTATAGTACACGGAAAAATTTCATGACCTTATGCAAGATAAAAGAAAAAAGTGTTCATTTCCTTTTACTCAAATCAAGCTATTTTTATGAAATAATATCTGCATTAACACAAAAAATAATGAAGATAAGAAATGAAACTGTCAACCCAATCACCTTCAAATTATTCATACCCTCTTCCTCCAAGGTTAAGGAAAGAATTTATCCCAGGACGTCGCCTTCAAATGTCATATTGCAACAACAATATCAGTACTTTTATTCGCTCTTCTTTTATAATCTTGAATAGATCATAAAATGCAAGTCAAAAAACGAGTTAAGTCACCAATACAGAAATAACATCCTTATTTATAATACAGAACTCAGAGATCACGTAAATTTAATCTATGAAATTTCATATTTACTAATTTTGAGCTGAGAGAATTTTTATGATTATGGTATTAGTAAAATAAATAAAACTATTGTTATGTTTTGAGGTAATTCTCCGACTATATCTCATTATGCTGTTTTAAAGTTGAGATCAGAAATTTTCCTCATCTTGTAAACAGTGCAATGTAATATCTTGGTAAATTATAGCAAGTTTTTAGTTGATGAGTTCTTACAATAAGTATGAAGAATTAATGCTGGTTCTTCATTATAATTGCTCATTTATAGAATAATGTATATCATTGAGATTATTGCAAATAATTCTCATTGTGTAAAAGGGATTCAAAGAAGAAATGCACAAAATTTAAGTCTCGTCTAGATCAGAATTGTTTATTGGAGTTTATTAATATTTGAACTTACATATCAAAGAAATTCTATCGATAGATAATTCAGCATAAGTTACTGAATACGCAAAATTTGTATTTATTTAAATTTCTTTTTTTAATAAAATATACATTAATTAAACATATTTCATTAATAATAGAAGAAAATACCTTAAAAACCAAAAAAGTATCTAAAAATAAGAAGTTTGATTATTATTATGGATCGAACTTTGCTGCATTTTTAAAAATTTGTGTTGATGAAAAAGAAGCTAAAATGAGCTTAATTATGAAACTAATTTTTCAATTATATTGGAGTACTTTTAAAGTAAATTACGTATATTTTTGACAAATTAAAATAAAAAAACATTTTTTGAAATACACCATGTCCATAAATTAAGGATAATGAAGAAGCCGGCCACTAAATGTACAGAAACAAAACGTGATTTGTTTATAAAGTTTATGTGTTAAACAAATGAGAAAGAAGAAAATAAAGAGCGTAAGTATAATAGTACAAGGCATATAACAAACCACGGTTATAGCATCTTGGAGCACTTACACCAAATACCACCCGTGCAACAACTCAATAGTAAGTTGTTAGTATGATGGTTAATATATCGCGTATGTCCTCCATACGAGAAAATATAGTCCGTACAACACCGAGGCATACTGAGGATCACATTATCGAGTTGCACTTGGGGCAGAGAACTTCATTGAGTAAGCAATACTCTATAAGGCTCCAGTAAAGATGTAAGAGGTGTGATAGGCTGTGATTCGTTGGCCGAGCATGTCTCCCACATTCTCTATTGGATTCAAGTCTGGTGAGAATGCTGGCCATTCCATACGGATGATATCCTCCGATAGAAGGTATCGTTGACGATGTTCGAACGCTGAGGGTGGGCATTGTCATCCATAAACAGAAATTCAACGCCCATGGCATTCCCAAACAAATGAACATGTTCCAGAATGATGCCCTAATATGTTTTACCAGTCATGGTTCCAAACTGAACAACAGATGTGTTTTGGAGCCCACTATAATCCCTCTCCAAACGAGTACTCTTGTCCCACTATAACGTTGGTGTTCAGTGATGTTGTCTTGGAGGTACTGGATGCCTGGCGTTATCCTTATGAACATCCAACGTGAATCGGGCTGCAAGTTAAACCTCTATTCATCGGAAAACACAATACGAGCTCACTGTGAAGGTGTTCACATTTCTAGTTCTCTACTCCAGGCTAACCATTGGCGATAGTGAGTTGCTGTGAGCGAAACACATATGACAGCCCTGAAAGCATACAGACTATAGTGTCCCAAACTTCTGCACAGGGTTTGCCTTGAAACGGTCAAATCCGTGGCTGACGACAGCTGACGCGACAGGTCCTCTGCTATGCTCTGTTTCTTTTAGAGGTTACTGATAAATACCAGTCGTCATTCAGCGTTGTCACTCTGGGGCAATCTGTTCTGTAACATCTATAGACTTGGAATCCATCATCTTAGAATCGTTGCCACAACTTAGAGATGACACTTATGGAGATACCAAATTTTTCGGCTACAACCATCTGCACTGCATTCCAGGTGGCTGATAATTCTACCGCGCAAAGCATCATCGACATGCGTCTTCTGTGTCATACTTATGCGATCGTGGCACTGAAAGCCGTACGAACTGATTGTGAGCACGTTTCCTTCTTTGCCACAGTCCCTCTCTTACTCTATCGTCATTGTGGCGTACGCTCGGAGTCATCAAAAGCCTTTCTGTAATTTTCATATAATGCTTGTCCACGTGAGTGATATTTCTACAAGTGACATTTTTCCTTTTGCGCTCTATTTCCGGGTGTTTCTGAATTATCTTTAAGTTATGAAAATGTGTGTATTAAGAAATGTTGTAAATAATTGATAAAATATAGCATCCTTTCACACTGAATGATCTTTTCGTTCGTTCAGTATCGTTCAGTAGCCTTCTGGTCGGTAGGAGAGTTGTATCAAGAAAAGAAAACCTAACCCCCTCAGAAGGGTAAAATATATTGGTCACTCATTCGTTGAGAATAGTGGAGCGAGATGACATTATCGGTTAGTTCGAAATATCATCATATTTGGTAATGTTCATAGTTACATTTTGGAATCCATCACACAGGTGTGGTATAATTCATACCTTTTTTAAAGGGGTTGTATATACAATAAAAAGTACTAAGTACAGATACGGAAGACAAATAACTTATATATATATATATATATATATATATATATATATATATATATATATATATATATATATATATATATATATATATATATATATATATATATATATATATATATATATATATATATATATATATTTACAGTATGTCCACTCAAGTCCCTTGCCACCCTCTTAGCTTCGGAACGGCTGCTACTATATTTACAAAAGTGGTGTCTAGGTATCGTAATGTTGCCATGCGCTACTGAATGAAACAGACTACTGCGCCACCTGGTGAAAAACTCCGCAGTTTTTCACCAGGTGACATTCCTATCTCGAAAACGGAACAAGATAGAGAGAAAAAGTGATCTACAAAGTTGTAGAGCATCCTCGATTTAGTACGAAAAGATACCTAGTAGGCATTAATGTGATGAATACAACGGTTAAAAAGCGCATTTGTTGTTTCGTGCTGTGACGTGACAAAACTATCTAAGAAAGAAAAAAAAACAAATAATTATAACAATATACTTTATTTAAGATGTTCAAACTTCTCACCGTCAGCTACAATGCACAGTTGGATCCTTGCTTGAAGATCACGTTGCACACGTTGGAGCATACAGCGTGACACGTTGGAACACGCGACCGTAATGCATCGTTTAAGGTCTTGCAATTTTTGTGGAGGGGTCGCATACACCTGCTGTTTCAAGTATCCCCACAGGAAAAAGTCCAGTGGAGTCAGATCAGGAGAACGTGGAGGCCCCTCTTCGAAACCGTCATACCCTAGTATTTGGTTGCCAAATTCCTTGACCAGGTACTGCTTCACTGGAGATGTCTTGTGAGCAGGATCGACGTCATGTTGAAACCATAGATTCTTAAGATTAAACAACGGCAGGTTCTCCACAAAATCGGGTATTACCTTCTGTAGCAATTGTAAATATCGTGCACCCGTTAACGTGCCATTGTAGAATATATTGGGCCTATCAGCTTTTTATTGTAAATTGCGCACCAAACGTAAATAGCATACCGCATTTGATGTCGAACGTCAACGAAACATTTAGGATTTTCCAGCGCCCAGTAATGAGTGCTTTGCCTATTGTAAATGCCATTCCGTAAAAAGCATGCCTCATCCGTCTACATTATATCTGCCAAGAATGTTGGCTGGACCTGTATCTGATTCATGATGAAGTTGCACCATGCATAGCGTCGCTCGGCATTCCGGTCCACTAAAACTTGTTCAGGCGTTGGTCAGTATGGATGAGCACCTGATTCGCTTAGGATTTTCCAATCCTGACTTTTGGAGAGACCACAGTGTTGACTGATCTCTCTTACGCTGCATTTCGGATATGCAAGGGCATATGCTAATACCTCATCTGGTTGAACTTGCCGTCCTACATTAGCTGGTCTGCCAGATCGAGGTCGACTAGTAACGCAACCTGTCTCCCTTAAGCGTTTTACAACAGTTAGGATGGTTTGATGAGAAGGATGCGGGCCTGCAGGGAAACGTTGGTGGTACAACATTGCTGCTGATCGTGCCTTGCGTCGATATTCACCGTACAGTAAAACCATCTCACAATACTCAGCTTTGGAGTACTCAGCCATTACCATTAGCATCAACATACTACAACCCCAAGAAGATGTTTCTTTTATAGCTGTCTCAGGAGAACAGGAGGGACGTTTCTTACGTATTTGCATACTGCATACATATTGCAGGAATTTTTTTTAATACTTCCGTTCTTCCCATTTCGAAATAGAAGTGAAAAATTGTAATCACGGAAACGACTTTTTGTTTTTTCAAATATGCACACGTACGATGTGCCACGTCACAGCACGAAACAACAAATGCGCGTTTTAACCGTTGAATTCTTCACATTAATGCCTACAAGTTGTCTTTTCGTACTAAATCGAGGATCCTCTACAACTTTGTAAATCACATTTTTTACCTATCTCGTTCCATTTTCGATATACTAATCCTAACTCCACAATTTTCCACCAGGTGGCGTGGTAGGTGGTTTCATTTAGTAGCGCATAGCTACTTTACTATACCTAGACACCACTTTTATGAATATAGCAGCAGCCGTTCCGAAGTTAAGAGGGTGGCAAAGGACATTAGTGGACATTGTGTATATATATAAGTAGATAGATACAGATATATGTGTCATGCAACGAGAGTTATTAACACATGATACAATAAAAGCCTGTCCCCTTAAATTTAAATGGTAGACCTAAAATCCAAAATTTTTATCTTTGTGGAAGACTTGAGATGAATCAGGAATCCGATTAAGTGAGATGTCAACATACGTGCAAAATAATCTTTAACAGGTTTGTCATTTACGTTTCTATTACATTGATATTCTCGAAATGAGTTCTGTAAAGTCAGTCTTGAGTTTTTTAGCCGGTTAAATAGGGCGCTAAGATAAATATGATACATGCTCATTAAGTTAGGCACACTTTAAAATGTTGTTTTGCATACCTCATATATATAAACGCACATATACTCTTTCTTTCTCTCTATCTTTCTGTATATATATATATATATATACAAAAAGATATATTTTATATTAAATTCTGCTTCTTTTATTCTTGTTTGATGCTTTGGTTTGAATTTTCGGTATGGCTTTGGGGTGTAATGGCTTTTTTAAGACTATGTCTTGGGCCATTGCAGAAAAGCCATAATTGTGCCAATGTGGTCAATACCCCCCTGATGAAGCTGGCCATGTTGGTACTTTATTCCATTTATATCTATCTTTCTTTCAAGTATTTTCAATGTAATTCTTTTTCATTGTATTCTTTTGAATATATTATTTTCCATTTCAATATATTGTTTTCCATTTAATATTTCAATATATTGTCTTCCATTTAATAAATTATACTGTATATATATATATATATATATATATATATATATATATATATATATATATATATATATATATATATATATATATATATATATATATAGGTAATAATTTGCTGAGGTCATTCTATAGGCTTAAATGATTGAAAGCTCAACTTTTTTGCTTATACAAAGAAACTCTATGCGGGCTTCAGATTAATGAAAGACTTATGATCCCGGAAATTGCCACTAGAATGACCATTAGAAATGGTCTGAAGAGTAATTCCTAAATTTTGGCTCGTTTCCTAAAGTGAATAGGAAGGATTAATGGACGTCGTTCTAAATTATTCTCGGGTACTAACATGTATGATTAGTTTGAAATCTATATTAATCTCTACTTCAATCTTCTAAAGTGTTATTAGATTTCTTGAATTACTCTTGAAGAAATAATGTATGTTAAGGCCACGTGACCAGTTTCTGTATTTTGTATAGATTAAAAATGTACGTTCCTTGTACAAATTTTATTAGATTTTAAAAGAAGACACTATATCCGTTCTTCAAATTGTTTCTTGGCACCATTATACAAATACTTCTCCTAAAAATCACATTATTATAAATTAAACGTTTTGGTGATTTCATTATCTTAAAATGAATTAAGCATATAGACTTAGTAAACATATAGACTCTCAAAATAAACTTAGTAAATAATATTTCATCACTATGGGTACTTTAACACACAGTATATTATACCTTATTTGTGTGTGTGTGTGCGTCGCGTTCTTAATTATTATAAAATATTCAATTTTAGCCAAAAAAATTAAGAATAAACATGGATTCTTTAAAAATACTTGTATATAGTTAGAGTTATCTTTCAGTTATTATTTTTTCTGATCCTTGTTGCTAACATTTTTATATTTTCTTTTCTATCCTTTCAATATAATAGTCCTTAAATCATTGCGGTTGCTTAGATATTGTATCAAATCCTACACTTTACTAAAACAAGTGCTCAACTAAGGAAAATATTTATTATGATTTAAGTTTTTCTAAACAAAGAAAACAAAACGTTAGTTTGCATGGCTGCAAACCTTTCAGAAACTTGTATTAAATTATTACATGTGTTTAATTGCATTTTAAAAAAGTATTATTTAAAAATTATTTTACTTTTCATAACTGCTAAAGTTTCAATCTCGGTCATTATTGAAACAGTGACTAGATAATAATTTTATTTGACCTTTACATTGACTAACTGCTCTCTGGAGTACAAGAATGCTTATCATATGTTCCTATCAATATGCTAAATAATCATTCTTTTAACATAATTATCAGAGGAGGTTTTTTTTCAGTATGATAAATTATATTAGAATAATTTATCAAATAAATAAGTTTTATATCTGTTTCCTTTTAGTTCTCTTATTTCCAGTTTCACATTGCTACATATAGTGTGATAGGATCGAACCTGTCAGACCATATCGAACAAATTTCAATAGGAAGTTGTGTCAGAAACCGTGACCATCTGCCGTTAGAGGGCTATATTCGCAACCGCATTAGAGAGCGGAAAGACTCACAGCTTTTCACAATATTCTCGCAAATCTGGTAGATCTGCTTGCGTATAGCGCCATTTAACATTGATGGCTAGAATAGAAGATTCACGTAAGTAACTGTGTTTCTCATGCTCATCAGAGACTATCTGATTTAACATCTCATCACAACCAGTATAACAGACGGTTGGAATTTTATATGTACTTCCAATATAGATTAAAATTAAAAAATACATGTGAAATTTTTTAGTCTAATTATTAATTACACAGAAGAAATGACCAAATAACACAAGGAATTAATTTGAGAAAAAACAGTTTATTCAATTAAAGAAGGAATATAGGAAACTAGTAAAATACGGTAATTTTTGGAAAATTGGAAAACTGATAAATAAGATGGAACTATTTGATCGAATATCTTTTTACAGCCTTTTACTATAATTTAAAAACTATTGATTTTCATTATAAATGGTTTGAGGCATTTGCATATTTTCTTACTTTTTTATCGTAAAACATGCTTTCTTTTAGTTAATCTATAACTGATATAATATATATATATATATATATATATATATATATATATATATATATATATATATATATATATATATATATATATATATATATAATGACATACATAAATAAGAAACACAACAAAATTAGCTCATTTAAAAACAGTTTTTAATTAATAATCTGCATGTTTTAAAATTCAAAAAATATTTTTATTGATAATTTAACAGTGTGGTAATTATTTTAGTTTTCATTTTTGACTGAAGTTCTCATGATAATGAATATGAGTAAACAGCGATTTATTCATTAGTTATCAGTACAGCAACAGATTTCTCTAGTTACGAAATTTTTCAGCTGTGAACTTAAAAAACAGTGATTGGTTCTTTATTATTAGACTGTTTATCTTTGTCCAAAAATTTGCAGCTGTATTTGATAATTTTCTTCATCATTTAACTCTCTATCCTCTTATTCTTAAATCATAATTAGTTAAGGAATAATCTGTAAATATATGATTTTATATTTGATATATATTTAAAAATGTTAAGAAATTTTTTACTTCCCGATCATGCGCTGAATTTTCTACACACGCATAATCCGCAAATGACTATATTTTCAATTCTATCAGAGATAGTATCATAAAACAATTAATTTTTAAAATCTTCGAATTCATTAGAAAATTTATAGGAAAATAAAAGAAATTAGTAACATTAAATAGTAGATGAGAATTTCAGGACTGTAACTTTTATCCAAATCAGACAAAATTTCCAATTAATCAATTTTAAATTTATGATATTCTACTGCACAAACCTTATTAAAGAACTTGAGAAGCATTATTATCAAAAATACAAATTATTCAAGCAGACACCTTTTAATAGCTGAAGGAATATTAGTCTTCTCAGCCAAACTTTAAGGAATATCTTCGTGTTTCATTAAATCTTCTCGAACTATGATGTTTGAGGTAGAAACTTAGCACGTTATTTTCTCACTGTATTGGTACACAGAAACGACACGTCCGTTGTTTACAAATTTTATTGTTTGACTCACAAAAGCACTATGTTTTGTGTTAGCACCATCTGGTGCACAAAGAAATTAAATGTTTACATTGAGTATACAGGGTCGGAACACACTGTTTATAACTAACAATTTCATTCAACATTAATTTATTAGGGACCTAATAAATATTACACACAACATACATATAAGCAGAAATGGACTTGGGTATTTCGAGAAAAAGGTGTTTCTTTTCCTCCATAGACATTTAGATAAAAATATAAGATAAGTAGTTTATATCGTTACTTAATATAAGTATTTACTGACAGGAAAGAAACACCTTTTTCTCCAAATATCCAAGCCTATTTGTTACTTTTCTTCGTTTACAAACTAAATGTTTGGCTTTTAGTTACTGCTTGACAAAGCCCACGATGGCCTGGTTCGTTAGATAGTAGTTCTTATTATCGGAAGGCAGTGTGTTCAAATTCCGGTTTAACTGAAGATCCGCCTTGTTCGCCTAAAGGTGGCTGATTCACGTTAATTAGATCAAGGTCGCAATTCTTCCAAGTGAAATGATACCTCTGGTGGTGCAAGGTCAAATGTTGGGGAGGTCTTCTGGTTGATCTCTGGTTCTAAATTACGAAGATTCCCACCCAGCTACTTCCCCTAACTTGTAGAGCCCTACTCTAGACTAAATACAAGGAAGTATGTTGGTGCAACATTAACTGCTTGAGAAACATTTACAAACCATTATCATATCGCAAATGCATCAACAGTTACAAAGAATATATCCTCATCTCCTCAATTTTATTACAGAAAAACATGATTTTTCTAGTACCTTAATTTAATACACCAATCAAATTGTTGCTTCGTTATGCAAACCAACATTGTCTTAATGTTTTTATAATCAACCTATAATTGTTTTGATGATTATTTTGTGGAATGTGAGAGAAAGACTAATTGAGTGGTGGCCATTTAAAAAGAAAGAATCACTTCACGGAGATTCACAGTGGGCATCAGAGAAAGATGTAATTTTTATATTGAAATGCCCTTTCTTACCAATCAATCTATCATGTATAACATCTGAAACAACAATGTGTTGGAAAAAATTTTTTTTAATATTATGATTCAGAGTTGCGGTTGATAAAAATCATAAGTTGGGAATTATAAATTTCTTTTAGGCGAAACTTTGGGATAATGAACATTTATATCTTATGCAACAAACTTATATTTATATAAATGAAGAGATATAAATAAGTTTCTGTATGGTTAAGACAGCATATTTTCAGTAATCATTTTTGCTATTATAATAAGATGTAAAAAAATATTGTAAAATGAAAAATTAGAAAAAATTCCTCTCCTTTTTAAATGCATGTTTAATGTCAGACCTCTTCATTCCTTCCGGGTTTACACAAACGCATATTTATCAACAAAAGATTCTTTACTAAGCAGTACATTAAAAATGTAGTTATCATTCCCAGAACTTATTAAAAATGAGAACTTAAATTCTTGAGCTGTTAAACCCAGTTTGAAACGTATGTTAATACAATCTGCATAACAGAACTCTAAATTAAATGAATCTAGAATGACCTTATCAAAATTTTAAAACTGTAAAACAACCTAAATACAAGTGCAAAAATGAATGAGGATTTGATATGGGCCAGTAATTGCACACCTTGACATATTTCACCATATTCCGCACATTCTATATGAAATTCGACTTCATAATCGGAGCAGCTACTCCAATAATGGAGTCGTTGTTAACTCTAAAGGAGGTAGTTCAATAGGAGGAAAAACATGGCCATGCAGAAAATTTTATCTTAAAAATGTTGGAAATTAATTTAATTTTTCATAAACTGTCAGTGATGTTTCGAATATTTTAATATGTGGAAGTTTAGTTTGACTTATGTTGAGGTTTTCTGGTAGAGTAATATGTTTAACAGAATTCCATGTTTAATAAGTATACAGGATACTGCACCAACTTGATTCATCATGCATTCTTAATTGCATTAAAAATCGATATTTTTTTTTTGGATCCGAAATTATGCAGTCTGTCATAGATTATGACTAATATAATGTAATATAACCGGATGAATATTTCAAATATAAAACTAAAAATCGATTATTTTTTAATTTTATCCGATTATTTAATTTTATCTGATCTTGAAATTTTATCTTATTTAATATTGGAAAATATTACAAGAGGTGTGAATTTTTATGCTGTCCCCAACAGTAACTGTAAAGTATTGCCAATTTATGTAACAATTCAAAATTTTTGATAAGGTTTTAGAAAACGTATACAAATGGAATAACAAATTTTTTAAAAAGTGCCTTGTAATTTAGACTACCATTAAAAAATACTGATGTATGCATTATTCAATTCATATTAAAAATATGTAATGTTTTAAAAGTTTTCATATTTAATGATTTGCCAACGAATATAAAATATTTGGAAATATTAATACTGCTATGCTTAATATACAGCACGCTTTTTTCTAAAAAAATCTTAAAGAATAAAGCGACATCAACTTTATCTGAACAAATGAAAAAGAACGCAGAGAACTACTGTCTTCAGAAAAACATCTTTCAAAGCTGCGATTTTAATTTAAGCGGCTAGATTTGCTTAAAATCTTAATTTCATCTCCTATTTGTGCATTTGAAGGACAGTTAAATAAAATTTCCAGTTCTGTTTATTTTAGAAATTAATATTGAGAATATTATATAAACCAGGCTTTTGTCTAAAGTGCGGTCCAAACGCAAATTATTAAAACTTTTAAATTTCCACATTTTTATTCAAAAAAATAAATGTTTGCAGAGGGATTCGTTTTTTATCGATTCGTTGACACTTATTTTGAAATAAAAATTTAAATAAAAATATTTTTTGAAAGTACTCATTTTGACTAGATACCTTACCACAGATGCAAAATAAAAAAAAATATTTAACTGATAGTGGCGCCATCTTATCACGCATTGTCTCGGAACAATTCGTTCTTGAAAGAAGACTTAAGTAATCATCATTTCTTGTTTTTGTTAGCTTATATGTGTTCAACTATTTTACAAATATATACAAATATAAATATACATATAATTATAGATATAAAAATACGTAAGTTCTTTGAAATCTTAGCGTTATGAAAATAATTCAATTCATTGCATTTATTTAAGTAATTGACACAAATCAAACAAGAGTTTCTTAAGGTAATGAGCAATATATTTGCAGGTGTTATTTATTTACTATGCAGAAGTAATAAGATGGCTCAGTAAGAGGAAAATGCTCAGAAGATTTTACGATTTAAGAATAAAATAAAAATGTTTTGTGGAAACAAAAGGGAAACCTGTGACTGAATTTGAAGAAGATTGGGTTTTAGATTTATCTTTTTTAGTAGACTTAACAGAACATTTGAATGATTTAAATTTGAGACTTCAAGAAAAAAATCAGTTTATTAGTAGCAGTTCCAAACAATAATAGTGTTTGAAAGAAGGTTAAAATTTGGTACAATCAAATAAAAGTAAGAAATTTGACACATTTCAGAACTTTGGCTGCACATAAACCTGTGAGTAAAATAAAATATGTAAAATATACTGCATTAACTTTCAATTTAATTCAAGAGTTTGAAAGTAGATTTCAAGATTTTCGAAAAAATGAAGAGTATATCAACATATTTTTTTTCTACCTCATTTTCTCCAGAAATAAATAAATTAGATTCATATCTTCAAATGGAATGGATTGAACTGAAAAGTGAAATTCAAATGAAAGAAAAATTTGGAAGTGTTTCTTTACTGGAGTTTTATAAAGATTGCCTACTCCGTGATAAATATCCTAATTTTCACAATCATGTATTATTATTGTCTTCAGCTTTTGGCAGTACCCATATTTGTGAACAATTATTTTCAAGAATGAACATACAAAAAACAAAAATAGGACAAAGATCACTGACAAATATCTTGAAAATGCATTAAGAATTTCAGCCTCGTTCATTGAACCCGATATCGATCTGCTTGTTCAATAAAAGCAAATTCATCCAACTCATTAATTTGAATTTTTTACTTCTTTATGAAATCAAAACTAAATGATATGAAACATTTTTACAAATTTAAAATAAATATGTACCTATAAGTATCTAATTCAAATTAAAAAAATTAATAGTAAAAAGAAGTTAATTTATTTTAATTAAGTTACATAGAATTATTTTTTATTTCAATTTGTTAATAAAATATCTTGCAAGTGTGGCCCAGTAAATTTTGTAACTTGCAATGCGGCCCTCAAACTGTCATAGCTTAGACTTCCATGATATAAACTAGATTTTTTGACCCAAATTTTATTTTATCATTTTGAAGCTGGAGATAAATTTATTTTTAATTGTCTTCTTCTTCTTAAGGTTGGGTTTGTATATCATTGGCACCTCTGCTTTAATCAGCATTTTGTACCATTAACTCCAAACCTAATGTTTCCTAGTTCCAGTTACTCGGGTCACCCACTTTATTAATTAAGTCCGATAACCCTTTAATGCAGTCTAGGTGTAACTCTCTAGTATGGATAATGCCTAAAGAAGTTAATCTAGGGAGGGCAAGAGCCTCGCATTCTTAAATGATATGCTTGGCCGTTTCCTCTAGCGTATAATATTTCCTGCAGATAGGATCTTGCTGAAACAGTCCCATTTTATGGAGGTGTTTTCTGAAATAGTAGTGCCCAGTTATGAAGCCTACGATTAAACGTATCTTCTGCCTAAAGCATCTATGAATTTCAGAGGCAATCCTCGCTGATGATCCACAGATCATACTTTTAGCGTGGGTTTGACCAGGAGTGTTGAGCTAAGCTTCATACATCCTCCATTTTTCCCATCTAAGAACATTGGTTTTTGCGGTCTTCAAATTGATCCCACAAAAAGGTTCTTCACCAATGTGAACAAAAGACGATCCTTGTTTATCAAGCTCATCAGCCCTTTCATTACCTTCGATACCTTTGCGCCCTGGCACCCATACAAGGATCACCCTGTTTCTAGTTGCCAGTTCTGTAAGAAGGTTTCTACATTCCAAAATCATTTTAGATTTGATTTCGAAAGAATTATGCGCTTTTAAAGCGGCTTGACTGTCACTAAAAATGAGAATCCGATTACCGTGGTAACCCTTCCTCATATTTAGTCGCAGACAGTGGATAATGGCCAAAACTTCTGCCTGGAAGACCGTAGCGTATCGCCCAAGGCTTACATATAGGCTGGTTCTTGGTAACACGCCACATACTCCCAGTCCTAAGAGGCTGTTTTTCAGTGATCCATCTGTGTACCAGATAATATCTCCTGCTTTAGTTTTGAATATGTTGTTATCCCATTCGTCTCTAGTTGGAAAAACTATTTCAAATATCCATTCAAACATGTATGACTTTTCCATGATGTCCGAAGGCATCAGGAAAGTAGGATCTTGAATTTTTCTGGTAATACCCCTGTGCCCTTTGGCAACATGCTGGTCGTACCATTGATTTTGTAACTTCATTCTGTATGCAGTCATTCTGGCAGTGCTGCAGATGAATATGTCTAAGGGAGTCAGATCCAACATTACCTCCAATGCTCTGGTTGGCGCGGTGGACATTGCTCCTGTGATGCAGAGACAGGCCAGTCTTTGTAGACCTCCTAGTCTGTCAGTCACAGTCTTCTGTTCCACCTTACGCCACCAGATCACACAGGCATATGTGAGAATGAGCCTGACAATAGCTGTGTACATCCATAACATCTGAGTTGGATGTAAATCCCAGTTTTTACCAAGCATTCGCCTGCAAATCATAATGCTTTTCTTTGCTCGGTTAATTTTATCATCAATGTGCTTATTTCAGGTGAGTTTCTGGTCTAAATAAATGCCCAGATACTTCATCTCTGAAGCCACATTGATTTCAACATCAAAAAGTCTTGGTATGAAAAAACCCTTCCGTTTCTTTTTGCGTGTAAAAGGTACAAGGTAGGTTTTCTGAGGAATAACCATCAGGTCCATGCACCATTGACCTATATAACTTAGAGCATCCTGCATGAGATGACAAATTATGTCGAAATCTTTGCCAAGGATAAGGATGACAATGTCATCAGTATATCCTTGCGTATAATAGTCCCTATCATTTAAATATTTTATAAGGCTATTTACAACTAGGTTCCAAAGTAATGGTGAGAGAACACCTCCTTGAGGACAACCTCTAGTAGTCTTTTTTTCAAATGATTCACCGAAGATGTTCATTTGTATATATCTATCCGAAATCAAGGCCTCAATCCAAGTACACAGGGTCTGATTAATCCCTGACCCTCTAAGTGCATTGAGGATTGATGGATGGGAAGTGTTATCAAAGGCACCCTGGATGTCGAGGAAAGTTGCCAAGGCAATTTCTTTTTGATCCAGAGTGGTTTCAATCTTTGAAACTTGCTGATGTAGAGCGGTTTCAGTAGATTTGCCGGGTTGATAGGCAAATTGAAGAGCATGCAAGGGATTATTACTACCCAAGTAATCTCTAATATGCCGATCAATGATTTTCTCCATAATTTTAAGAAAGAATGAAGAAAGACTGATTGATCTGTAAGACTTGGCCTGGTCATAGGTGTCCTTGCCAGGCTTAGGAATGAAAACAATCCTAGTCTTCTGCCATATCTTTGGTAAGTAACCCAGTGCTAAGCTAGCTCTGTAAATTCTAGTTAGCACTGGTATGATAACCTTCTCTGCCTTCTGGATCATGATGGGCATAATTCCATCAGGCCCTGGGCTTTTTAGAGGTTTAAAGGCAAAGATTGCCCATTTAACAATGTTGTAGTTTACAATATTTTTAGCGATGGTCCACTGATCGCTATTGACTCTTTGCAAAGAGCCAATGCAGTGCTCCCCTTCGTTGCTATAAATATCTCTAGCTCCTGGAAAGTGGGGTTTGGTCATAATTTCCATAACCTCTTTCCCGGAAGCAGCAAAATTACCCTCCTCGTCCTTTAAGGTGCCAACCAAAATAGGTTCATCCCTTTTGAGGAGTTTTTGGAGTCTAGCTCCTTCAGAAATAGAATCTATCTCTTCACAGAACTTCCTCCAGGAGTTAATTTTGCTTTTCCTAACAAGTTTGTTATAATTAGTGAGGGCCGTTTTATAGTTCTCCCATTCACCATTTTTCTTGGCTTTATTAAAAAGTTTTCTAACATTTGCTCTTTCGGCTGCTAGAGAGTCATTCCACCAAGGACATTGGAGTTTAGCTCTCCTAGTGCGAATAGGGCAATTGTTATGATAAGAATCTAGAATACTACTCTGCAGAAGGTCTGCTGTAACTTCTAGATCGTAGTTGTCTCTAATAGGTCTGTTCCCGAGCTCAACCAACCCAGTCAGTTCCTCCTGGAATTTCTTCCAGTCCGTCCTAACTGGGTCTCTGAATATGCGATCCAGACACACATTAGAGTGAATTTCAAAATGGATGTTTTGATGATCTGAGCCACAGAAGGTCTGCCATCTACTTTCCAATTTTTGATATTTTTACTAATTAGCGTTGTCGCTATAGTAATGTCAATTACTTCAGATCGATTGGAAGTAATGAAAGTTGGTTCGTTGCCCTCATTTAGAGTATCTAACCCGTAGTTTAGAATTAATTCTAAAAGGCACTCGCCTCTTTTATTTGTGTCCGTACTTCCCCAGACAACATGGCGAGCATTACAGTCTAGTCCTAGGACTACTTGTAAGTTTTTGTCTCTGCAAAAGTTCATGAGCTTGTGCAGAGAATAGTCAGGTGGAGCCTTCTCTTCATAGGGCAGGTACACGGAGCCAAAAACAATTTCTCTGTCCCTACCCTCTATGTTGAGTCTGACTTTCACAGCTGTCAGGTCCCTAAGGATAAATTCAGAGAGGGGTAAAACCTCAATGTTTTTATGTAAGAGTATACAAGTTCTAGCGTTGCTATTGGTACAATAGATAAGCTTACCTTTAGTTCCTTTGAGGCCACTGATTCTCCCCCTAACCAGCCAGGGTTCCTGAATCAGGGCCAGGTGTATATCCCCAGCAAGAAATTTCTTACTGAGGTTAGTGGTACCACTTCTACTGTGGTGGAGGTTGGCTTGAACTACCTTCACCCCCATCAGCAGGAGCAGGTTTGTCAAGTACTTTGGCCTGCACTTGGTGAAACTTACTTAAGTCCAATATGAAACTTACTTATATCCCCTTACACCAAGTGTGGCAGCATCTAGTTCAGGCACAGTAAGAACGATGGTACGCCCAGATGGGTCGTTCTTGATGTTAAGAACGTTCCACTCCATTGGAGTGACCCCACCGTTCTGTGCCTCGATTTTTCTCAGGATCTCTTTAGGCTCCAGTTTACTACAGATTTTTGGCAGTTTTGCAATTATCTCGGTGGTTCTGACAAGTTTCCTTGCCTCACCCACCAAGAGTTTTTGCTCCTGCCAAGGGCTTATGTCACTGACATTCTGTTCCAGCCACTTTGAGCTTCCCAGATCTGCACAGTTGATAATAAGTGCCCCATTCTTAAGTTTACAGGATAGGAAGGTTGGGGCAAAACTCTCCTCATTCCTTCCTATTTTCTTGGTTAACAAGAGTTCCAGGTCGAGGGCCCGTTCCTCTGTTAGCCGTTTTTCCAGATGACCCTCTATGAGCACAGCCATCTTGATCGCCGTGAGAGCCGCCCTGTAGGTAAATCCCCCAGGTCCTTCTCTCTTGGCAGCCTTTCCGGCCTTCTCCTGGTCCATCCGGTTGGCGGGACGCTTCTCGCCTTTGGTTGCCTTGGGTTTTTCAACCCAAGTCCCCTCAGCGATTTTGCGTTCCTTTACCAGCTTCCTTTTCTGGGCACCAGAAAATCTCTTTTTAAGCTTGATTCTGGTCAGAGAGTCAGTCATGCTAGCGATAGCTTCCTGACTCTCACCAGAAGAAGATGGTTTGGAGGTCATTTCTACCTCCTGTGAAGGATTCATTGCTGCCCCTTCACTAGATTGCCTGTGGGTTCCCTTGTCTTTTTCAGCAAGGTCTACTTCAGAGGTTTCACCTGCAAATGCAGAAAGGTTTGTTATTTTCTTTGTCTTTTCAGCCATAAAATAACAATTAATAAGCTCAGGTAATATGACAGTCCACCCAGCATTGCCTGAGTTACTGGGCAAGGCAAATTCTCCAGAAGTTCGCCAGGCAACTAGAGGCTATGTTAAGATACCATTACCACGGTGCCAAATAACCCTAGGCACGGGTCGCATAACACCAGGGTTTACGGGAGTTGGTTCACTACCTCTGATTCTATATTCAAGACTATCCTGTCATTCCTACAGGACGTTCGGCTATCCACCACTTGTCGACGCGCCTGGTAGCTGCTCAAGTCCCAGATATTTTTAATTGTAATTTCTCTATAGTCTGAAAGCATAATGGAAAATTAACTAGAAATATGAGAACTGTATAAGTTAATTTATGAATGCCGAAATACATGAAACTACACAAGTTAATATGCATATGCAAAACAATGTATCTTATTTGGAAAATGAAATATTTAATTTTCTTGAAACAAAGTTACTTTATATATAAAAGAAATGGAACTCATTTTTTTAATAATTTTCAAAATAAGTTGTTTGCAACTAATTTAATATATTGCATCGAATACTAAAAAGCATCGTAAAAAATATGAGCAAATTAATTGTTAAAACGTAAATAATAAATATATATATAAGGCTTATTTTTTTTATATCGCTCTTTAACAAATGAAGAAATAAACTTATTTATAGACAAGAAAATGACTGGAAATTTATAAAAAGTGTGACAATTATATAAGCACTTTATATTTCTCTTGAGAACTTATTTAAAACTAAAGTAAAAATGAGTACTCAATTCAAATATTTTTTAAATGGAAAAAGGCGAATGGAAAAAAAATTGATTCTTGACTTTTCCTAATGAATGAATATTGAAATCTATATTTTAGTCTTTGCTGTGACAATATATTCAGTGGAAAATACACAGCGAAAGCTATAAGAGGATAATTATTTCAGTGTGATATATAATCCTCTACGTATTACACCATCTCTTCTAATTTTGTATCTTCTTCCAGTGTTTAAGCCAATTTTTGCTCCCCCTTTTTAACTGTTAAATAACTTTGTTTCAATTACTAGGCAATTTCATGAAAAGAAGTATTGAATTCTTTCTCCTTAATAATCGATAATAAATCATGAAACTAGTTTTTCGTGTAAAATTGATGATTGAATTAAATAGTTATCCTGTTAAAAATATAGAAATATCATTACACCGAAAACAAACAGTGGTATATAATTTTATATTTTAATAAAGAAATCTAAAACAAAAGAATGTATATTAGAATCTATATATTAGCCGCTGCTGCAACAATATATTCTATGCATAATGGATAATTAGTAAACACATTTTTGGATGATTATAAAGAATATACTCACTATAATGTCCCTGCATTATTTATTATCACTAGCTCAATGAGTTAAATATATTCTTTCTCTTCAACATTCGGTTGTTTTATTTTAGAAACTTCCTATTAAGAAAGAATTCCTCAAACTCTATTTCATCTTGTGATAAAAATAGGGACGAAACTTTAACGGTATATCTATTAAGACAACACCGTAGGCTTTTGATAAAGCCTTGTAATAACGGTATCATATCTCTTTTCAAAGGAAATTAATTTCAAAATAAAACAAACTCCCGTGTAGTTCTTATTGCATTAAAAACAATGTATTATTTATGAAGTTGAATATTCTTAGCTATTAATATAGATATAGTCATTTATTACGGATTGCATTTATTTTAATTCGTTGAATATATAAATTTGTATTCTAATCAAAATTACTCCTGGTATATAATTCCAGAAGTTCTAAAAGTGAAAAATTATCACTTGTACAATTTCTTTTTTAGCTGAACTAATAAAATACTTCCTCAAAGTTACCAAAAAATACGCACTTGTATACACATACAAAATTAGCTATGTTTATTTAAATTTATTACTTGAAGTGTTTGACATTTTTACGAAATAATTATGCATGTCAATTTATATTGTTATCATAATAACGAAAAACTATTTACAGTCAAGGGCAAATTAGTAACATAAACCCTCCATGACTGAAAAAATATTTTGTTAATCTCTCGAGAAAAACAGTCAGAAAGAATTTAGATGATGTGAGAATGGAAAAGTAAATTGTAAAATATTAAGCCTGAGAAACATTCAATGAATTTTTTGAAAGATAAATATGTTATCAATTATTATAGAATAATTTCAGTAAACAAGTTATATTATTTGAAGTCTTCTGTGAAAAGCCATTTCATGAGTTTAGACATTTGAGATGCAATTTTGCAGTTTGTGACGTACTGATGAAGTATTAACATCTCGATTCAGAAAATTTCATCCCCTCTTCTTGATGAGGAAAATCATTAAGTGAAAATGTCCATTGAAAAATCTCTGTACTACTTAGAAAATGTTAGAAGTGACAACGACACGTGGTAAATCTTTGTCTTGTTTTGAAGAATTATTAAATCTAGCAATTCAAACACCTTACAGTAAATGAATTAAGGAACTCTTAAACTCAATAGTGGCTTGTCAAAAATCTTGCAACAACACCAAAGGTCATTTGTTATCATATGTAAATGTAATGGCGTCGCCTCAATTCTAACATAATACTAATTTTCGGAACTGATGACGTTGCCTGATGAATCGTACACATTAATGTAGACCATTCTGCGATATTAGAACCATGTTAATATGTTTTAAAATTTGTTTTTGTCAAGGCATAAGCAGGATTCGCCAGTGAAGACAATTCTATGCTTTATGCCCATCTAGAACCATGAGTACTATTTTTTCCAGTTTTTGCCAACAATACAATGCTTTTAGAAGCAGTCTTAGTACCATATCATAGAATATTGATAGAAACGAGCTCTTTGAAGTGAAAAATCTCGGTTTTAGTCCATACCACAATTGAATAATGGTGGGGATGGATCTCACTCTTCTGCTTTCCTCACGCATATTTATATTGATGGGTGATTCAGAGTTTTCTGCGTTTTTTTTCTTTGCTAAGGAAATCTGACTCGCGATCTACAAAAAATCCTCCAAGAAAGAACGAACACATCAGCAATTAGTATATCTACTTTGTGATGTGAAAATCTCCATAATAATAATTTATGCTCTTTCTGTGGAACTTAAACAAATAAATCGACTTCTCGTTTGAAAGTAATAACCACTGATATTGGATCAGTAAATAAATGTTATATAAAATGATAATTCTCTCTCGGTCAAGTTTTCCTGTTAATTAATTTCTGTTTGAATCTACTACGAAACTTGCGGTATCCATGTAATGCAATAATAAACCAATACAATCAATAATGTGGAACAATCCTTCAATTAGAGGTAGAATTTTTCCTTACACACACAGTGCTTGATATCATTAACATATTCCAATCCCTTTAACTATGACTAAAAGTGTAATTTGTGAATTGATGTACTAAGACTCACGATCTATGAAACGTCCTCCCAGAAGGCATTGCGCTGTGGTTTTTCTTAAATATTTTATCAACTAGCAGTCAAATGTTCTACAGGAATATTTTAATTATTCCTTGAAATATTGTAAAATTTGTGATTTGCTTTCGGAATCTAATATATTTTTTATAGTTTGAACAATAACATTTTATGAAAATAAATTTACTGTTACTGTTATTAAAGAGAATTATCATTTTTATAATACTCTTTAAAAATATTAAAACGTCATCATTTCAAATTTTCAAAAAGCACATGCATCTTTCTTAAATCTATTTATTTTTCAGATGATTAAATCAAAGGAAAGAAATATTCATTTGATTATTTCATGGTCCTTGATGAAATACTTTTATTTGAAAAGAAAAATATTAAATATTTCACAAGGTTCTTTCTGCTTAAAAGCAAAAGGATTTATTTCATTTTTAAAATTTTTCCTTATGTATTTCTAGCACTTATTTAAACCTCTTATTTTAAAATTTATTCTTCAACAAACTTCATTTATTTTGGAGAAGAAAAATATTTGTTTCATATTTTAGTTTATATTAATAAATTGAAATTGCACAGTAAAATATATATGTTAAAATATACGTTCTAATGGACACATTATACATTCTAATGCATAAATGTTTCAAAAATTAATCCATAAATTCTCTTTCTAAACTATTTATATTAATTACTTTCATTTCATGCAGATGTCTTTTGTTAAAATAAGTTACAAATTCTCGTGATGGTAATTTTCAGTACTGTTGAATATCAATCCATATAATGGGGTATTGTAATGTATATTCATAAAATTTGATGAAGTAGCCACAATATTTTAAATACACGCAAATAAAACGAGAAAAATTACTTATCTTTTGTGTTTTGCAATCAAGAAAAATAAATAAATATTAGCAAACAAAGAGACACGTACACTTTGGATTTATCCCAACATTTCAGGACAACCTAGTCAATCACGTGACAATTTAGGTTTTGGGGCACCATTTCTTTTTCTCCTTTGCGTTGTTTTTAGTCACATGATGAATGAAACAGCTCTCATGAAAGTTTCTACTAATGAAAATGTAGCCAAAGTGTAAATGTATAAAAGTAAAATCAGTATTAAAATAAACTAAGCTAGACAATCTAATTTTTATGATAGGTCTATTTCAGCAACCTATTATTAATGCAAATGGTGTTGATGATATTGATAAAGCATTTGATAAATTTAATTTATCGAACAAAATCTTTAATATAAATTATTATACTGTACAATAATAGTTACATGAATTTTGTGTAAATAATGGGATCATAATTAAAAGGCTCTTTACACATACATATAAATTATCTTATGATACATATAGAAAAATAGCTTAGACCCCCCTTATCATTTTTAATCATATTTTCCCTTTAATTGACAAAGAAGACGTAAAACTATCCCAACATAAAATTGTTGAACTATTTGTTGTTTTCCGACAACTGACCTGTCAAAACAATCCGTCAGATCATCCTTCTTTTCAGCGAAAGTTTGTTGCAATAATCGATTTCTTTATATATCCAAGAGAAAATTGCTTTTTGAATGTGATAAAGTATGACGTTGTGAGATGAGAGTGCAAAATTGATGGAAAAAATTCACAGGAGTGTCTAGTAACCTTGCCGCATACTTAATTAGGTCTAGCTCAGATCAATCACCGACCTAACTACTATTTCTTAGTCGCTTCAAACAAATCCACGTTTTTCCTGTCCACAGCAGTCAGGAGATACAAAAACATGTTATTTGTATTGAATCTCCGCCCTAGTAAGTAGTACGTGTTCTGCTCGCATCAGACGTAGACTCATCAGACACCAAGTTGCCGCCTGAATTACGTCACTTGTAAACTTCCTCATTTCTATCTACACTTCATCTTAGCTACGATACTACGTTTTCCCTCTACGATTTACGCGTTTTCTTGTAATCCAAACAAGTTATCTAAAATCCTCGCAGTGTTACAGGCTTTGTATATTTTTATGCGTTAGAAAGCAACTTTTCTTTAATTAACAATCGTGACATGAAAATAAAATTTTAGTATATCTGTTTTACAGTTATGCTAGACACAATTATCTTTAATAAATTAATCTGTTTATTAAAGTATTTAATATTTTCAGAATTCGATACAAAAAGGTAATGAGGTTAGTAAATAATTTCGTAAAAGTGTGTGACAACGTTAATAGAGACTAAGTGATTGGTTTAATATTATTTCCTATTTTCACAACTGCAAATTAATTATATATAAGTATATATTTAATTTGCTTTGTTTTTATTGGTTCACAGATTTATAACAAACAATTAACCGTTTGAATGAAACACTTGAAATAATCATTCTTGGACGGAAATGGTATGTTGGAAAAATTAATGAATAACGCTTTTGAAATTTAAATTAAAATAATGTCTCTTAAATCATATCAATCGTAGACAAAATCAAAGTATGAAATTTTGTATTATATATAGCTATGTGAATAATGAAAAACATAATTAACTGATTATTAATTGTTATTTTTATTAGACACATAATTGGCTACATAGAAAATAATTATATATAATAATATTCTATCAGTATACTTGCAAAATTATGATCAGGTCAGAAAAATAGAGTTCAGTTTTTAAACAGTTATGTTCTAATCAGAGAAAAGTTAATGAACGTTTCGAAGAAAACTTTACCAAGAAAAATAAATTACTAAAACAGGGCAGGGTAATTTACGTAATTATATATTTTTCTTTTTTTATTCTTCTTATTATATTTTTGAATAGTTAATATTTTAAATTTTCCATCGTTTTCTATTTGAATATTTTTATTTAAACTTCATTTTTAAGTAAAGTACATAAAAATTTGTAAACCCGCTTTCGTAATTCAAATAACCAATTGAGGAATAAAATTACTATCTTAATACAAACATATTTATAAGAAAGTACGTCAAAGCAAAGAAAAATTAATTGAACCAACAATATTGAAATAAAATACGACTTTTATTGATATCTCGAATCCATAATAAGCTATCTTTTTTGACGACTTTTGGCGTTCTGTAAACTAATTTTTTCGCAAAACAATATACAGAATATATTTTTAGAAGAGATCTGAATAGTTGAAATAAAAATATTCCAAAAAAAATAAATACAGTCATTGTAACTCTTTGAAGATAAAGTAAAAGCAACTGATACAATTTGGAAATCAGCCTGTCAACTTTAAAATTAATTTGAAATTGTTTATGGAGAACCTGCAAGATTATTTAATATTCATTATATATACTTATTTAAAAATGAGTAATTTTAATTGACATGTACCATTAAAATACTGCATAGCTATGTATTGTGTCAAAGAAATTATATAATTCCAGCTATTTTTACATTTAAATCTGTTTTAGTGCGTAGGGAAAGATTAATGTATGAATACATTTCTGAACTCCTTCCATTCTATAATCAGCTACAGGGAGGGTTTTCCTTTTTCCTTTTGTTGCGTCATGCACAAAAAATAGTTTTGGTTTAATGCCCGAAAAGCATCAAGAATATAACCGATTCCCTCTTTCTCAATACTTACTTTTTCCCCATAAAGTATTTGTCTTGTTTCAGAAGACTATATATTAAGAGAGTTCCGAAAATGAATTTATTCTTTACAATGATCCATAGCTATAAATATTTTGCTATTTTGCAAGTATGAATATCTCTAAAAATAAAACCAAAAACCTGATTGACATTTAAAAACTGATAAAAACTAAATTCAAGTGGTCCATGTTGCATATTTTCGCTTAAAAATATTGACGAAAATCGGAAACAATTTAGAAGTCAATTTCAAAAGTATTCTTCAAAACCATGAGTCATTTTTTACATTAACATAACGCTGAAGAAGGTAAAATTATTCATCTCGTACATAAGCAATTTCTGACCTAATATAGCCAATAAGACAAAAAAAATTTTTCAAGAAATTGATTATGATCCTAAAGAAATTTTCGTAGCAATTGGTTCGAAAAACTGAACTTGCAAATGTAGCTCACCACTTATTAAATAGGTACTCATGTTTCCATGCGTGCTATTATGCAGGAACCAATAAGCATTGATTGAATTTTATTTACCATTGCTATGTTTAACTATTTATCTACCTTTGTAATCGGATCGGATGACGTTGTAACAACTTTGTAAAGGTAAAATCGGATGACGAAAGCAAATCAAGAATTTTATAATTATTCAAAGGATTTTATTAACACTTGAGTGTGGTAAGCAAATAAAAAGTACACTGATGCATATTTTTAAGCAACAATAGAATTGAATGAGAACAGATTACTGGTAATTTTAATGAAGATTTTCCAAAAAGTAAACGGTAAATAAAAAGTTCAAATTACAAGTATATATATATATTACTTAATTATATACGTAAATAAGCCTCTTAATTTGAAATGAAAACATGATGTGGTCAGTCCAAAATTTAGTACGCTTTAGGGAACACACGCATTTATTATTATTATCAAAAACTTTGGGTAGGAAAAAAGCCCCGTTTTTTCAGCTCTCTTGTAGAAATTGTGGAAATTTCATATATTTATCAGAATTACAATCACATTTTACCCACAATTTATATGTTCTGAATCACTCAGATATGAAGTGAACTATAATTTGTAATATAAATATCATTCATATAAAAAAATCCGTTTTCTCAATTTACTGGTGTTCAGCGCAATTCTATTAAAGCTATTAAAAGCTATTAAAAGTGAAAACAATTTAAAAAGATTCCGAAACAAAATTGAGAAAAATTTTAACATATATGATACATTCATATATGTATAGGATTAATGAGAACTTAGAATAAAATATTTTCGCTTACGGTGCACATGAATTTCTATGCTTTAGTAATGCATTAGTAGAGTAAAGAATACGCGTGCAAAATCAGTAAAACGTGTAATATTTAGAAATAAACGAACTTAATTTTTGTGTGTCTATTAAATTAAAATTATTAACTTCTGAGTTAAAAATATATGAATATTTGGTTGCATCGAAATAAATTAATTATAAACATTTTTTTTCCAACAAGAAAACACTAATATTATGGAGAAATAAGCTAAATGATACCAAAATGACCAGAAAACTAATGAATGAAAAATATTTTTTCTGTGTCTTACATGTTGTAAATCTTGGTTGGCCATTAAGAGGACCACGACTGACCGATGAACCTCTTAGACATATTGGAGTGGTCGCTGTTGCTAATTTTTATGATCTGCATACTTTAAATTATAATCGCTGAACCACCAATCTTCACTGATGGTGATTACGAGATAAATTAAAACTAAAAGTATCCCGAGGCCCATCAATGCCTGCAATTCAATATGCTGTAAATTAAGCTCTAAGTTCCCTCTTGTAAGTTAAGATATGTAAAAGTTTGCAAACCAGCTTCTTTACTGCTTTTGCAGGAACAAAAACGTCGCTTAATGCGCTATTGCAAGTGAGAGTAGTTCAAAGTATAATTCAGTTTTCCAGATATTTCTGTCATTCAGAAGTCTACTAAAATCCATTTTCCAATTATGGTTAAATGTGAGATTTAGTTAATATTTTGAAAATATCTATACTAAATACTCATATAATATGAAATATATACTATATCTCATATTATATGAGTTTGAAAACTAGTACATCTGTCACTTGATTGTTGTCATTTTGACCCTCGCTCAAAAAATATAAATTTCATTGTTTATCAACAGAAGACAGAACAATACTTTCTTTTTTAGTTGGAAATAGTAAATGATGTAATATTGTTAATATTACATCAATCGAAACGTACAGTCAACCTAAAAACTTATTTTTAGATCTTATAAGATAGATTCACTGTATTTTGTCGAAGAGAAAAATTTGATCAGATTGGAAAAGTGACAATCAGTTTGCTTTTATGTTTTTATATCAAAATAAAAATCTAATAAAAGCTAGGTTAAAATATTTTGGTGATTATAGGGTTATTAAAAACAATGACATATGAATTGCAGGAAAGAAATATTGCTTACACATCGTGTTAGATAATTTAGAAATTTGTAAGACAACAAAATTATCATTTTGCATATCTTCCATATAGCATTTGTTTATCTGAAGATATGCATTATTAGTTTATAGATTATTACTATAGTTTATACTTTAACACTATAAATGTATACGTTATAAATTTGTTTCTAATATAAATTTTAAATTATGTTTAATTAAAAATGCCACTTTAAAAAAATATGAATATTTTAATTTTTAAAATATTTCAACACTGTCTTCAAGAAGCAGTTTACGAACTTTAGTACACCTATATCTACTGCAAAACAGTGAAATAGTTTGGATAAAGCTGAAAATGAATGGAGCTTTTAATTCTGTACTTTAAAAAGACTTTCGAAGTTACAAAAGGTTTTTGTACATTGAGAAAAAAATAAAAGTTCAACATTTAAAAGAGGAAATATTCCTTTATTACAGGATAATCCTGCATGCATAATTAAGGAAGGCATATAATATTTACTAATTAAAGTAATTGATGTTATAATATTACAAAATGTTTTCGTAAAAGATATTTAAAAAACATAAGCAGGGATTACACAAGAAAAAATAGGGAATCTTTTTAATGTAAAATAAAAGAATTTCAGAAAATTAAAAGTTAAAATTTACGAATGTATTTTAATATCTATCCTTATATATTCTACAGTTTGTGTGAGAACATTGTATAAAAGCGTATAATTTACATGTGTTTTTTTTTTTTTTTTTTAAATCATTCAACCTTCCATTATAAACAACAGTTGAAAAATAAAAGTCACACTGGATTTGCTAATATCTATTTCCCTGCTTTTACTAGTAATAGGAAAATCAATAAAATTACTGACATTTTGAAGACTGTCGATCAATCATAAGGCTACTTTGCCTTTTTCTACGTTTGACAGAAAATTTTTACTTGGAAAAGTGGTTTGACTTTCTCAGTTCCCAGATGCATATTTCATTTTTACTCGAAAAGTACTTTTATTTTCATATTCTACTTATAATCTGCAGAGTTACATAAGATTTTTTACCATTTGATTTTAATCTCGTAAAATTTGACATGTGGAGTGTATAAATAAAACATATTTCTCGCATATTTGAAAAAAACTGAACAAGGACTATTCCTATTGTTAATACAGTTTGAAAAACATACTTAAAATACGATTCTTAAATATGTATAAATGCTACATTCTTAAAAATCAAATATTAATTAAATAAATTATAATTAAAATTTTGGTAGATATTTGCTGAAGAAATATTATGTATAATTAGTTCATAATAAAGACACTTTGAAAGGGAAACAATAGTGAATAAAATGTTTTTTTTTTCAAGAGATATGTTTAAAAATATAATTGTAAAACATTAGATTGCCTAGAATTTTAAAAGGAAATAGTTTTAAGATACATTTTCTATCGAAACAACATTTGCATTTTGTGGATGCATTTGTCTACAATGTCAAAACATTGCAAATAATACCTCTTATTTTAACTATTAATAATTTACCTTGAAGTATTTTTCCTCCATGCACATTTCAAATGATGTTCATACTTTAGAGATATAAATCATTTCTTGAAATTTACAAAATAATACTTTACATTTTTTAAGACGTAGACTCAACACTTCCTATATGATGATAATCTTTTCATTTTTAATTGCAATTAATGCACAGTAAATATTTAAAAAGTAAAACATCAAAACACTTTTCAAATATTTTATCTTACAGAGAAGGGTATCCTGCAGAATGTTAATTTATAGTATAACTTTGATGGAAGATAAATTTAATTCGTTTTATTTGAGTCACAGAATGCTTCGATTAAAAGTACAGACTTCCTTCTATTAGAATTGAAAGAAAACAAATATTAAACTTTTAAATTTTGCTCTATTTAAACAACTCTATTTTGTATTTTTGGGAAGGTAGTTCAGATACTATGTTAACTCGCTTCTCCTAAATTTCAAAATATCGATGAAACTAGCCAATGACATTACCCACTAGGACGAGAGATAACACGGAAAAATACTTAATGCGAAACCAAATCTACAAATGGAATCACCCTAGATCGATCTAAATGTTCGATTTCTGACTTCTATGCATCAGCATTACATTATTTGAGTGCTAAATGGTATTTCCATATTTTTTAACATCAATTTTTTTTCTGAATGATAGATAGTACCTTGTAATATTTTAACGAAGCTTGTTCTTGTGAAATTAGGATTCATTTATTGATTTTCATATTATATGAAACAAAATAATACCTGAGATACAATAATATATTTAATATTACATTTGTGTCTCGTTAAATTAAGATTGTATACTTGGTTAAATAAAAGACAGATATAAAATAAGAAATAATGATCTAGATTACAGTACAGATCTTGAATACATATAAATAAAAATAAGCATATTTTATGATGACAAAATAAAATCCTCAAATTTACGCCGATAAAATCAAAAATTAACCAGAAGAGAATATGGCCATAATGTTTAAATATTTAAAAATATTTCTTTGACAAGAAGAATTATTACGAGTTTCACTTCCTACTTTTGTTTCGTGAATTACAGTAATAACAAAAGGAAGATTAAATTTGCCGTTGAAAATGAATTTTAAAAATAACAATATTTCTTTCCATGAGAAGTTTCGAAATCGTAAACTGAATATTTTTAATAATTTTTAGATTTATTAAGTCATACAGTTAGAAGATTATTTCCCTTCAAAATGTGAAAGCAATACAAATCATAACAGGAATAAAAATTAATTTAAATAAAATTTATTAAAACAGTTTTTTAAAAATGTACATCAAAAATACACAGATTTCTTGATTTACATAATTTAATTATTCTCCAAGTAAGCATCTTTAATTTTTTTTGTAATCAAAGAAACTACTCCTGTATGGAAAGGTATTAATTTTCAATTAATGATAGATTTTTTAAAAATGCTTAGAAAACCTAGAAAATGCGAGTGACTACTGTCTACTACAATGGCATGCTTAATAATTCTGTCTTTCTTCCACAGGAAATTGCCCTCAAAACTAGTCAAGGGAGCATAAAAATATTTTTAATCAAGAATTCAGTCAAAAATATGAAGTTTTTATCTCGGCAGAGATATCAAAATTACCTTTAGAATAATTTTATTTTATTTTTTCTAAAAATATGTAAGACGGGTCAGACTCCTTTATATCTAATGTTTCATATATAATAATTTCTACGTGATGAAAAAAGAATTTATGATGGCAGTTTTGATATTCAATTTAACAATTGCAAGAGACGTAATAATTCTTTCGTAGAAACTTAATAGTAATTTAACATAATGTTTGACTTATTTTTTTATTTTCATTTCTACTTCTATTGTATATCCTTCATGTAAAGAATATGTGTTGTAAAAGTTATCACATGTTTTTCAGCTAATTTTTCTTTGTCGTTCAACGGTCATTTTTTGCACACAAGGGCTAATTATACCGGGACCTACGGTTTAAAGTGGATTCCGAACCACTGCAAACATTCATGCCCAAGGTGGGATTTGAACCCACGAACTGTTGAACCGAAGGCAAGAGCGCAAACCATTCGGCTGCCAGCTCGGCTACTAAATTACACACACACACACACACACACACACATATATATATATATATATATATATATATATATATATATATATATATATATATATATATATATATATATATATATATATATATATAAGAGTAGCAAAAGTTCATCAAATGAGATCATAATAAGAAAATATTTTTATACAAGCTTGCCTGATTGCTGAATTTGTTATCTAAAAACTCTTTGTCCATAACTGAATTTTAATTTTCAATAAATTAGTCATATCTTGTATTTTTATTATTCAAAAGTTCAAAAAAGTTCATTTAAAAATCATTAATAGCAAAAATATTGGTTTCTGCACATAATACTTATTGCTCAGTTCAGTTATAAATGATTAATAGACAATTGAAAGTGCGTGATGTAAAATAATTCAATATCACATTACTTTTATTAGCAGGTTACATAAATCAAAAAAGCTATTGACAAAATTATGAACTAAATAAATGTCAATTTTATTTTATTTTAAGCTTTTTAAAAGCAAGTTTTATTACTAATACATCACATAATAATGATAAAATTTTAAATTAATATATGTATTGAGTGATAGGCGTAATTTTCACTGCTTTGTGATAACATTTATTTTGAATTCTATTACCAGTCAACTCTATTACACCTCTCACAGACAGAATAATTATCTACATATAAACATTCTTTGTAGTAAAAATTTTAAAATTAGCAAAATATCAGAAAATTAGAAGAAACTTAGGCACCAGGAATTAGTTGTAATGAAAAACATAAACAACTAAATATAAGAATTTTTTTCTTAATGGATTTTGCGTATGACTTTTTTTATTTATATCCTTGTAAATTTTTATGATAGATACATTTTTTAAAATATACTAAGGACATCTTCAAAAGTAGTTGCTTCATTTCTTATAAATCACTATGTGATAACAAAAATAATCAAATTAGAAAAAGAAAGGAGGATTAAATATTCATTATTTGCCCTAAATTTTATTGTTATCTAATAAAAACTAAATATTTGACAAATATGGTCAATAAATGATAATATTAAAAAATTTGGCTTTTTTAAATTTTAAGCTGAGAAAAAATTATTTCAAAAGAATTGGAATTTCTAAATATTAATAAAATTGTCAATTATCAGTTTAACATGAATCAACCAAAACCTTTTTATTTTGAATTTGAAAAACTTAACAATAACAGAAAATATAAACAATAACCGAAACGTTAACCATAAACAATAACAATGGGATTAGTTACAATAACCGAAATGTTTAGTAAAATACTATTCAAACGGGTGAATCAATACACACACAGCATTCATAATAAATGTTTTCTGTCTAGAAACAAATCAATACCACGTTCGTGGTTAATATATCCTAAATAACACGAGTGTGTACTTAAATATTTAGGTTAGAAAGTAATACTGTAAATACATAAAAACTAGGGTATGTAATAAATATAAATATTTGTGTGTGTGTGTAGATAATAAAGAAATAAAAAATAAAAAATCTCACTGGGTTTCAAACTTTTAAGACAACCTTTGCCTAAAGTAACCAAGTTCTACCTTTCACTTTTCATGCTCTTTGCTTAACATGTGGAGTATTTTCACATAATATTTTGATCTGTTATATATAAATTGGTTATATATAGTCGATGAAATCGGTTTGACTGATGGGCTGTATATATGGTTTAATTAGTTAATTTTTACTGTATGAAATTAATGTATATAGTTGGTTGAAAACAAGTTAACTCTTTGAAGAACAATGTATATGTTCAAAAGAATAGAAAATGCTTTGAAGTTTGTAAAATTTTAAAAGCCTAGTTTAACTGTATTATGTATTGAATTACAAACGAAAAAAATATAAAACAATAAAATATCCATTTTAACGTGAAATAAATCCTAAACCAAATAATAGGGAATATTAATGGTATTACAAAAACTTTAAAATTTGATTTTGTGGTATTGAATACTTTTCATTTATTGCAGACTTTCTTACAACTTTCATGAACTCTCTCTAAGCAAGTTTAATAGTTATATCAACAGTTGCGCATCATGTATGTATCACTTAGTCTCTATGAAAAAAATGAAGCAGAACTCCTTGAAAAAATACATGATATTATTTTACTGCAATTACGCAATTTGAAAATGTTACAGGTAAAATAAATACGTAACAAAAATACACTCTATTCAATATTTAAAAGCACAATCAAGACAACAAAAAATAACTATTCCATTCAAAAATTAATTACAAATTTGTTGCTGGGAAACAATTTTTTTAACCTTGCAAAAGGTAATTAGCAACAAAAAAAAAGGAATTGCAGCTGAAAATTACCATTTGATCAGGAATCAACATGATCTGCATCTAAATTTAACATCTTGAGTCAATAACTGCAAATTTTAATATTTATAAAAATAACAATGATTTTAAGCATTTCATTAAAAGTTATATTTTACTCTTGAAATAGCTATAAAAAGAGATGGAAATAAAATCACATCTTTACTATCATTCCTTCATAAGAAATACTGAGTCTTTATCATATTCTTTTTGTTTTTACTTCCGCTCCAGTATTTAAATCTCCGATCCCTACAGGAAAAGGTTCTTTTTGTAAAAAAATTTCTCCTTGAGGAAAAATTTAAATAAAGGACAATTATGACTCTTGTAAAACCGATGTATGATCTGGCAACGTAGCATAAAAGAATCTGTATCGACATATATATATTCAAAATATTTAGAGTATTTTTTACAATTAAGTGAGTGTATAACAACTCACATATATTACATGATTTACACCTCTCTCTAAATTTTAAAAGAATAATTGGTATTTTCTAAATAGTATGTTTCTCGACAATTGTTATTACTATTTAAAAAGGGTATAGTTTAGCAGGTTTTCAATTAATTCTTTATTTCAAGAAAAAGAAATTAAGTTTATTATATTTAATACTATATTTAAATACATGAATATCTTTATACAAGGAAAGTATATATTTAAGAGTTCTGGTACTCGTATATGTTCATAATGTATAAGAAAATAGTATTTTTAGCATTCGCTGTATCTTAGAATATATATATTATCTTCGATTACTATATCATATAATTACTAAAATCATTCCTTATTTATTGATTTAATTTTTTTATTATTTTCAAGTTTGATGTCAGCATCAGTCGAGCAAACTTATGACAAAAGTGAAATTGGAGCACAAGTCTGCATAATAGCTGTTATTGAATAACTTTTTAATTACAAACAAAATATGAAAGAAACAACTTTTTCCTACTTCCGTTAGGTGAATCTGTAGAATAAAACATTTTCTACAAACGATGGGTGTGTCTTTCTTTCTTGATGACAAACATTTGTACGCGATCACTCAAGTAAACAGAATAGAAATCATTACCGTCTTTTGGGAAAGATCTGCTTCAACAAATCTTTGATTATTCAGTATATTACAAAGCTGAAACTTAATTTGTAAATAATTATATAGATAATGTTGGCAGATAGTAAATGACACAGGCAAGACAGTTACAAGGAACATTTTCCTCCCCATCAAGGAATTTCTTTGAAAATTTTAGATAAAACTATTTTTGTTAAATTAAAGAAACAACTAATATTGATGCATAAAACTTTCAAGCGATTAATTTTAAGTTAATTAATTTACCATGAAGCTTAAAAAATAGTTAAATAAGTTTCAGCTTCTCGAAAAATTACATCACATTTTTTTTAATGATGATTAAAAAAAATGTGAATGTGTCTTATTCTTTTTTCTTCGAAACGTGATGGAGTGGGAAGCTGGAAAAACGCAATTCAAGATTAGATTCCTAAAATTTCCTAATCGCATAAATATTTATCCTACTTTAACTACAATTATATAAATAATAGCCTCCCACAATACTAAATCGCATTCTCAAAAATTACCTAAAATTTAGATTGATAGATGAAAAAAATAATTTTATTCTGATTTAAAAACAATGTGATCACTTACAAAATCTATTCATGTAGTAAAATTTTTTCATATAATAAAACTAAGATTTAAAAACATTTCAGTTGTTTCACACTTAAATATTGGTAGTTCAAATTGATCTATGATCAACTTATTTCACAGGGATTAGCGAACGAACCATTCGTGGATGAGTTTATTATATATATATATATTCCAGAGAATGACAAATGCTATTTAGGCGAAGTATGAAAAAAATGCCCTGGCGAGGATATTATGTAAATGATGTGCATTTCTCAAAAATAAAAATGTTATTCTGAAAACTATTGAGAGTGCATTAAAAATAAGAAATTAACCTACTTTTTGCTACATGGTATGCTTAAATGACATTGTGAATTACATTTCCTTACATTTTTCACGTAAAGACATTTCATATTTTGGCACTTTGTTTAACACATACATTTAACAAATCCTTGGCCGCTGTTACTGAACTGAGCAATTTCATCTGATCGAAGAGGAATTTGAGTGATCAGGAATATCTTCAATTCTGAGCAAGTTCTTAGGCCATTAAGTGAATTGCGATCTCGCATATACTTGTTTTAAGATTCCATCAGAAGTTCCAAATCAATAAAAACCATCCTCTACCATACTCAATACAGCTGTCAATATATTGCGAAACACTTAGACACTAGTCGATGTCAAGAACAGGAACGTGCATAATAGCTCCCAAAGAAGCAGTGGGAAATTTTTTTCAGTATTCATTTTCGTTTTTTGGCTTGTAATTCGAGATTCATTTTAGAGTTTATATTATTATTTTTTTTCGATATTTTCAATTTTGGATCAAATATCGCACAAGATGTCCATTTCATCACCTTTACTAGCATGGTCACAGAAGGTATAAGCTTTTTGACGACACATTCTGCATGCAAGTGCCACACTCATTTCCTTTAAACACACTCAATAGGTATCAAAAACGAAAATCACTTCGGTATGCTTTCATCATGTTGGTTAAATCCAATATCGACTATAATCTTACGAATGTTTTATTGAAACAAGCTCTTTTTCTTGCATAATCTGATTAGTTTCGCCTTTTTCCGTTGATTGGGAGCTTCTATTGCTTTTTCTAGCTGCTCTTCTGTAACTATGTAATTCTGTTATTATTCTTTTAAAATATCGTCGGATAAAAAAGACGTCATAAGCCCTACATCAGATTTGCAGCCAAAAAGAGCTTCGTATGGTGTTCTTTTGGTCCCAGAATGATTAGCTTTATTTTTCATAAATTGTACGAAACGCAGTTTTATGTCTATAGACTAGTTCTACTTGATAGACTAATGTCTAAATCATGTCTACGATCGAATCGTTGTTTCATGTATATAGACCCTGACTCCTTCTCTAATACTACAGCTTGCTTCTCCATTTTCATGCAGCAGAGTGAAAAACTAGTTTTTGTTGAACAAATTTAAGTAAAATTGCGTAATTTGAGCTCCCCCCCCGCCGCCGTACAAACCGCAAAATGCAACAGACAAATTCTAAGCTTGAGGCTTCGCGTTAAAAGTCATGTGCCTTGCCACGTGATATTCGAAAATAAACTGAAAGGTATTTTATACTTTACCAGTTTCTCATTTGGCATTCTATAGAATGCCGGATTTGAAACTTTGCAGGTAAATAACACACACACACACACACACACACACACATATATATACATATATATATATATATATATATATATACATATATATATATCATATATATATATATATATATATATATATATATATATATATATATATATATATATATATATATATATATATATATATATATATATATATATAGGAATTTCTTAAAATTAACTAATTTTAAATCATGAAAAAGAGAGGGCATCAGAGAATATGGAATAAGAGGTATTCAAGATTCCTAAGAATTTCAGTATTTCCTCTAGCTGATTTAAAAACATCAATATTCTTATAATTTTTAAATATGTTTTGTTATAAATTACTACATTTTAGTCACACTTTTTATTGTATTAAGAAATATATTTAGCTAAATTATTAAAAATAAAATTCTTTTATTCCAATTTTTCCTCAAAATATTTTTTAACAATACTTACCAGGAAAATAAATAATATAGAGCATTTCATAATATACGTTTAATTCCAATATTTCACAGACTAGAATAGCAATTATTCCATTCGTAAGACTGACACGAGAAAATTGTTATCAAGAATGGCATATAGTTTTTAGCATATTCATCAGGACTGGTATGCGATGTATTGATTCGCAATATCATGGTGACTCACGTCAATAACAATTCGACCCAGAAATTGAGAAAACGATTAAGATTCAGAATGCGTTTCCTTAAAAAATTCAAGTAACAAGATTAAAAATCAGAATTAGTTTTCTTAAAAAAATTTAAATAATATCAGGTAGATTTTCCATTAAAAGAGCTTGTTTTAGTTATTGGTGAAAATTACTATGAAAATGTATCCCATGAATAGCTTAATTTTTTTTGTCTTTTAATCAAAATTAAATAGACCCTTTTAATATAAACTTAAAGGAGCTTGTAATATTATGAGTTACTGTAAAAAATATGAACCATTTTTGATAAATCATTAAAAAAATTATCCAAAACAATTATAAATAATTGCTTTGATCTGTTTATCAAATATAAATGTGAAACTCTGTAAATTTTGTTTAAAAAACAAAAATATTGTGTTAGTATAAGGTTAGAATAGAATATTTGTTAATAATTTCTTTCTGATAGGAAAAAAAAAAAAGAAATATGAAAGTGGGGGAAATTGTCTCAAAAAGGATTAGTAGCTAATGTTGGTAAGGATATAAAATAATTAAAACTGCCATTTCATACCAATATCTTCTGTTATCTCCTGATTTTTAAAACCTACATGTTTAATGCTTTCGAATGAATACTTAAATCTTAAAATTTTTGAACAATGCATTGCCGACTATCTGCTAATTTATATTGAAGTATGTGTGTGTTTCTAGTTTCTCAAGTGTTTGACTTGTGTTTCTGAAGTATTATATTACTTCAGAAACACAAGTGTGTGAACATAGAATATTCTTTGGAACTAAAAATATCAAGTAATTCGAAAAGGATATGTTAATAAATACCAAGATGAGATGATGCGAGACATATTTTTTACGAAAGAAATTCAGATTTGAAAATTGACGTATTCTGTGCAGAATACAAAAAATAGTGAAATAATAATATATTTCCAATGGGAATATCTCAGTATAATAGAGAAAATGTTAGTAATTTAAATTTAAACTCAAGTTATCAATATTTTGTTAGTTTAAATTAACTATATAAAACTGCTTTGTAAAAGAAACATTGATTTCAATGGAACTTTTTCAAGGAGTAAAAATTCTCTTTAAATACACTTAAAATGTAGTGATGCCATTAGTCTTCTGACTTCATTACACTATTTGAAATAACAAATAGGATTTTCAATTGTATTCCAATGGTCTAATATATTGAAAGATCGAGAAATAATAAAAATTAGGAAAAATCTTGGTATAAAATATGAAGGCCTATTCCAAAAACAAATTTCGTATTTTTTTAATATTAGACAACACATGATAATCAGAATATTAAGGAAAAGCACAGCTATAAAAGTAAAACTACTCTTTTACAAAAACATCATTTAAATTTCATAACTAGATTAATTACCTGGACCTTTAATTACTTTAATATTTTAAACAGGAAAAGAAACTAAATAATCTATATTTTAACCCCAGAAACAAAAATTCGTGTAGTGATGAACTCAACCTTGAGAAATCAACATAAATATGTCCATAGAAAAACATGGAAATCTCTAATTCATCTTTAGATGTTAATAATTTTTTTCATACAATTTGTAGGCTGAAATCGAAAACACTCACAGGTGGTTGCAACATCTTAAAAGGAAAACCAATTTCAAAAATAGTATTTTTGTTCTATAAGATATTTCAGCCGTTTCTATTTTTGATACTTGTTTCAATTTGTTCGTTTAATCTCATTTTTACGCTCAGCAGTGCACCACTGCAAAATCTAGATTGGGTTGAAATGTCATTGGTGCAGCCGTCAACCACTCCAGCAAATCCAAATACTGTGATAGCTCCAATGGTAAGTCTTAAACATTTTTATCACTTTCTGTCAATCCCCTTGAGCAATAAAATCTGAACTTTTAATTAAATTCCTTCTCGAGAGACACTGCTCTTCTCGGGGATCCCGAAAATTATAAATTTCCTTCTAATAACATTCATTCTCATTTACTTTTAAATATGGCCCTCTTTCTTATACGCACTCATGAAATAAATGAATTATTAACCAAGCAATATTTTTCAACTTGAGTTTAAATGTCATAACCACAATCATCATAGCCGCTGAGAAAACTATTGATGTAATGTTAATTTTGATCATTTCGGACATTTTCTTTTTCAACCCTTTTTTAAATACTATGTCAATGAGGTTTCACAAATTCACTGTTATGAACTCTGTGACTTTGAAAACTTTATATATTCAATAATTCCTTTTTAAGTTCCTTTTAAACTTTATTTTCGAATATTCGTTTTTATGTTCCCCATCTTACGTGCACAGTTTCTTTTCCAGAAATTAATTTAAATGTGTATAAAGTATGGCTAAAATTTCTCAAATATTGTGGCAGAAGGCGCACATCTAAAAACAGTTACGCATCCACATCACCAATGGATATACACCTCTAATTAAAACGAGATTTAGCTCCATTAATCTACCAGAACACACAAGTTATAATTTTTGCTTTCCATTTTTCATTTTTGTTAATTAAAAATATGACAATCTTTATTATTATTATTCCTTGATATTTAGGAGAAACAAAGTCTGTCCAACTACAAGCTTTTAAAATCAGTTTTTGGGGATTGTTTCAGATTAAAATTCTCCATCAACTCACCCTTCATCGTCAATAGAATTTTGCATGTTATTATACATTCAGACTATTTTAAAACTGAACAGTTGTTTTTAAATTTTCCCATTTTAAATTATTATATAAATATATAAACCAATTTAAAATTATTATATATATATATATATATATATATATATATATATATATATATATATAATATATATATATATATATATATATATATATATATATATATATATATATATATATATATATATATATATATATATATATATATCCGAGGGTTACTCTGAAATTTTTGAGATACGCGCAGGCGTGAATTTACAAAATAAAAATAATGGTTTAATTTTAAAGTACAAAGTATTTTAACATAGAAGACGATTTTTTACTGATTTACTTCAACTTGTTTAGCGTGGAATAAATTTTAGACAGAAGAGAAAATGGAGTTGACGCGAGAACATTTTCGCGCTATGATTTTCAACGATTTCAAAGCAGGATTAAATCAAGAAGAATGCGTTCTACGGTTGCAATTAGCATTTGGTGATGAATCTCCAGCTCGTGCTACTGTATTCAGATAGTTTAGAGAATTTAGAAGAGGTCACAATTTTCTTCAGGATGAAGAACACACAGGAAGGCCGCCGTCGGCAGTAATCCCGGATAATGTGTCTGCCATACGAAAAATGTTAATGGATGATAATCGCTGTACTTATCAAAAGATACAGAAGAAGGAACTTAACATTGGATCCGCAGCCATACACGAAATCATTCATGAAGGATTACATATGAAAGAAGTAGTTTGCCGTTGGGTTCCCCATAATCTAACTGAGCATCAAAAAGAGGAGCGTGTCAGAATCAGTAAAGAAACTCTTAATATGCTGAATGATGGTGGCCACCGCATCATTTCTAAAATTGTAACAGCTGATGAAACGTACATACCGTTTTTTGACGTTCCAACACGTCAAGAAAGCAAAGTATGGGTCTTTGAAGATGATCCCACGCCGACAATGGTGAAAAAACAACGCGCACTGAAAAAAGTGATGTATGCCGTTTTCTTCAGAAGTACAGGATTGGTCAAAGCCATCAAGTTGGAAGGACAGAAGACAGTAACAGCAAACTGGTATACCACTAAATGTCTTCCAGAAATTTTACAAGAACTGAATGTTATAGGGGACTAATGCTTCACCATGACAATGTATCTTCACATACAGTCGGATTAACAGTTGAGTTTCTTAAACAAAAACAAATTAAAGTGATCGAACATCCGCCGTATTCACCTGATCTAGCTATGTGCGACTTTTGGTTATTCTTTAATCTAAAAAAGAACTTACGTGGACGTCGTTTTCATTCAGAATGAAGTGATTGATGTGGCTATAAATGCATTTTTTTCATCTATTCGAAGAAATGAATGCCTTGAGGCATTTAATCTGTGGAAAATTCGTCTACAAAAGTGCATTGATGCTGGAGGAGACTACTTTGAACACACCTAAAATTTTGTAAGTATAACTTTAAAAACCTAGTTGTATCTCAAAAATTTCAGAGTGACCCTAGTATATACATAATTTAAGGTAAGTTTAACTAATAGAATAAAAGTTCTTTGAGAGAGGTGCTTCTCTATATGACCTGCTGTAAAACTGATGGTATCAATCTTCGAAAGATCACATAATAATTTTGTTCAAAGATACAACAAGGAAGAAATTTTTTCTAAATAACAGTCACTGCAGCGTCCCTCTTTTCTCCTTAAATTCCCAGCAAATTAATGAAAGCAGACATAACTTCATGAATATTCCTATAATAGATTAGATGAAATGTGCAGACACAAATAAATATCAATCAAGAAAAAAACGTATTGTTAGAGTAAATTTTGGAATTACACAAGTGTCACTAACGACCATTTAAAAACGCTTTTGCTTGCACAGAAAAGTCTTTTCAGAAAACAGCAGAGATACTGAAAAGGATCCTAAGTAGATTAGATGATAATTATAGTTTTTAATAAAATCAAATCGCGCTAAGCTCAAGACTCTTTTCCTCGATTTTACTTAAATACGGACAATTTTTTGTATTTATCCCTCATAGTACATTTTATTGGAATTTGAAGAAAAATTTCTGTTTTGTTGTTAAAAATCAAAACTGAAGCTACTTTTACTTGTATCAGATTATTTTCAAGAAGAGATCTTTTATTTTAATAGGAAGAGATCCAAATAATAATTAAAAATGTTTAACAATAACACTTTTGTCTTTAAAAATTTGTTGGTATTTATTACGTCATGACTGCACAGTAAATTATTTTCAATGTTCTGGAATAAAAGTCTTATTAAGGTCCACTTACTTCAGAGGTGAAGATCTTAAGTTCGAAGTAAAAGCTTGTGTAACGCCATCAGCTAAATGTCCTAATTTTGCTTTCTATAAATTTAATTGGGGTGTTGATAAGTTTCCTAATTTTTCCTTTGTGGCCATTATCTGTAAAAATTTCTCCCGAAAGATATTAAGTAGTAGCTTTACAACAACCTTAAGTTTTTCAATTTTGCCACTCTGGCTCAGTGATGTAGTATGTATCCCAAGATAGCCCATGAGATAATTTTGCATTTTTCTTAATTCTAAATCGATTTTAATAACATAATCGTGATCTAAACTCTCTTCTTTAACCTTCTTAATTTGTCTATGTTGTTTATCACTATCAAATCCTCTCTACCTTCCAGTCTCGAGAGCATATTTTTACTTACCCATCAGCATGGCGATAAAAATGTGACATGGCAGTGGAAAATGTGACGCTTAACAAATAGTGTAAAATGTTATATTTTACACTATTTGTTAAGCGTATTCTTTTAAATTTTAATTAAGGACAAAATCACAAAGCTTAAGATGAAGTGCGAGTTTATGACTTCTAATTTTCCTATTTAATTCAATTATTATGAAAATAATAATTTAATTGATAATCTACTTTTGCTTAATTTGTGTGAGCAAGAATTCATTTAAAGAAAATAAGAGAGACTAATGATTTTCCATACTGTACCTTATTAGTATTATTCATACACTATTTTTTCTCCGATCCTTTGGTTTTATTTACACATATTTACTCATCACATTTAGGATTTTCTTAAATATCCCTAAATTATATATTAAGCTTCCTCAAGCTGTCTGCATATGTAGTAAACTCATTTAGCATTGCTTCTTATTACAATATTGATCTGAAACAACTTGTAAACTTAGAAATGTATTATAAATTAAACTAGGTATGACAAATTTGTAGAGGAATATGTCACTGTTTTTATCTTTATTGAAACAATTACATTTTATTGATGGTAATTAAAACTATTCGTTTGTTTAAAAAGCCAGTATTTTATTAAAAACACTCTCTCTTATATTAAGTATATTTAAATTTGGCCTTTATAGTTTTTGTAAAATGAGACATTATAATAAACTAATATTTTACACACATTTTATCTGTATTCAGTACTCAGAGCAAATTGAGTATTTTCATTTCGAAGTTACCTAAACGCTATCCCTTCTATGTTAAGAGTTTGAAAGAAATCATCTCCAAAAAATGTAGAGGCATTTATTTATGCTTGTAGTAAATACATCTGCAGAAAAGAGGATAATTTTTTAAGAAACTGAATAGAATAATTTCAAAAATAAAATAATACCATAAATTCCAAAATTTTTATTATTTTATAACTCAGAATAAATTTCTGATTGGAAGTTATTTGTAACATAAAGAAATAACCTGGGAACAATAAGCTTCCTGATCTCTATTTAGCCCCATGGGGGAAACAGTTTTCATTTCAAATCCCTGATTTAATCTTTTATTCCTAATTGAACTTTTCCAGCAATTGTTTTAGGAGTAAATACTCTAGTAAATAAAATTTTGCCTTGACTTTTAATTTGCAACTTTTTTCTATTTTGTTTTAAAGTTAAAATAACTAATTAAAGAATACATTTCACAAAACAATGGTATATTTGTTTCATTTAGTTATGATTTAAAAAAAATTATTTGGAAAATTTAAAAACAAATCAATGAAATCTTAACATTTTCTGATAATTTAATTCTCACCAAGCACTCAATAATTCCAGGTATGATTATTTATCAACTGGTAGACTTGAAATACAAAAAAAAAAGAGAAAACAATATAGAAAGGTAGACATTCTAATAATATTAATAAAGGAAATTCAGTATTACTATAAGTAAACAAATTGGAAGTTTTTGTAAATATTTAATTAAAATCGAATTCTGTTAAGTCGTAAAATAGTAATGCAAACAGTCGACTTTCCTATTTTTAAATTTTTCTACAATGTATTTCAAGCGTAAATAAAAGGACAAATGTGTAAAAATTGCAATTAGTATAAAACAACACAAAAAATGTTATCTAAAAAAAATTTTTATCTTGCTTTCCTTGAAAAGCATAATCCTCCATTCATTTTCTAGAAATGAAATCGAGTAATTACAAATGAAAATCACATTGCACGCCATTTTTTTTTTAACTTTTTTTCCTCCTTTACGATAGCTTTTGCACTTTTCTATGTTTTGTTTTCGGCTTGAAAGCAAATCTCGGCACAAAAAACTAATCAGCTGGCAGATGTCGAAATCTCTTGCAAATATGACTTGAAAATTGGACGGTTTCATTTAATGCTCGATAAACAACCATCCAGGAGCGCTGAAAGTAATTGAATTGATCTTTTTACACACAAAGCTCCTTTTGTGGGATGACAGCCGAGACAACTGCCGGTGCGACCTCTCATCCCATGCCCCGCATAGGAGCCCCCCACAGCTCTCGTACTGTCGCGTGTCACGGTCGATTACGAGGCGACCAACGCGTCGTTTCCCGTGATCATTTAACGACCCGGCAGCGGTAGAGAACTGACAAAGAACTCGCTCCGCCCCTTCTAACCCTAGATAATTCTCTAGATTGCTTATAAGATTTTTCCTTTAATTTTTTTGCGGATGATATGTTTGACTGAAAGGATTTGCTTTGTGAAATATCAATTTTTTTAAAATAGTTAAGATAAAATATCTCTGAAAATGAATTAATGTGAATTTAAGTAAGGAAGAAGATTAACTACGAAAAGTTTGAATTTATTCACCAATTTTATAAAATGTAGAATTCTTTTTTTCTTTTTTTTTCAAAAATGTCTTCTGTAAGCACTGATGGAAAATAAGAGAAAAGCAAGTGTTACAATTTTGTACTCTTTTCAAAAAATAAGCGATACATTTTAATTCACAATTAATAGTTTTAAGCATTTGATCTGATAAGATGTAATTATTTTAATAGTTTACCTTAGAGCATTACTGCACTATCTTTTCTTTTAGAAAACATTATTTGATTTTAACCAATTTAACAGAAATAATTTTTGATAAAAATATGCGCTTTTATTACTTTAATTTCAACTATAGAGATAATTATATGCATGGTTATATATATATATATATATATATATATATATATATATATATATATATATATATATATATATATATATATATATATATATATATATATATATATATATATATATATATATATATATATATATATATATATATATATATATATATATATATATATATATATATATATATATATATATATATATATGTATATATATATATATATATATATATATATATATATATATATATATATATATATATATATATATATATATATATATATATATATATATATATATATATATATATATATATAATTAGTGATATTGCTTGAAATTTTTCAATTTTCATATTTATGGAAAGTATTTTTCGTACTTCAATTAATCATGTGGTATCAAGTTTTTAAATTAAAAATCTTGATATCACATAAGAAAAAACTTACGTTGATGTGAAATTTAAAAACTCTCAATTCTTAAAACGTGTGCCATAAGAGCAAAGCGTATATTGGAAATGGTGAGAGACAAATAAACAAACTTAAATTGTTTTACACATCAAATTACATCAGGTTGCTTTTTTTAAGCTATTATCAATAGAATACTTTTATAACTTTTAAAAAGATTTTAATATATCAAGGATTTTACTTAATTTAAAATTTAACTAAAGAAATCACTCAGTGTTTCAATAAACTTTGCATAAAAATCTACATTCCTTACACGAAAATTGTTATATGAAATAATTTTCAAAAAAAAACTCAGAAAATTTTATCAAAAATTCTTGAAATTACACAATGTTATTAAAAATATTTAATGTATATTTTTTAAAAATAATTTAGATTGAAGTGGGAAATAAATAATAGATGAAAGTAAAATAATTATTACATCATTACCAAGAATTTTCATTGTTAATTACTTCCAAGATAAATAACTAATGATTGCTTGGAAAACTCTACTATAGGAAGTAAAGGGGAGGATACAACTTGTTTTTAAGGCAGTGAAATGTTGCCGAAGTGAACAATTGATCGAGAAGTACTTTCACCCGGCCCTCTCCTCTTGTTTTAAAATAAATCTATCCCCTCGACGACAGTTATTTTAAGACTCTTTCCTTACGGTATTTTCTATTTTGTCCTGGATGGAATCTTCACTGCATATTGAAAAACTTTCCTAAAATATATCCATTAAAAAGCAATTTATTGTTGCTTCTTGATCGTAATGCACATATTATATGTATTATATTATCCTGTAAGCTTAGCTAAAATAAATAGATTATTTTAAACATGAGTGAAACAGAATGATATTTTTTACTGTTGTTTTACTATAATTTGCCATCAAAGAAAATTTTTCTCACTCTTAATATATTAATTAATAATTAATACTATTTCATTCACGCTTCTAATATATTTTAATGGAATTTTATATAATTAATTTGATGGTGGATGTTTGTTTTGAACAAAATATGCTAATTTTGCTTAAAACGTTTAACTTAAATTTGCTTAAAACATTTTAATATAAAAAAAAATCAATTTAAGTTCTTGAAATAAAATTTTTCTCACACATCATATATACACTATAAAAATTTCAGCTGAGAATAATGTTGCATATTATTTAAATGGAACATACTCCAAATAAAAACTGTTTCATTTTAAACCATCAAATCGAGATTAAATTTCAATAACCATTCTAACAGAATGATTATTTAGATTTAATTGCAATTTAAGCGATTATGTAAAATATATTTACCAATTGAAACATAAAAATTCATCAGATAAAGAAATCATAAATTATTTCAGAAAATATAATTGAGAGAAGTATTTAAAAGAAAGTGAGAAACGCTGGTTATATAAAAAAACGTAACTTATTGTTTATATATGTCATTGTAAATATTACAATTTCCTTTCTGCAATTTTAGTTGTAGAAGTTACTTTATAGCTATGCTTGCCAGATGTCCAGGTTTGACCTGGGCAGTCCTGGTTTTTAAATAAAACCTGGTTGTCCCGCCCGATTTATTTCACATTCCGGTAAAAATTAAATCTGATTTTATGTGTAATCAAAAAAGTATAAAAAAAATTAAAGGTGAAGGATTATTTAGAAGAATTTGTGTTATTTATTTCTGTTCTGTATGAAAAGTGAAAACTATATGAGAGTGATAATCTGCTAATATATACATAAAGTCAAAGTATCATCTTGTCTCACCAACCATGTCCATGCACGAAATTGTGCTTTCCAAGGAATATTTGCAGCATATTTTAAGAAGCAAAAAGAAGTTAGAAAAGAAGGAAGCAAAAAGAGGTTACATAAATTATATTGTTTCATGTAAAGAAAAATGGTTCAGGCTGTTTGATCATATCAAGCATAATCACATAGCAGCTTCCAATGTGATCAAGATTATTGAGTACGCCTTCTGCTTGCTGGAGCATCAGCGCCAATACAGAATATCCTTTTTAATGAACAACGCATGGACTGATGGTAAGGGCTTGATGAAGAAATTACGATTAGTGGATTAGCTTGTGAAGATTTTTACAACATTAAAACCAACGAAGATTCTCTAAAGAAAATCCTGGCCAATGATTAAGTGATAACATGTACACATTTTGCTCAAGTTTTTTATTCTTCATTCAAAGGGTTTCTTCTTACTTAAGTAACTTATAAATATTAAAATGTCGAAAATAAAGTGTTTCAATTTATATGCTTGTCATTTATTATATATTTATAACCACGGCAGTTTTCCGGTTGAATATTTAGGAAATCTGACAAGCCTATTTATTGCGAAAACGAAGGAATTTCAAGTTACGTTGTCAAGAGCGAAAGCATTTTGATGTTAGATTCACTTTAAATGCATCAAATGTCCAAATTCATGAATTAATTTTTAAACATTAAAACAATGTCATATTTAGAGGCTTTGTTTCTAGTTTTAATTTATATTATTTTTATATAGATCTAAAAAGTGCAACAAATTTTTTTATAGTCGTACATTTATAAGAAAAATACTTCTATTAATTCTGTTGTGTATAAAGGTTAATGTTATATCATTTAGAATTCTGAAAGAACAATATAACTTGTGTATGAATTAATTTTTATAAATGTAAATGAATTACCACATGCAAATATATAGGCTGAATTGTGTAAGAATAATTTTTTTACCTTATAAAATAATGATTTTTTCTTGTGTTTAATAGGTATTTATACCCCTAGAGGATTAAAACCTATTTAAAAAATTATGTTAAGCTTACAATTACCACATTTTCACTTTCGGCATCTCATATAATAGTGAAGTCAGTAATTTCCTTCTACAGTAATTTCACATTTTAGCTTTTTTTTATTAAAATAACAAGTATACTTGAAGCATGTCAAATAGTTTTATTAAAAAATATTGCTTCTTACAATGACGAATTTTTAATGTTTGTAAAATGAAGGTAATGTATATGACCTATTATTTTGACATATATGACGTATGTTTTCGATATGTTCATACGCATTTCATTACTGTTGACAATTCTAATTATTATTTAGTAATTTGAATGTTTCATTTATCATATTTCTGAAAATTTTCAGTTATTTTAGCATTCGTAAAACCATTATGAGTAAAAAATAATAAAAATATAGTGAAACCATTTTTATTATTTTTTATTTTAAAAGCACGCATACACACAAAATGCTATAAATACCCAAACAATTTAAATAATAATATTTTCACAATAAATTTTTATATCGGTAGTAAAATAAGCAACCATAAAAGAAGGGGTATATGTATAATTCTATCCTCCCAGTGGGTGATAAAAATATGCATTGGTATAGAATATTAGCACAAAAACAGTTTAAAAACAAAAAATAAAAATAATAATAAAGAAAGAAAAGAAAAAAGAAAAAGAAAGAACTAGCAGATGAAAACTTGCAGCTGCAAAAGCAATAAATGAGTTGGAATTCTGTGATGTGGACAACTGACAACAAATAATATTTTGAGCATTCATTCTCAATACCTATAATGCCTAGTAATGATTGCATTATTTGACTCTAGGCTGCGGAAGTTACTGCAATGAATAGCGAAGAATAAATTATTTGATGTTGGAAGGGTGAAGCTCTGTTGTTGATTTAAGTACAATGTCCCAGAAAATTAAAAGTGCTTTATTGATTGACATTTGAATATTCGAGTTGACAGTATGGCTTATTATACAAAGATTCTTTTCATATTTAAAGCGTGAAGTGATCAGTATTCAAAATCTGAAAGCTTTTTTCATTAGAATTTAACATATTTTTAATGTTGCTACTTCCTATTTAAAAAGGACAAATTGATAATAAATCATATTGTAATAGCGAATAGTTTTCATATTTTCACATCACAAATAAAAAGGATTTTTGTAGTGCTTTTTGATAGAGATAAAACTGTAAATTGTAACATTATAAAAGATAAAATTTTTAACTTTAAGCTAAAAAAAATAAAAAATTATGTTAAATGAAACTGACTTGTATGATTTTAATAATGTTTCTTAATTTAATTAAATGAAGTTTGAAATGGTAGAACAATGTTGAAATTTAGCCATTTTCAATGAATTTAAAAGAAATTTAACTTAAACCAAAAGAAAATTTTGTTTTAAATGTTTCAATAAAAAAAATAATATTAAACAAAACAGTATTTCATTTAGAGAATTTAAAGATATCATTTTCCTTAGTGCAAAATTTTAACAGAAATAAAAGACATTAAAGAATCTTATTTTGTAGTTTCACTAACATGCACTGTAACATATTTCGATAAAGGATACTAAGTATCAGAAAAACAAAAGTTGCCATAGAAAATTATATTGAAAACCACGTTATGTTGATAAAAATCGCAAAAGTTGACTTCAAGAAGACAGGAAAAGTGGTTGCCGCTTGATCGCAGATTAATTTCTCGACGTTCATGGTTGACTGCCTGACGTGGGAAAACGAATGCGCTTGTCTTGAAAAACAGAAGCCACAAACAGCATTTATTTTACCTCTACAATTTTGCATCAAAGCAAATACCGACCGACCCTCCCCTTTCTGCTCTCTTATGGGGGTCTTGAAGAAACCCTCTTTATGCAGATTTTCATGTGTATCGGAATGATAAAAACAGAGCAAAAGTTGATCAAACGGCTTTTCGGAATTTCAAATGTTTGTAATTTATTCAGAAATTCTATCTCTGACTAATGCAAACGGGGAGTATCTGAATATGAAACGGAATTACGGCCAGGGATTTTTAATGGATACTTTATACAGCGGAACGAATATATATGTACTTGTAAGCAAAGAGGCGTTTCAAGCAACACACCATATTACACAACCAGCTGAATTGTTATCTCCTTGGCTTTCCTTTTAGCATTTCGTGGGTTTGATTCTTTTCGGGAATAAATGTTACTAGTAATTCAAAATTCATTTTAATTTGTAATTCCTGAACGAATTAGCTCTCTAGCGAAAATAATGCAGAAAGATTAACAAACTATGCCAAATAACCAAAACATAACATTCATAAAAATTAATTGATGGTTACAGAGGAAAGAATATACATAAACAGCAAAGTTTTATATAGGACAGTAAAGCAATCTGTTTAAACATGAAAGAAACAACTAGTATTATAACGATTTCCAATTATTCATTGACAAGTAAAATACAGTTAGAACTGAACACGAGAGGAATATTATTATTCAATGATAATAAATTGAATCTCTTTCTTGAAGTTGATTATCTCCTTTGAGTAAACTTGAAGGACGTATAATGTCACAGTTTAATTTACATGTTTCCGTCCTTATTTTATTCTTCACTGAAAATAACTTCATGTGAAAAGGTATGACCAATAGATAAAAAAGAATATAAATTATCTGAAAATCTCCATCCTATTGTCACGGTGACAAAAGCTTACCGGAAGTTTAACGTTAACATCTAGGCAAGTGTATTGGAAACTAATCAGGTGCGATAAATGTTTAACTCAACGAGGTATTGGGTGAAGTATCTTGTTTATCAGTTTCATGTTTATCCATAGTTGCTGTAAGGTTTATTGACCACATTGTGGTCAAAATATGAAGATCATACTCTGTAATACATTAAATAATTTTCTGTGATTATACTTAATTTCCTCCAAACTGCAAATAATCTGAGCTAAGTTCTTGGGAGGACTCTATTCTTCGAAACAGAAGGTTCAAAGTTCAACTCCAGATATTTTTGAATAAGGAAAGATGGATTCTGGGCTTCAGATTTCAGCAATTCTTTTTTTTCCCGGTATATGATTAAGTCCCAGGCTCCCTGAACATTCCTACCGGTTGACAGCACTTTAATAGTTTTCACTTTAGGGCTGTCTTTTACTGGGTAATATGTATATTATTACTTAAGCAGAATATAAATAAATTTTTGGTCTTTAGGCTGCCCGAACCTCAATCTTGAAGACATTTTTGTTTGGATGAAGGCCTTAAAAATCACTCATCTATGAAATATTTGGGGAAGTACTGTAGGATACTGTAACACAAATCTTTGCCACTGCTGCAGACATCGTCCGAATACTCTGCATTGTGAAGTACATGAGACAATCATGTTCCATGACTGACTGTAAATTCAGTCAATTTAATTTATAATTTCTCTTCTCTTTTTTGACACAAAAATTAGTCTGTTTTGTAACTAAACTTGCAAATAAACAGATTTTTGAATTTATTGCTTTTACTTCCTCTCTGTTACTGCTCTTTGTTTGCACATATCAGCTATACTATAATAGCGATGTTAAATAAATTTGCTTCCAGTGAACAAGAATTCTACCCTAAAACGCTGATCCCTAATTTTTCTTACCACCTGACTCGTAAATTTCATCCAAACAAATTGGCATTAACATAGTACTTTAAAATCTTTGAGTCCTGTAAATGAAGTACTTTTATTTACACAGAAACAAACTACGATAAGAATTTAAAAATAACTTTATCTGAATAAATTGCCAGCAAAATCATAAAAGTAATCACTGTGTAAAAAGCATAATATCATTAAAGACAACCTCATTGCTTTATATTATACTAGTGGAAAAAGTAAAATAAAACATTCTCCTTTTATTTTATTAAAATCTTTCTGTAGTAATTAAATAATCAATTCAAAATTGAATGCTATTTAACATTTCATTTTAATTTGATTATTGAATTAATTGGTTGTCAGTGATACAAATGAGTTAAAATGTATCTTTATTTTGAAAGAATTAATTTGATGGATTTGCTCTCAACATTCTGATCAATGTTACGTCTGATTATTAGAATTAATTAATAAATTTCATGTGTTTAATTGAGCTTAATTCTACAATGTACAATGATAAATTTCAATAAATAAGATGCCCTGCTGTATATACTAAATAAATCTTTCAGCGTACCATGAAAAAAACGCTAGGTAAGTTTACTTAATATGCTTAAAAATCCATTTGGTAGTTAATTCAAATTTGCTTATATATCTAAGGCTGAAAACACAGAGGACAGACGAGAAGTTCGAGGACATAGTAACACAAAATAAGAGAGGAAGAGATAGCTGATTTCTATTGAAGTTTTCAGATAGTGTAATACATTTTATCTCTGTGTTTGACTATGTAACCTTCCATTATGAACCAACTGGCTTATTTTTATATCTTTTAACGAGATATGTTTCTGATTATGTCTTTTCAGACGAGAAACACATGTTTGAATGGTCAAAAAATTACTTTCTTGAATATCAGTTCCGGAGTTCATGGTTTCATTGCTTATATTAAATATGGATGTTTATTTATATATATTTAAAATCTATGTAATTTCTTAATGAATCAACCCTTATGTACAACATTAAGTGACAAAGAGTGATCAATTAAACAAGTCGATGCATGTTTGTAAATATTTGGTTTTATCAAGTATTCTCCCTCCCAAACGTAAGCATTGGGGTCATAAATTTCATAGATTAAAGCTTGCAAAATCCAATAACATAAAAATTAAATATAACTCTTAGTTTAATTCGAATAGCAAGGATTTTACGATGCAATATTTAAACAGGGTGTTACATTAAATACAACATCACATGAATTCCATTCTGAATTAAATGAAATCTTATTGCACATTTTACACCAAGAGCTATAAAAATAACGTGCATTATTCAGGTGTAAAATGAATTCTCTGTCAACTTTCAGCGCAAATTATTCATATGATTTACTTTTGTAACATAAATGAAATTGCTTACAAAGTTTTGTATACCCGTATGTGTTTTATTTAAATAAAGGGAGCACCCAAAATATCCAAAACCGAAATCATTGACAAAAACTGCTTGCTAATAGTTCCTACAAAATTTGTATGTGTAATAATAAGTACTTTTATGTAAAAAAAAATTATTTTTTCTCTAGCCTGTTTTACGTGAAATCCTTCCCTAGTGTTCGAAAGGGGCATGTTAGGTGGGTCATGTTAGAAAGGTGACCCTTCTCCTCACTACTTGCAAATTTCTAGATTCTCAGAAGAGCAAAATATTGGTGTTGAAGCTTGGAAAGAAAAGTTGTCGCCAATATTATGTTTCCTTTTACCAAGAATGACTCCTTTTCTGCCTACCAGCCAGTACAAATGCATATCTGCAGAAACAATTTGATTCTTCAACTTAAGACGTGTTGACTGTATTGATAACTTCATTATCTCATTAAATTTAAATTTCCCTATTTCATTTATATTGAATAAAGAGGGGAATAAATCCAAAAATATAAATTATTTATATTAATAAAACAAAATGTTACTAGAAAAATACCTAAGTTTAAGCACTGATATGCAAGTGTTTCAAGAAATAAAGAACTGGCTTAACATTAAAGAGTCAGATCTTTCCATGATAGTTCTTTGTTTACTATTATAATTTCAAAACTGTGCTCATAAAATTCATTGATGTCAGAAAGGGATTTTTTTATTCTTCATTTAAAAATAATTCTTTATACATGTACTGAAAGAAAAATGTAAATGATAATAACAGTTAAATTTTAAATGAGTCAAATTACGCATATGGGTGAATGTGCTGACATTCGTTGCGAATTATTATTGATAAGTCGAAGGAAAAGTACAGTAAACTCCAGATCACACTCGAAATCGAGTAGCACGGCTTTCGCGAAAAATCTACGAATCACTGTTCGCGAATATTCCACGAGTAACTGTTCGCGAATAATGAAGAAGAACAAAACAACAGAAATGTACACTTGAACAATGTATACATGCTATAAGCAATATAAATATACTTATTACTTGAGAAATATTAAAATTATTAATCTCGTACAATTTATAGATTTACTTTTTAAAAAAAACATTAGAAATTTTGTTTCTTTGGAGTGAATAACTTCATTTTTGGAAATTAATTTTTTGAATTTAGACCTCCTGTATAAATAGAAAGAGAATTTACTGCATATAAATTGCAAATTTTTTATTAATTCTTACTATCAGCACCTTATTTTTAAGCCTTTGTTTTTCTTCCACAAAAGATAATTGATTTTCAGTTCAATCTATTAACATTATTGCAAAATATTTCAGGATTTTATTATTTTCAATATTATAATACAAAATAATTACTTTTTGATAAAATTTTATATCTTGAAAAGTTTTTATATAATAAAATTTTATATCTTGAAGAGACTAAATTTTCAATGAATTTCTTCAGTAATTGATATTAATATTTTAGATAAATCAATTACCGAAGAAATTCATCGAAAATTTAGTTTTGTTTGTAGGATAGCAATTTTGATTTTCTTTTATAAACTCCAGTGATTTTTCGTAAAATTATTTCATTAAACTTCGATAATTTTTTAGGATTTTATTTAAATTTGATATTGAAACATTACACACACATCTATGGTGATCTCAATTTCTTACTTAAAATGCGTTCTGCAAAAGAGCGCTAGCAAATTTAAATTCATTTTGCAACTATTGTATTGATCTGATATCTGATCCTTCTAATTTTATTGTAATAATAATGCTTCATTTTTATTCGTAACATTCAGTTAGGATGTTTTTTCATTTTTTTTTATTTTCTCATTTTTTTTCTTAAAAAGTTTCAGTGACTGCCATTAAATTGATAAAAATCCTAGGAGTAAAGCACGGGGGTGTTACGCAGGTGTCAACTGTCAAATGTACTTCTTTTATTAATCATAAAATTATTGATTTCCTGAAACATCTACTGCTCCGTAGTACAGTTAAAATATTTTATCCGGTTAAAAATGGAAAAGAAATATAGATGTTCTACTTTAGAATAAAGATTTCATTAATATGATTCCAAAAGATTTCCTGTTATAAAACTAATTAATTAAAAAGTTTGCGGAAGAGTTGTGTGCTATAAATGCTGAGAAAATGATGCATTGTTTAAACTATTTATTTGTAAATTTATCAAGAACATTTTTAATCCAAACATATCAATATCAATTGATTAAGAGTTCTTTTCTGTAAATAAATTTACATCAATGATCAATAACAGGCATTTTACATGAGTGTATGATTTCTAAAAGATAATGAAAATATAATCATTGGAAAGAAATATAAAGGAAGAAAAATATATAATGATCCTCTTTTTATTGACTTTGAAAAAATCATGTCAAAGCAGAAGAAATTGAAAAATCAGATAGTTATTTTGCTTAAACATTCTTACCTTAACTTTAACTGCAGAATGGTATTTAATGTAAAAACATCCAACGTAAAATATGAATATTTATAGTAAGAAAAACTTCACAAACATAATTCCATGAAAATTAAGATATTTTAAACTGGAATTTTACTATCGTATTATGTAAAAAAATTTAAGTAAAAATTATGGTTTCTTATTATCATTTTAATTGTTATAATAGAATTCACAAGTTTTGTGGGATTATCTGTGAGGATAAATTCAGCCAATTGTTTACTTTATAGTGGAATTCAACGTTACCTTCACATTCATTTTAATTTGGAGCACTATGTTTCTTATACACATAATTGAATGAAAGAAAATACTTGGTTACTTAGCATTTTAGATCTTCTGTTGAATATCTTGAGAAATATTTTAAAAAATTCTTCTGAAAATGTAAAAGAACAAAGAATGTGTTTGACTTCATTCTTTTGATGGGTAATGAGTACAATTATGAAATAAATAAAAAATAGTAAAAATCTTTATGGTTACTATGTATAACAAAAGCTTCAAACAATTTGAAGCTACCACAAATAATTATATAAACTAAACATTTATTCTAGAATCGTACTCCTATATTCGTAGAGTGCTTATTTTAATGATTTCGATTATTATCATGACTTTTTTTTACAGGATGCAAAAATTTTTAACCAAATTAGAAAATTTATTGTCCTTTTGAGAAAATTAATCGATGAAGTAGAGATATCTCAAAGCACAATGCTTTTATTTACATATATATAACAGATAACAAAAATATATAACGTAACGTTCCTAAAAATTACCTTTGCTATATACATATAAAAATGAGACAACATATTTTTCAGAATAAGAAACAACGTAGCTGAATTTATTTGGAAGATGTCGACTTTATTGTGAGCCACATTTCCGTTTCTCATCGAAATTAGCAGGATGATAAGGGATTCTCCACAAAGTGAATTGTATTAAATATCAATATCCCAATTTAGAACCTTAAATTGTTCATTCTTACACAAATTTTATTCGTAGTTCCGTAAAACGCTTCTAATATTTTTTCTCTAGACTTTGCATAAAACAAAGTAAATTCAGTGTACCCGAATCCTTTTAAAAATTTTTTAATCTTCTGAATCATTTGCTTAGTAATAATAATAATAAGCAAAATATTAAACATATTTTTAAAAGCAATAAAATATATTATAACTTAAATGGAAATTGGAGACTATAGAAATTAATAATTGCTTTTCATTACGAAACAAACAAGGCTGGATTTTAAGACAGATTAACAGGTGCGATTTTCTCTGGTGGAAACCATGAAGAACTACTAAATGAGCTAAAAAATGTTACTGTGTGATTTATTTCTCATGTATTGATTTTTATTTAATTAAAAAAAAAGATATATTTTAAATGTATGTTGTCTGCTCACAGAAATCACTGAATAAAAGCTCGGTTTTCAATATTTTTGCAACATTACTCTTTTGTTTATTAATTTATCATAATAAAGTGCTGTTTTGGAAAGAAGAAAATCACACCATACTGATGTATGGATGAAGGTATGGCATTTACGGCATTTAAGTTTGTTTTTTCGCTCTACGATCATATTTGCAAAAAATTTGAAATCAAGCTAAGGGGGGACCTAATATTAGCATTCACTGAAGGTGTTAGCAGTTTCCAAGGAATAAAGAAACCAAATCTTATTTTTTTTTATTACGTTTCACAAAAATAGGGAAAATTTCACATTTAGATAAGAACACAATCTGTTAATGTACTTTTAACTGCAAAGAAATAATTGTGACACTCAAATCGATTTAACTCATTTTATTAACTTGCAAAGTGTTTTGTAAGCTAAAATCGCGCAGAGAAAATAACGAGGAAATATTTTGACAGTAGAAGCTGAAGTCAAGAGACCTGATGATAAGAGAGCTGAGAAGATACACCCTCCTACTAGCTAAAAAAATTGCAGAAGACATAATGTACAAGGTCAATGAAAGGAAAAATGCTCTTTTAAAGAAAGAATTACTCTGATAACCTTCCCCAATGAAATCGTCATTAATTGAGGATGAAAGGAAAAAAGAATTTTTTTTCTGTTACTTTATAAATATATCCGAAAACTTATTTAAGTCTTCCTAACATTGTTCCAGAAGAAGATGAATTTTTTACATATGTTTTTCATTCTTATGTGTATTATACTTTATATATATCATATTATTCTCCATTATTTTTATAGGATAAAATTTTTTACTGTCTATTTTAAAAGGCTAGCTTAAACATTTTATTTTTTGTCCAAATAAAAGTTAATGTGTCGAGAACTTAATTGTAATTTGCTTACATATCAAAATAAAAATTCAGATAACTACATTTATAGCATTTTTTGAATGTATATGATTCAAACACATAGAGTATACAATAATTAACATTAAGTCAAGCAAGTATCCTAATTTAAAGGGAGTATCCTAATTTAAATTATCCTAATTAAAGGAGTTTTCATTAGAAGTATATATTACAAGGTATTTTTTTATTTAAATCATTATTTGAGTGTAATTATATATTTTTTTATTTGTGAGTATATTTGCAATTTTTATAATGATAGAGTGTGTATAGACAATATTTAACAAAAGAACTTTCTCCTGATCTCATCATTTATGTCGTTGGGTATTGGAGTATACAGTTAATAAACATCACTTTCTGCAATTTTAATTTGCAGCATATCAAATATTTTTAACTCTGTTAAAAGAAGGGATTTCAATTGGGTTAATTTATGACCTAATTCAGGTCATGGATTTTAAATCTAGATATTTGACTGATTAGGGTAGAAAAGAAATACAAAAATGGACTCTGCATAATTTTACTTGATACCAAAAATATTAATATACACATGAATAATTATGGTAATAAGTAACTATAAAAAAGCAATTGTATTGTACTATATATATATATATATATATATATATATATATATATATATATATATATATATATAGGATCTTAATTTGTTAATTATTTCCCTATTTTAACTGATTTCTTTTTTCACTAAATGATAAAATTAACTTTTTTCTAATTTTCAGTAAGTTGCTTTCGTCAAATCATATTAGACAAATATGTTAAATTCTAAACTTCTCTAGTAACATTATTTTAACTCATAAATTTCTATAACTTACGATAGGAAGTAAAAGTATTCCGTTTCGAACATTTTAAAAACTTCTATAAGTTCTAATTAACTCCATAAACATTAAATATAGCATTATTTTGTTCTGTGTTATACAAGATTCAAGTTTTGATTTAACAAATTAATTAAATATTCTTTATTTCGTGCAGCTATTGAAATTGGTAGGAAGCTTTCATTGCCTGGACAAAAGGCCAATAATTTTGAATTCCGCTCACAAAAACATTCACATTTTAAATCAGCTCCACAAAAAACCAAAATTAAATATTAGTAATAACAATTCAGGTCAAAATTTTGGAAACAATGCAATAATGGGTTATAACTCTAAAATATATTTTGAAATATTTAAACTTCTGCTATTTTTAGGAAAAATGTCTTCAAAAATTGAACTGGTGCAGAACCTTTTTTACAAAATTTTGTTCAGTGAACTGTTTAGAAAATTTGAATGTATAACTAATTTAAAATTTAGAGAAAAACTTCAACTTAGTAGCATTTTGAGGAGATTGATTACAAAAGAAAAAACAATACAGAGGTAGAATATGGTTCTTTATTAAAGATGTAACAGACCCATTTGGATTCAGTTTGCCTAAAAAATGAACTTAAATTTTTACATTTTTATCCTATGCAATGTGTGTGTATGAACTTAATTTATAGTATATTCATCTTGTACATTATAAGTAAAATTTATAATCAACTGATAGTTAAGTATAATCAAAACATATTACGAAATTTAATAATCCTAGAAATTAATAAATTCTTATTACTAATTTTCAATTCTAACAATCACAAAATGTAAATTTACAAACTTTTAGCATTCTTTAATCAACAAAACTAGTAGCATTTAATTTGAAAATAAAGAATAATACATTGCTTCCTATAAGAATGAATAGTTTTTAATAGAATTCAACAAAAATAAAAAAATAGATTTCGATAGAATTTATTTTAATATCTAAAATATACATTTGCAGACATTATGACAATAACCCATTTATGAACAAAGCGAATAGAATTTAAGTATAAGTAAATATGTGCATGATTGTAAATAAATTCCAATTTATATATTTTATTCAGTGGATATGGAAAAGTTGTGAATTGTATAAGAATCTTTTCTCCCATAGTAATAAATATGACAGTTAATTTCATATAAAATACTGTAACTACTATCATCCATGAATGTGCATTGAAAAAATCTTGCAATCTTCTTGCCTGCACTTTATAAAGCTGTAACTTTAATGCTAAGCATTTTATCCATTAAATTACATAACACTAATTAGCAAAAATAATAAAAGTTCATATTATTACAACTTTAACCTTTTCGTCCCGGCGGTACAACTGTTGTACCACGAAAGTGAGTGTCTCAGCAGACGGATGTGGTACAACCAGTTGTACCATGGATTTTTTCCTTTTTCAATGGCCTGACTTTTTCCCGCTAAACTTTCTTTGGGCAGTTGAGGGCGATTTAATTGCTGCTCTTTTGTGTATGAAAGTCGTAAAAATTGGGGAACTTGTCTGAGCGGCGAATTTTGACGAAAAACGGTTTTATTGGCTCCTCTTTTTAAAAGAGAAGTATATTCATCCTCACTTTAGCAAATTTTTTCATTGTAATCAGTTACTTTTTTGTCGCTAGAAAAAATATTTTTGATGGCTTCACGTCGTAGAGGGTTGACTGATGAAGAAATTAAAAATTTATTGGAAGAATTAGAAGAAGAAAATTTTGTAGACAGTGATTCTGATTGCTGTGATGAATCTGAATGCAAGAGTATTAGTTTTTTTTGACGGCAATAAGGATGCTAATTCCTCTGTATCATTTTATTTTGATTGGCGTAAGGCTAAAGCAGATGATAAGCCCATCATTTTTAAATTTAAGGGGATTTAAGTATCTGAGCCAAAATAAAGGATTTAGTTGAGGAACACGAATTTTTTTATTTATTTTTTCAGAAGAAATTTTAAACTTTATTGCAGATGAAACAAATAGATATGCTTCCCAAATATTAGAATTACATCCGGGAAATAATAAAAGAAAGCATGGGACAAAGTGGACAATATTGATGCACCAAAATTAAAAAAAAAATTCTTAGAACTTATTCTTTTAATGGGTTGTATAGATAAAGATAACATCAAAGATTATTGGTCGACAGATGAATAGATTGAAACTCCTGTTTTTAGAAAAATTATGTCCCGTGATAGATTTTTTAATGTATTGAGAGTCTTACATTTTACAGATAATAAGAATAAACCAAAACTTAATGAAGAATATGACAGATTGTGAAAATTATACGAACGATTTTTGATTTTTTTTTTAAAATAAATCTTTTAAGGAGCACTATCATCCGTCTGAAGAACTTGTAGTTGATGAAGTCATTATGAAATTCAAAGGAAGAGTGATATTCAAACAATATAATCCTAAAAAAAGAAAACAGTGGGGAATTAAACTTTATAAATTAGCAGACAAATATGGCTATACTTTTGATATGGAAGTGTATTTAGGTAAAGACAGAAATAAAATGAATCCAGGAATTTCTGCTTCCCATAATATGGTATCAAAATTAACGAATTCCGTGAAGAATAAAGGCCATAAATTATATATGGATAATTTTTTTTCTTCAATGGAACTTTTCTGCGATCTGCTAGAAACGAAAATCAATTGACATTTATAATCCCTATAAACATGACTATTCGTGGTCTAACCCTGACCAAAATTGCTGGTTTTGAGATTGATATTTTATCAATTAAAATAAGAAAATCTTAATGTAATATTAAAAGTTTTTCATAATAATTTACTCATGAAAAAGTATGTGTTAGGAAAATCCCAATTCAAAGATTTAATAGTCTTAGAAACATTTTCATTAAGAAACTGTATTTATTGTAATATAAGAGCTTTTTTCAAATTCTGGATTTTTATATGAACTAATGAAATAAATTTTTTACAAAGAAATAATTTTGATTTAGTGTTAGAAATTTGCTCTTAAAGGTGAAATATATTTTATTCGATGTTGCTCACTGTTGAATAATGAATACTAAACGTCTCTTTTTTCTGACGTGCACGAATATCGGAATAGATGCTAGACATCTTTCTTGATTTCTTCCTTTCGACGTATTGTTTATGGAAAATATTCCAGGGCCACATTGTATTTTTTAATCTCACAACAAAAACATGCAGGTAGAAATAAAATAAATATAAAAATGAAAATACTTCCAATCATAAATTGGGATGCGGTAGATATTTAAAAAAGTTGCCTGTTAGTTGTGTCAGTCTTCTACGTAGTTTTAATTTCTGTATAAAATTAAACTAATCTCGATTTTGGTTTTTAAAAATAATTTAATAAGCATAGTTTCATAAAAGCTTAAAACACTCTGAAGATAAGAATTTATTCTCAATATAAAGCTAATGTTTTGATACTAATTTTATAAAAATATTTTTTGAGACGAATACGAGTATATTTTGGAATGTACTATTTGATTGAGCATTTGCAAATTCTAAGTCATTGAGAAATGAACCGAATATTACTATTTATTGTATAACAAATGTAATTTTATCAAACAATCAACCTGAATGCTACATATAAAGGAAAAACTCAAGATTCGTCAGGCTACATTTATTGTGCAAAACGTTTCATACTTAGTTACAGAAACACGCAGAAAGGAAAATTCCCCTTTTAAGCTTTTTCCCCAAAAGAAATAAAATATGATAAAAAAAAGCTAGGATTATAAGAGATAAAAAAGCATATATTTTAATCCATTCAATAAAGAAATTTGTCATAAATAAAAATACTTAAATCTAAAGAAAACTGGAATCATTACTGTATTTAACACACAGATTACTTTTAATCTTTTTCAACTGCAACTTCGGCCGTTTGCTTCTACTTACTCATAAAAGGATCTTTATTTATTATATCTTTTCAAACTATGTTTATTTATTAATTATTATATTAATTAATTTATTATATTAATACTAAGCAGGCTGCTTTTATGAATGTTTTTAAAATATTTGATTAGTTTATTGCTTATCATTTTTATTATAACTAATTGCAAATTCATTACTTTAAAGAAGTCTGTAATCATTTTAAATAATTATTTCAGAAAATTCTGTAATAAATTAATATACGCCATATAGTTTTTGAAACAGACTAGATATGTTTCACAAATGCATGTATATAATCTTAAAATTCTTATAACATTTTTTAATGTGGTATGTAAAACAACGAATAGAAAAAAATCAATAGCTTGTCGATAAGTACAGTATTTATGGTAACCACATTTACATTTTCATGAGAATTACGGCAGACCTAGCGCGGCGTATCTCCCTCAAAAGATAAAGATTCGTCATAGTGAAAACTTCAGCACTTAAATGGGGTGAAAATGACCCTCTCCTTTCGGTCAAGGGGGTAGGAAATGTCATCTTTTCGCGCCGTCCTAGGAGAAGTTTTTTGAAACGGGGACGCCGGACTCAAAAGGTTAAGTTATCCTACAAGTGACAAGACAGAAAAATTCAGCATAGAAATTTTCTAATGGAAGCACCTTTTGCACCCCAGGGTCTATTGTCATGAAAACAGATGCGGGCCCTGAATAGGCTGTCGTATCATTGCTGTCGTTTTATATAAAATTTAGAAAAACTTCAAAAACATAATATTAATTTTGAATTCTACGTGATGGTCAATTGAAAAATTTTCATGTTGGCCAAAATGTTCCCCGTATTACATTTATATAATTTCTTTTTTTTTTAATCACTTACACATTTATATATATATATTTATTACATTTATATCATAAATGTTTATGAAATTAAAAAAAGAGCTCAAATGTATGTAATATGATTTTTTGGTCAAGGAAAAGTGCAAAATGTTTGTTGACGGTGAAGGAATAAAAGATATGAAAAATAAAAGTAAGCAATCTAAAAACTAACACTTACGATATGATGAAACTCTAAATAACTATATTATATAATTTCCTGTGTGTGTGTGTGATACATATTCCAAAGTTAACGGAATGTAAAGGTGAAAAGTTTTAAGACAATAACATAACATATTATAGTTTGCCACCAATTCTACAGTACATAAGACACATTAAACTGTTCTGTTCGGAGATATTGAAAGGTCAGAGAACTAATGACTTCATAGATAATTTTTTAGGCATTTGTAATAAATAAATAATTTTGAAGACAAACTTAAGAATACAATCTTCAAGAGTGAGTCACTCATAGTAACAAATAATTTTTGTGAGTCACTCATAGAATGGACCAGCAATGTCGAAGTTCATTGCAACATAAAAAAGGAATTTTAAGAACAAAAAAATCGATATTACTGAATGATGAAAACGATTCAACTTTGGTGGCCGCTGCTATTTGAATGACCTTCGAAAAGAATTAAACTTTTTATCCATGCGACAAAATGACTAGAATTTTAAGAGTAATGTTGGGGGTATTGATTTTAATTATAAATTTGATTTAAGCAAATATTAATCTTTTAAATTCATATTTTTTCAAAATGTATTCCATTAAATTTTTAATTACTTTTTCTGTTCCCAGTTTGCCGATGAAAATGAATTTATTTTGTTTGTTAAACTGGAAACAGAAAAAGTAATTAAAAATTATGAAATAAATTTTGAAAAATATTTAATTATATATTTAATTTAATTAATATTTAATTATATATTTAATTTCTTTTTATGAAGTACCGAAAAGGTTACACTCTTTTTATTTTTATAGAGTAATATGGATTATATAATCAACTGATTTTTTAAATTCAAAAATTACAAAAGCTAAATTTATTTTTGTGTTATGTATATATGTAGTGTATATATATATATATATATATATATATATATATATATATATATATATATATATATATATATATATATATATATATATATATGCATTTTACATAAATACATATACTTTGTATATATGACAAACACACACACACAGTTCTTAAAATTGTTATCCATTTGATTCATTAAGTAATAATTTCGAGTATTAATGTAAATGATAAAATTTATAAAGATGGAACTAAATTTTAAAAAATATTTTACATAGAAGATATTCTTCTAATTTGTGTTTTCTTAGTTTTATTTTCTTCTTTATCACTCAATTCATGTTCATATATAATATGTTATTATAATTCGTAATCCAATTATAGTAGTAATTTTTTTGATTATATTCATTCCGATTCAAAATCCATGTTATTATACCACATCATGATATATTTTATAATATGATTATACTTAATTGATACACCTGCCTTCATTTGAGTTTCCAAATGAGCGTTTTTAGAAAATAATATTTTAATTTCCACAGAGAAAACTGAAAAACAATTTAAAATCTATATTTTCTATGAATAAAGATTATTCCGATTGTTCCAGATAAATATACTTACAATGTAATAATAAATAGTTTTAATTGAGCATTACTTATTAATAATTATTTCTAATTGAGTAATATTTAATTGAGAAACACTGCAACAACTGTAAGTAATTTTTTCAAAAATACTGCGTTCTGTTAATAAAAATGTTTGTTGTAGTTCTATGAAAATAACTGTATCGTCATTTATGCCTATAATTAATTGCTTACTAATTAATTTAAATCTTTTTATTGATGCATTAAAAATGAAAGGGGGTAATCGAAATTCTTAAGTTGCTATAAATACGGATCTATTTCGTTCGAATGTGGATGGAAGGGGTAAAAAATGGCCCAAAATCTGCTTACGTAATACTTAAAGAGCCACTTTATCCCAGCTCTGCATTATAAGAGGATCAAATCGTCTTTGATGTTCAAACTGCTTATTATGCAGTAAAACATAACGGAAAAAATAATCGCTTACATTTTATTTTAGATGACTGAATGAAGTGCGACAACAACTATTACGTGAGTGCAATCCGAAACACACTTCCGTGAAGGGGAAATGAATGCAAATGATGACAGAAATAATTATCTTCTCATGACGACGCACTTTGTCTTATTTATAAGAACAGGTTTGCGTTATATTGAATTCGTCTAAACAGCACTTTGTATCAGATTATAACATTTGAATGCTCTAAAACTATACCGTTCATCGCTTTTTTATAGCGTTGGAAGAATTAGAATTATTAAGTTTATGTTTGATTGGGCAGTGAGTGGAAATTTAATTCTCTTTATTAAAAAATAATTTTCTAATTTTTAATAATTGAATTATGTATTACTCCTTCTGTTGAAGAAAATTGTCAAAGAATAAAATTACAGTTTTAACACACGCCACATCCATAAAACGTATCCATTCTGGCAAAAAATTACATTAAATTATAGTTCAGTGGATAAATATAAGTTGATGACTGTGAAGATATAAAGTCATAATAAATCTGTGTCGCAATGACTGAATACTTTATTAAATTATCTAAGTCTAAGTTGGTAAATTTAATGACATTCTCGTATCAAATTCTGTTAATATATTTTTGTCTAGATTAAATTCAAAGCTTTTATTAGAATAAAATGATAAAATTGAAGTGTTAATTTGCTCAATTTACCTTCTCAAATAATGTCGATCATAAGCATATGCATTATACAGGGTGATTATAAAAAACTTTGCCAACATCTGCACTTCTAGCGTCCATTCTATTTAACCGATCAAGATGATACTTCAAATATAGCTCTTTGAGATATGCGCTCGAGATTCTGTGAATGGCAACACAGTGGCCCTCGCGGTTACAGTTATAGTGACAGAAACGAGGGCCACTGTGTTGCCATTCACAGAATCTCGAGCGCATATCTCAAAAGAACTATATTTGAAATATCATTTTGATCGGTTAAATAGAATGGACGCTAGAAGTGCAGATGTTGGCAAAGTTTTTTTATAATCACCCTGTATTTAAATGTAAACACTTAAATAGTAAATCATCTTTCATCTGCATTAGCAGATACTTCTTTTTCTTTTGTGCCTTGTCGATCTGACAACTGAGGAGTTTATACTCTAGCCTTTAATCTGTTCATTTGCTAGATTTACATTACAGGTTTGCAGTGATTTCTTTATCTCTTTAAGGTCACAGTTTTGGTAATAGCTTAGATTCCATTTCAAACTTTAAATTTTGATCTTATTAGCCCTTCAGTAAAAAATAATCTTAACGTGGCAACCATACCAAATTATTACACCTATTGGAAATTTTTTTTTAAAAAAAAATGTGACATATTTTTCATTTATGTATATATTTATTCACAAACGCTGATAGAAAGAAATATCATGCAGGTGATAATTTAAAAAATCTGAAGAAATTTTCGAAGTATGAAGCATGTACATTTTAATTTTATTTTTCCAATGAATTTATTAAAGATTGTGTGGATCTTATGCTTACTATGAAGAGCAATTGAATTGAGGACAGTTTACATTATCCAAATCAAGCATGGATCGCAAAGTAAAAATTCACGTGAAGTATACAGTAGCTTAAAAAAATAAGAAGTGATTTACATATGGTACTATTCATAATCAGATGCAATCTGAAAAATAATAGAGATCTAAAAGCATTTTGTAGCACTTCCCACGCAAGCCACACCATTCTGTAAGAAACGAAAATTTTAGAATTTTACCGATTACTTATATAAAGGCGTACGGGTAGGATATTGATTTGATAAAATGATCTCTAAGATCATACACGCAATGATTTCGATTGCATTTGACACTATTGTGTGGTTGAGCGAGTCTGCAGCTTGATAACAAATTGATTGGCCACAGTCTATTCGTTAATCACTCTAGCAGCTAAATGTCGGTGCACAAAAAATAGTAAATTGTCATGTTTTGCAAAATAGTGTTTATGGACAAAAACGACTTACAATTAGTCCTTTTGTGAGCAAACAAAATAAGTTTAATGTAAGAATGAAAAGTTATCAATGTAAAATTGAAAAGTGTTTATATGTCATTTCTGCATTTCAAGGATAAATCCTCAGGAATTACAGTTTATAGTTAACTCCGAACCATTATCAGCAATTCCTACCATGGTGAGAATCAAACCCACAAACTGTTGAACTGAAAGTTAAATCTCTAACCGCTTAGCTATCAGCCCAGTCACAGAGATGTCATGTCACATGTTACGAGTGCAAAGTCAAAAAATGGGGTCGTTTGCAAGATAATCTCTGCATAACATTTCGATGAAGTTTGAAGCAATATAGAAAGGCAGCTCGGTGATCATAGTTTTGACTATTCTTGATGTTGCATTATTAACAAGAGGGTCTTCAATGGTAGGGTCTCCGATGAATCTGGACGGAAGACTGGCGTAGCGTAGTGTTTACGGACGAATCCCGGCTCTGCTTACACTATCCTGATGGTCGTATCTGTGTTTGGGGTCACTGACAGGACATTTAGAATTACACGATTTTCCAATTTTTTTACATTTGCACTCTGCCTTGCAAAAACATCGTTAATATCACTGACTTTCTGAAAGATGATTTTTTTAACACAATCTTAAAATAAATAATGTTACTTAATTCTTAAATCTTCTTCTAGTAAGTATTGACTGTGTAAGTACCAGACACGGTGAAACAATGAATTTCAGATGTAGACAGAGCAAGAAGTGTGACATGAAATTTATTAGCGATTGTATTAGAAATTTAAAACTGAGATATTTATATTTTTGGAACAAAAAACTGTGAACAATTTTTTCTAGTAGTATATCAGATATCAGTTCACAATTTAGGAAGAAAAATTTATTTTGCTAGAAGATTTTCCAGATTAAGCATTATCACTTCGAGATTGTGTTAGATCTTTCTGAAAGTCAGTGATATTAATGATGTGTTTGCAAGGCAGAGTGCAAACCTGATAAGTGCAAATGTAAAAAAAATCTGGAAAATTGAGCAATTTTAAATGTCATAACAGTCCAATGTATCTAAGTAAGTAAAAATTACAAATAAATATAAACACATACTTTTTTAGAATATAGGTTCAGATTGCTTTGACATGGAACAGTTTTCTATAATTTCTAAAAATCTAAATTTTATACTGTATCCCCACCTTTTAGTTAATAAGATATAAAAGTTATCTATAAGTATTAGTTAATGTTTAATTTAAGATTCTATTTTGTTTAGATATCTATAAAAAATATTTACTGAAATAATAAGCTAAGCTTTATTTTACTTTTAGTAATTTTGATCATTTTGTATTTTTCAGTACCTTATATCCTATTATCTAACAAATCTTTCTTAAAGTATCATTTGAGATAACCGAACAAAATGGCCACTATTATTTGAATTTTTAAATTAGAAGGATTATTGTGTAAGTTTTATTCTAAGCCATCATGATTTTCTTGATATTCTTAAGAACGAAAAGTTTAATACTACTTGAAAATATTTATTATTTAAAATATCATTTCTCAACAAAACAATAGAAAACATCTATCTGTAAAAGTGATGAATATTCAATAATTTATCACGTTTACCATGTTTAGTGGGAATTATGAATAATTACCGGTTATATCATACACAATCACCGATTAAACACTTTTACTATTGCATATATACGTTAAGAGTATTATCAATAAAATCTGCATATTACTACTCTTTTTACTCAGCAGAATCACATTTAAATATAATGAGCGATAGTCTATAAAGTACTAATTTCATGGTGCTTTTTATAAAGTAAACTTTCAACGTAGAGTTCAAAGTCACTTTTGTTGATAAAAAAAATACTGATTTGGCAATTACTATCTAAGAATAGTATGATGACATACAAAATCATAGCTCAAAAGTACAAGAGATTGTTGAAATATTTTTTGAAAGAAACTTAGAATATCTTTCCCTCTCTCCCAAAGTTCATTACGTTTTGAATTGCAGTTATGAGAAAAATTAAGAAAAATAAGAGTTTTGACATTTAAGTTAAAAAACGTCGACTCTTTGCTCCTCAAAAATTATAATTCAATCTGTAATAACTATTAATTATATCTAATTACTCAATTCAATTTCATTATATTTTCACAGTAGTGGGATAAACAATTGGTAATTGGAACTCGTTAGAAGGTAAGATTCTGTACAGAATAAAATAAATAGAGCTAATCAAAACATACTAGATGAAAAATAAAAACAATGAAATAGAAAAAAAATGGCAAGCAAAATATTGATTTTCTTGCATAAATTGTTATTAAAATTAATTACATTAACTGTTATTAATTATTGTATCTTTATGAAATGTGTCTAATGCATTGTTTCCGATAAATATTTTTAATAAGTACGTTACATTTGATGTTCGAACATAAATAAAAAAATTTTCCTATGTCCATTAATTAGATATTCTTAATTTAATGCACAACTTAAACTTAATGTAACATAAATTTAATTTAACATTAATTATAACCTTAATTTAATAGATAAATTTATTTATAATTTGAAATCCTTCTATTAAAAGAATCAAATTAGAATTACAGAGTTTGAAATCAAGGAAAGTCAATGAATGGAAAAATTATTTAAATCTTTCTTCAACAATAACACAAGGGAATTCTTCCCATTTTTCCCAATTACTCTTAGTTAGGAAATGAAATATTAATCATTTTAAATTATACTTTCATTCCTTTTAAATAATTTATATTTAATAATAATGATTTAATTTAATTTAATTATTAATTAATTTACTAATAATTTAATTAATTAATCAATAATATAAATAATAAAATTAATTAAAAAATTAATAATAATAATAAAATAAAGGAAAAAATGCGTAAAATCTATATTTTTAGAAAAAAGTTGAAACTCCATAAATATTTGAGAAGATATTATGTTTTTTAAATAATATAAGACTAATATGTAAATTATTCAAATCTTAAACTTGTAATTTTCAATTATAATATAACTATGATTTAATATGTTTTATAGTCATAAGAAAATTTTCAATTTTTTCTAATGTGTAAACTTGACTGAAAATACTGATGTCTTTTCTAATGCTTAAACTTGACACAATACTTAAATTTGAACTAATTTCTTCGGCAATTGCTCTTGCAGTAAATGATAAATTTTTCAACTCACATCTATGAATGTTGACTTTCTCCAAAGAAACGTTTTTAAAATTTCACATAGATTACAACGCAGTTGTGTTGCAATGTTATTTTCGAAGTATATTTTTTGAAGCATGTTTTTATCATATCGGCAACTAGTTTTTTAAACAATTTAAAAGAATTATGACTGATACATTTTCGCTTCATATATTACCCAGAAAGATATAAGACGAAAAATAAGTGGTCAATCTCTTAGATCTTTCGTTGTATTATCCTAAGTTGTTTTCTTTTTCTTTTCCTTTGCATAGATTTGTGATGCTATGCTCAGTGAAAAGAAGCAAAATTTACATTTACTTGAAGCAGATTAATCTTTGTATCATTTATCTTGGTTATTTGATGAATCTATTGCAAGATATCCAAACGGAATTTACATTCCGGTTTGTATTCAAATATTCAAATGCAAATCCGATGAATTATTTCTTCAAATAGCCGGCAGCTACTGTTTTGTACATAGCGTTTTTTATAGCGTCTTATCATTACTGCAAATATATTCTTGCTACTTAATACATTATTGATTTTACAATCTAAAAAGGATAGAATAATATGCCTCTTGCCCAATATATAGAATCAGCTTGTATTTTATTTCTGTACAAATGAAAAAAGAAAGTTTCTTATAACATTTAGACACAGATTTGATACTACCTTCTCAATTTACAGGCTAACAAAATACACATTTTTAAATTAGACATTTATGAGAAATTATAAAATGGCCATAACATGGTCATTATCACATGTCCATAACATCCATAACATTATAAAAATGTTAATTACATGGCCATGCAATTACAAATGAAAGGTTAATTCATAGTAAAGTTTTATCAAAAGTAAAATCGTAATTGTCAAATATTAAGAAGTAGACAATCTTGAATAACAATACAAAATTTCATGTTTACTACAATTGTGCCAGAAATGAAGCAAAGATTTTAAGAATATTTGAAACAAACATGATACACAGATAATATGTAGATATCTGTGTTCAAATTCTTGATACATCAGTAAGATACTCAAGAGATAGTTGAGGCATAAAATATTTTTGGAAACTATTGGAAATTCGGTTATGTTAAACGTCCTAGTTTCTAATGTTGAAAACTTAAAGCGAGTATATTTATAAGAGCTTTATAGAATATGCATATGTTTTTTCTAATTCAACTAGAAGACAATTCATATACTGAAGAAAATTATTGTTTCTAATACTATGTGAATAATTCTTTAAAATAAAGTGAATGAAATTTCAAGGAATTTAAAGTGTGTAAATAAAGAGCACCAGCCTTTGAAAATTTGTATAACAATTCTCAAATCCACACACACACATAAAAAAGTTTTATGTGCAGTATATTACTCAATAAATTCGTGTACCATGTTTAGTTGTACTTGCACAAAATCAAAAGGGCTTCTGATTACGAAGCTGCTTAAGGAGTCCTTTCAAAGATTTATCTTAATATAACAGGAATTTTTTTTTCAATGCTTACTATATTAAAACTTAAGAAAAACTATAAATGCCATAATATTCTCCGGAAAACTTCAGGATATTAATAAGATTCCCCATGAGCTTTGAATATTATTAAAACTTTTTCAATATGCAATATCGATTTATTAAAACCTTTTGCTAATCAATCATAACTGTACAGCAGTTATTTAGATACAAAAATATTAAAATACATAAATTAAGGAAACCATATTAAAAATATGTATCCGTTATTAATAGGAATACGTGCTCCTCTTAACAGTTCTGATATTTGTTAACATGAACTTGATATTTAATTATGAACACTTTTAATATTCTAATAATCAACTGGAGGAATTTATTTTCCTAATCACAAATAGATTTTATTTATTTATTTTTTAAATCAAAATCCATTCTTTTTTCACATTTGTTTGTACATTATTATTTTTATTTATTTTTTTAATATTTTCCTTTCAAATATATATAATACAGAACTAATGACGTAGAAATATATACAGACGTATAATTACTAAATGTAACTTTATTTAAGAATTTTAGCTGTCGACAGACAGTTAAACCATGTTTAAAATTTATATTTTCAGCTTTGCTATGAATTTTTATGCACTCACATAAGAGACGTGATATTGTATCAAATACTTCTTTATAAATAAAAATATTATCGGTTATTTTGGTTAGCTAAAATTCTTGTCTTGAATCCAACAGAGATTGTTTGGAATATTTGACAAACATTGTCGCTTGAAGTACTAAAATTTCCGAATATCATTCCACCACAAGTGAAATAATTTCAACAATATGTTCATAATGATCAGTTTATGAGTATGTTTACCCATAAAGAAAATTCGTATTGCATTTTATCATTTCAAATTTTGTGTATACTAATCACTCATTTTATCTCTTATAAGTACTGATGATATTTGCTGGACATTTTTCTGTGCTTCTTATTTTTTAAGGTGTGCTAAAATATGCACTTCTCTGCAAATTTGAAACCGTTTTTATTTAAGGGCCTTATTTAAATCATTCAATACATACTACTTGTGTATCATAATATGTCTGATCATGAAACTTTAAACTCGATTATTTTCTTTTTTCGTAGAAACAATTTATAATACTTTAATTTTATATATGCATGTATTTCTTGCTTAATTTCTCTTTTATTTCTTATCAAATGAAAAACAACTATCTATTTTTTGAAATTTTAATTTTTTTCTCCACTTTATTATTTATTGAGGAATTATGAATGTATTGCGAAAATTTCATTTTTCTCGTAATGCATGGAATTGCCTGTTATTAGCCTATTGTTCGTGGATTGCTAGTTGTGTAATAGAAAAATTTGCTTACTTGGAGTAAAAAAGGGGACAATACAGGTATTTATAATAAAGCAAAAAAGTTATACTGTATAAGTTTCTTATGTTCTGAAAGGTTTTTTAAATTTTATATAGTACACTAAATTAATAATATAAACTATATTTTTTATTACCGGTCGTATGTGAATTACAGAACTTCATTCTTCTTTTCTGTAATCTACCACGCGATTTGAAACAAATAGTTGATAGTGTAGAAATCAAAGCACTGAAAAGGGTATTACTTATACATGGGTTGCATGATTTTAATACATTTTCATTTGAAAATTAGAAAGCAGATAATTTACAGAGTTTTAATTTTTTTAACGTTTGAAGTAACAACATAACTCAGAACAAACTATATTTTGACATAAAGAATAGCAAATTAGAATAGTTAAAAGAAGACTTTGATCAATTCAGCTTAACAAGATTAGTTTAAATTCCTTATTATGCTAAGAATCAGCATTGACCCATAGCAAAACAATTCTCCAAATTTAAGTTTTACGACATAAAACTGATTTAAGATTTAATAAAAGTTGCAAAGAAAACAGATTTTAATGCAATTAATTAGATTTATTTGGTGTTTTAAGCAATTTCATTACCATTATCTCTATAAAATGCGTAAATATAACAGGTTTGTCGTAGGAGAATGATTAATATCATAAGATTTGTAGCAAATGTATAAAATCAAATCCTGCTATTGCTAAAGAATAGAAAATAGATATTAGATTTCTACATACATTTTCTTTGAGACTGGTTTGAAAGTTTTCTAAATTGTTTTCTTGAATACATGAATGCTTTTTTTAGCTATCTAAGGAAAATCCATCTTGATGGTAATTTCTTCTTTTTATCGAAATAATCTTTCTCCTGGCTGAAAGGATTGCTTTGATGTCTGAATCGAGATGGTTTCAGATTGACCAGAGTCTTAGCTCTACAAATCCTGCGTCCGTCTCTCACATCAGACGTGGATGTTTTACTGATTCAGAATTCCGTCTAAATCCATGAGAAGTGCTTGTCCTCATGACATGAATTAAATCCTTGTATGTTTCTAACCGTAGAATAACAACTGAAACTTTTGTTTTGTGAGCGTTTCACTGTCAAATATATGTAAATTAATTTAAAACAATTTTAAGCAAAAACAAATTACGTAGAAGAAATTTAGAGTGATACATTTCGAAAAGAAATATATATTATCTTTACTCTTTATCTATAGATTGATCATACATCTCACTATGGCGAAAAAAGTGTCTTTAGAATTACGAGAAACCTAATGTTCTAAAACTTATAAATAAATGAAAGTAGACATATGAAGATTATCCTTCATAATCCAGTGGTGAATCCTAATCCCGGAAGTTGCATATTTTTTGATCGCAAAATTATCGGCAATCTCATGAATACTTTCCTGGATATGAAAGGATTGACACGTTTAGATTTTTGCTACGAATGAGTTAAATATATCCTTGCCAGAATAATTTAAGAGAATAGATATTCCCTCTTAAAGGTAAAATGGATACTTTTTAAAGAAAACATTATTGTGGCAAAGAACTATTTTGATTGAGATGTGTGCCTATCATTTGTCCATCAACCAAAGAACATAAAATGATTTTAAAATACTCAATTTTCAAATTTCCACAATCCTTATAAAAATTTAATTTTTATATACCCATTAAAAATATTCCATATTAAGCAAAAGCAATGAAAACTTGGTTTTAATTTTTAGCAGAAGATTCGCTTAAAAATACAACGGTAACAGTAATGAAATTCAATACTTTTGGAACATAATTTAAAATATTGTAATTTATAGTGGTTATAAATTTGTTTATTTTTCAGCAAGCAGAAGCAAATATCATAATAAAAATATACTTAACAACAATAAGTTCAAATTATTAAGTAGTCATTAAATTAATTTGAATTTTTTCGCAATAATTCAGCTCTTAAATATTTTTACTATATATATATATATACATATATATATATATATATATATATATATATATATATATATATATATATATATATATATATATATATATATATATATATATATATATATATATATATATATAATATATGAATATCCTTATAATAAGTGACGAAGTATTTTAGATTTTAAAAATCACTCTCTTTATTGGTCAATGGGTGGGAATTTAAGTTTTACAATTAGTAGATCACACACAGAAGATTTGAAAGGTTGACAGCTTCAGTTATAAATTACTTCCATTTCCTTTTAACCGAATCATTTTATGATTCATTTGACGGACAGACTTGCCTTAGTATTATTGACAGTTAGAAAATTAGTTTGGCTATTGTAATTGAGTTTACTTTTTGTTACTGTGTTAGCTGATTGTGTTACATAGTTATATTCAAGACTAACCCAAATTGTATTTACTTGACCAGAATTATAAATGGTATTATGCGAATTTGCCTACTACTATATCTGATTATACACAGGCCTCTTGAAAGCAGTTTTCCTTCTCCGCATTGAGAAAATCGCTTTACGTTAAGAAATAACAACATACAGAACTTTTAAGTGTAATTATTTTTCCCTGTTAAAGCAGATTTGATAAAAAAAATACTTTATTTTCTAGGAAATTTCTTTTTAGAACTGACTACTATTCATCATTTTACGCTTTTATTTTCATTTTTCAATATTGATAACATTTTAGAGTTTGTTAAAAAATTTCTGAATGCAAACTTTTTGACAGAAGTGTATAGTATATATGTGAATAAATTAATTATAATTCCTTTAAATAAATTTAGTCATGTTTACTGATAAAATTTTTGAGATCATATGTTCCTATATTTATACCTATTTTTCAATCTGAATTTTAAATTATTTCTCTACAAGTTAAAATTATGTAGCAGAAGTCATTTTTTACAAGCACTAGAATGCATCACTACTATTGAAGACTGTCATTTCTTGTAGGAAAGAACAGCAGATATCTAGATGTCAACATAATAAAAAAAATAAACTGTTCCAAATCCAAGTTGTTTAATCTTCTTGTTTCTGACATTAAGAAAAATTTGTTGGTAGTCTGTGATAAATACTTGGATCTATCTAAATATAATTCAAAATAAATACTAAGATTAACTTTATAATTAACTGTATAATAATGCACGTCTAATAAATAAAGATAGATTTCTTCCCCTATTGTGAAACACTCCTTTAATCTGAAAAAAACGACTAATACAGAAAAGAGAGGCTTTTTTTTCTCATTTCTTTATTTTTTTTGTTTGTTTTGTAGAACCAAAATAGAGATAGACTTTATGTGCATAAATCTTCGGTTAATGATGTCTGTTTATATATTTTTGTGAAACTTTTATAAATATTTGTAGCAAATGTCCAAAACAACACCCTATTTCTAAAATTCAATGTCAAGCTGTCTAATTTTGAATAAAAAGAAACTAAATATATGAAATTTCCATATAGAGAAAGAATTATATTAATTTAACAATAACATACATACACAGGTATGCTGAGATCATAAGTTTAAAGTATAGAGAATATATAATATTAATATATGATAAAATCGTGCAGTATAATATCAGAAAACTAGATAATTTTATCCATATATATATATATATATTATATATATATATATATATATATATATATATATATATATATATATATATATATATATATATATATATATATATATATATGTATATATATATATATATATATATACAAATTAGAATATTAGATACATCAGGAAGAACAATAAAACCAGTAAGGCAACATTTCAAAATTATTGACAAGAATAAAACAATATACAATACAAAGAATACGAGGAAAACATAGGGACCACGTCTTCATCTGGAGGGAGATGGTCAGCGATGTAAATTAAACAGTTTTTTCTGACATGCACGAGTGACATATGTTTAAAGATCTTCTAGCAATTCCCCCGAAGAATGTTCATATAAAAGAAAGAAACATTAAAATATTTATAGGAAAAATTAAAGTCAAAATTATATCAAAGCAAAATAAACAAACCTATAGTAGAAGGAACTACAGACATACTTTCAAAACATCATTACCAGCAAATTAGAACCTATTTTAATATTAGAATAAAGATATAAGTAACTTTATGCTTCTTTCTTTTAATACAAACACTCTTCGGGGGAACTGCTCGAAGATGTTTAGACATATGTCCTTCGTGCATGTCAGAAAAGAGTGTTTAATTTGCATAGCTGACCATCTCCCTCCTGATGAAGACGTGGTCCTGATGTTTTAATCCTATTCTTTGTATTGTATATTATTTTATTCTTGTCAGTGAAATTCAAATTTTATCTTACTGGCTTTATTGTTCTTCATACACACACACTATATATATATATATGTGTGTGTGTGTGTGTGTTTACAGGTGGGTAAGTGTAAATTATTTAATGTTCATCTCGGTTTCCTTTTTATAATTATCTTATGCGTCCCTCATCTTTTAATGTGACATTTGTTTGTAAGGTAATCAACAATATTAATAATTTTAGCTAAATGTCTTTTCAATTGATATTACTTTAATAATTAATATTATAATCAATTCAAACTCATACAATTTCCGATTAAATAATGTTAAAAAATGGAAGAAAATACTTAAAAAAGTATTAAATGATCATTAAATTTATGTGTGCTACATAGGTCTAAAATGTCACGATTTAAATATATTTTAGTTTTAAGTAATACTAAACTGCGAAACAATGTTTGAATGTAAGAGAGTCAATAGCACATTTTGATGTGCAGGATTCAAATCTAGTTTTAAATTTTTTTTTGAATTTTAAATACTTCACTACATAAAAAATTTATAAAAGTAGGATTTTAGGTGTCATTTTAGAAACATGGATACGAAAGCACTAAAGAATCCCTCGCCGGCAATTGTGCGAAGGAACCAATTTTTTACTCAAAAATTTTTATCTTTTGTTTTGAAACGTTGGGGTAATACAGAAATGAAACAGTTCAAAATTTTCATTTAAGAACAAATTAAAAAAAAAACAGTTCAAAACTAAATTATATTAAAATATGTATTATGAATCAACTTAGATTTATGGATTTGAAATTGTAACAAATTTTCAAAACAAATATATATTCATAACAAAAATTTTAAAAGTATTATAAAAAATAATGTATGTTATATAGCAATCAACTATTAAAAATGGTACTTAAACCTTTTTTTCAAGTTTATAATTATTTGATAAAATGGCAAAAGTAGTTTCTCTAGAAAGTCCATAGAAATGTAATATACAAGTAGTTCATTAAGCTATGATCTTGCACAATGTTTGACTCAAATATTTTCGCATTTTTCTAGTGTGATGTAGCAAAAACTGATGTGGACATTTTAGGTTCTACGTATTGCAAATAGGTATGTTTTTATGTAGACTGTATGTGTTTTAGATACTTACCATTCCCTACTTAATGGTAAGTCTCCAAGTTTGATAGAAAAGAAATTTACATCTCTTCAAATGGAAATTTAAACAACAAAATAAGAGTTACTGGTGCTCTATCATTTATTTACTTGAATTTCATTATCGAAATGTTTTAAAATATTAATATTCTTGGAATAAGTAAAAATTACATTTTATAGTCTTTTCCTAACAGCCATATAAACGATCAAAACCAATTTTGTGTAATTTTCAAAACATATTTTCACTTACCATTAGATAAAATAATTGATTATTTTTTTAATACTTCATTCTTTTATGACGTATCAATTTATTTGAAATTCCCTTATTCCCTTATGTTGTATAAATTTATCAATTAATTTCAAATTCATTTCAAATATTAAAGCATTTTAATTAGATTTTTTTAATTTTTACATACTAGTTGATCTTATTTTAACTTTTTATCCACTATTCTTAATTAATCTTTTAATGTTTATTATTGCTATTCTATGATTAATATTCGATCCATTATTATAATGAAAATTACAAATTGTTATTAAATCGTTGTTTTTCTGTTTTGGTTCGGAATCAAGGGAATGTTTTCTAATATTATTTTTAAAAGAGATTAATTTTATATAAATTTTAAAACTTATCAATCACTCTAATCCCCCTTCCGCTTCTTTAAATAGTTTACATTCCTCTGGTAACATTTCATACACTTCTAGTGATCAGAAAAAACCTTGCAATTCATCAGTTAATGTCATCATAATTTCTACTGACCCTAATAAATTTCTATTAAGATTGTCTTTGCTGGACATCTCTCAATTTTAAACAATTTTGCTTCAGTTTCCTCTACGAACGCAGAGCTAAGAATTATATCTGCCCGCTATCTTCTCAATAAGAATTTATGACACTTTTCTGACGTAAAACAGTAATTTCCCCATCACGTTTCAAAATTATATCAATTGCTTGATAATTCATGCGAATAGTTATTGCATATTCGAAACATTAAAAATATTCTACTCCTCAATCAAAATATATATTCTCAAATTACAGTTGTGTAATCATGTAAGATAATTAACCTTGTCATAAATTACATACGAGTTTTTCATTAGTATTAATGTTGGTATTTTGATAATTTTCTAAAAATGTTTGGATTCTCTCAATATTATTTTTTTCTCGCTTTTAACATTATACTTTCATTTTGAATGCTTTCTAAGTTATTCCTACTTGCATAAATTAGCACATATATTGGGTTGTTCGGAAAGTAGTTGCGTTCTTTATGAAAACGGAAAACGTATAACGAATAAATATTTTATTGAATTGTATATTGTCAATTTCAGTCCAACATCTTTTACCCTCTTTCCGGTGGTAGCTTGATTCCACACTCATTAAATGGTTGGTTTTTACAAGCAAAAAACTTATTGAGGTGGGTAAAACGAAATTATACTTTCTGAACAACCCAATATATATTTTTTTCACCCAAAATATTTGTTTATATACCTCTGTAACGAGATTATAAAAACATATTCCTACTTTCAAATATCTTGAGAATCATTAAAAAATTTTCATTTCGATAAATTTATTTCAAATTGTCTTAACATCTTAACATTTTTCTACGTCAAAGTCAGTCTCTTAGCCATATGTCAAAACGAAACGAAAAATTGTTTTGAACACTTTTAGTCTTAATTGTCCTCGGGATCAATTTACTTTTGAGCAGTTACTGATAAGAAAATAATAATGTCCACCTTCAAAATTCTGCAATTAATTTCTTCTGAGCTACTATTTAAAAAATTAGTAATTATACCCAAATAAGTAAAATTCATAAATTTTTAATAGCAGTTTAAACATTCAAACAGTTCTGAATTGAAAAATATCAATAATTGGATCATCTTTACAAATGCTAACAAATTTAGTTTTTCCCATGTATTTTGATTCATTGAGTAAAAGTTCATTCTATTGTAGTAATTTTTTGTTGTTCTAATTAATGTTTCTCTGTTTTTACTCAGTTTTACTGTCATCACAAATGTACAAATTTGAATTGTTTTACTAGTAAAAAGTCTCATAGATTTAATTTTCTAATAACAAATTCAAGTATTAAATTACAAAGTAAAGGCAATAGTGCACCACCCTGTCGCGGACACCAGCATTAATATAGAAAACTTCTAAAAAACCATTCTGGATTAGTATGGTGGCTCTAGATACCTTTAAAGTAATTTTGAATTAGTTTAGCTAACTTGATAGATATCATTAGCTCAGCTAAAATTAACTGTTCCATAAATCATATAATTATATAAAAATATCAAACAGTAATTTGTACTCCAATAAAATAGGATTATTCTGAGACATATTATTCTGGTTATATCAACTTAAATTCGGCAGTGTAAAAGGAAATTTTCATTTCAAATATAAATATAAAAATCACTGCTATATTTTCAAGAATGATTTTACTTGCAAAAAAATATATTCTGAGTAAAAATTTCAAAATCTAAGTTTTTATATTATTAATAATCCCATAATATATTACATCAATCAAACAAACATCTTTAATGATATGTGTATTCACTATAAAATAATTACTTATTCATCTTACTCAATTTTGTAATTCAATTTTGTGTACATTCCCTAAAATTTTGAACGGTAAACCACAGTCATTTTTTATGGCAGACGAATTAATTTTTTAATGCTAATTTTATGAATTTAAGCGAGATCATAATTATTATTAAATAAGATCATGAGCATCTAAGATACACACACACACACATGCATACACATATATATATATATATATATATATATATATATATATATATATATATATTGTTTTGCTGCAGAAATTTTACAATTTGTTCTTTTAGTATGAGTTATGCATTTCCAAAAATGGTTCAATAATGAAAGATTTTTCTATACACATTTATCGGAAGTATTATCTTAATAATTAATCGATCTACGAGTATTATCTTAGAATAATTAATCGATCTAAGATTGCCATGCGAAATTTTAATAAAAAAAATTTATTCAAATTTATTCCTACGGATTTCCTATTTCATTCAGTTGATAGTAAAAAATAGTATTCATTTAGAATTTATTTAGAAAAAGAAGATAGTATTCCATTATGACATAAATATCATAGATATGACTGCTGTGTAGTATAAGAAAAAAATCATGTACTTTATTTCTTCCTCTTAGTTCCATTTTTTGCGTGTGTCACAGTTGAATTTTTACATTTTCTTTTGCTACCGTTGCTATGGTAACATAACAATAAAGGAAAGTTTATTTTTTTCACTTCTGCTTTAAGGAGACACTTGATCTCTAAGTATGGTTCACTTTTGTGTATGTTCCGCCACCCTTGTCGTAAGGAAATAAAAACAAACACGCGAGTTAAAATTCAAGTCAGAAAATTGTAATTTATGAAATTTAAGCAAAAATATTGAATAATTTCTTGTAAAATTTGCTTATAAAATGTTATCTTATCAGAATTGTAAATGATATTCAAATAATGAATAATTATGTGCTAAGAATATTAATAACAAAATTAAAAAAGAATGGGATCTAAAATCATAATAAGGTGGTCAAAAATGGTAAAATATATATTAATCTTCTCTTTTGGTTTTAGTGAATTGTGAAACAAAAACAACCGTAGATTTGAAAGATTAATTTAAACATCATCATTAAATAAGTAAATTTTAAATAACGAACAAGAAAGATGGAATCGATTAATGTATGCTGGATACATCATTCATCATTTAAATTCATCATTTACACCAGAGTATCGTTATAAAAGAAATATTTCTTTGCTTATTTCCTTTTTTGATAATATTCTATGATCTTAGAAAAAAGCCTTAACCAATTGCCTCGAAAGAAAGACTGAAAGATAAAAAAAATTTTTTAGTTTATACATAGATGTTGTATCAGCATAATCAGACAATATAATCAGGTACATAAGTTGTTATAAGAGGCACAAAGGAAAACTTAATATGCAGTATATTTACAAAATTTACCTTTTTATTATGCAATAATATCTGCAATGAAACATTAAAAAGAGAAAAATCGAATTCTATTTTGAAAAAATTGCTGATAGACAGCGTTATTCTTCCTCAAACTTTATAAAAAAAGTATTTTTAAATTAAATAAAATTCTTGACATATCAATAATAATATGACACATCCATAATGGATATCCAAGAATAATTTATTAAATAAAATAATTAAATAATGTAATTTTAAACAAAAATTCAAAGTACTCTCTCTGTAGAAAGAAAGTGTAATTCAACACGTTAATATGGAGAATGAATATCTTAGATTCACATTTGTCAACGGCTGCGTATGTTGTCCATTGAATTATTGAGCAGCTCAAAACTGTTTGAGGCATTACATTTATTCATAGCAAATAGCTCAGTAATAATCAGAATCAAACCAAATACCTTGAATTCAGAGTACAATTTTCCTCTAGGTCATGGGATAACCCTTGTCGAAGACAGTTTGGTAGAAATTGCCCGTTAATTTTTAAAGACTATTTTAAGCTCCTTTCTGGTTCAAGGAATGATGTAATTTTGAGCAATGTATTTAATTTATTTCGTATGTATTTTGTTCATACTAAGCATGTCTTACAGAATTTACCTCACACTATGAATATATGAAGGCCTCATACATTCATAGTGTGAGGTAAATTCCATATGTGTGCGTGTGTACATAAACATATATACGAGAAGGCCTCATCACGCGCTGAATCTTTCAATTAGTTGTCTTCTGTACTTCAGTTGTTCTATGAAATTGGAAATTTTCCGCGGAAAATAGAAAATAGATTATAATTATGACGGATAAAATGGACATGACCGAGAAGAATATCAATACAGACCACTATTATGTTATGGAATATTTGCATTTGATATTACTTTACGTCTATGACTCCAACTGAAGTAACTACTCCTGCTCTCTCTACAGTCACTGGTATTTAAAATCACTGTCGTCATACTACAGTCACTGGTATTTAGAATCAATGTCGTCATACTACAGTCACTGGTATTTAGAATCACTGTCGTCATACTACAGTCACTGGAATTTAGAATCATTGTCGTCATACTACAGTCACTGGTATTTAGAATCACTATCGTCATACTATAGTCACTAGTGTTTAGATTTATTATTGTCATGATATGCTCTATTTAATGTTTAAAATCATTCTCATAATATGTTGAAACGTTATTGATTAGAAAATATGCTTCTGGTTCACGGTTGCTTATTAAAAGCAGCGTACTTATTATCATTGCTTAATTTCTCTCTACGCCAATATCTTCATAATATAAATAATGATTCTAGAACGTCTATAAAATATTATTAAATGTGTATAATCACAGTCTAGTTGAGAACGCAATGCATTATTATAAACTTATGCGTATATAAACCGACGCTAATTAATCTCTAAAAATATTTCTTATATAAGCGTTTGTAACAGTAGCGTTAGCCAGGTAAGCGACTATTTAGCTTAGGGTAACATTTTTGTTTCTTCTGTTCACTAGGCTGACATATCAATTCGTTTTGAAATGTATTCATCATTCCATCGTCTGCACCATGGTTTTGAACAATTTCCAGATTCAAATTCTTTTTCATCACAAAATCATATTCTTTGGTTGTACTATTGAAACATGAGATAATTTCAATAACAATTTATTTTATTTCGATGAATCCAACAACTCGATCATGAAATAACTTCCTATAAACTTCCGAGTATCCACTGATATGTATGTAAAAAAAACAATACTCATTTAACATTGTTCAACACTGACTGGGTTCGAACCAGAGACATTCCACTCCCAAGCACTTGGTACTACCACTTGGCCATGGTGTGACCTTAAATATTTGTTTTGATAATGTGTAACGAATCGGATAGATTAAAACCTGAAAGCCTTTGTATGCCATTTAAACATCCACGATGTATAAACTTCTGGGAAAAATTCTCTTAAATAATGGGCCTTATTTACATATTCCAAAGGAGAAAACCCTGAAAGTGTTATATTTTAAACATTTACATTTCAACTGCAGTCACCTTGTTTTTAATATGGATAAAGTAAGTATACTGAAACATGCTTGCAATGCGAAACTTTAAAACTTTCAAAACTTAGCTGAGAGAAATGCATATAAACATTTCAAATTCTGTTTTTTATTTGCTTATAATAAATATGGAAAGATCTAACCAATTATTTTTGAAAATAAAAATGTTTCGCAATTGTTTTTCGAGTGACATATTTCATACAGATCCATGCTGAAATGATACAACTCCCAGGTTTGCAATGAATTACTTAGTGGTTTTTCGAAGCATGTGATTTTTCACTAAAGACATTTTGGGATTTTCCAAATAATTCCTTTTCTCATCTACTGAAACGCAATACTTTTTCTACAAAACTGGGATTTCAAATATTTAATTCCTCATTCGAGAAATATTGCATGTCTGAAAAGATTCGAGATTACTTCTCAAATCTTTCCCTGCATTTAAAATAGTAATCCACGCATATCCGCAATGCAATTTATGAATAACAATTGAATATAAAGCAAAGTTTTATCAGTCTATTTTAATACATTCGATGAACTTTGACATTTTAAACAAGATCCAATATTATAATCATTTTTATAAATATTTATGACAAAATTATGTTGATAAAATATAATAATCAAATTCATACATTTTCTAATATATGGAAAAAACCTAGAATATAGGGAATTTTTATCACCATTAAGTTAACATTATATCTAATAACCATTACGGTTATGCATATGCTTCAAAAATGTTTGGAGGTAAATTCTTAGTAAATGATAATCAGTGTAATATGACGTTATTACACCTGGTATTTTTGAGAAAATGAAAAGATAAAATGGAAAAGTAGAAATGTCTGATTTGATTGAGCCGTAATTATAGCTTTTTTTTTACCGTTTTCGAAAAAATAATTCAGTAACATAAGAAATAAAATCTATTTCCATAGAAACATTATTTCGACTATGCGTATTTCTTTTAAAACTTTTATTTAACATTTTTACACTGTGCTAATGAAAGAATAGTGCAAAAAATTTACATTTGAAACTGTTAAGATTGAATATAATATTTTAAGCTCCTAAGAGCTCTCTTAAAAAATTAATTGAAAATATGCATAGAATTTTCAGTCCAAAATTTTTAACATAATAAAAAGGAATGAAAATAACAGTATATTATCTTCGATAAAATTCTTAAAAAATAAAAAATAGAGAAATTGAATATCGAGAAATGTGTTTCTGTAGCAATCAAGAATCATTTGTTTTAAATTTAGATAATAAAAAAAGGGACACAGAGATCATATACTTAAAAGTATATATATAGAGACAGAATTGCATTTAAAATAGTGCAAAAATGTAAAGTCTATATAATACAAAGCTCTTGTCAGAATTGGGGAGAAATCTTTCAGTTCATTACGCTAGTTTGATACTTTCATAAAATAGTGAATTTTTCTCTTTTTTATTCTTTTGTATATAAATGATAATCTTATACAAAAAATGTATTCCTATATACTTAAATTAATTATCCTTTATTTAAAATTGCAAATAACCCATTACTTTTAATAGCAAGAATCAAATTATAAATTATTTTATAAGTCACAATTTTGTAATTATTACTTATGGTTCAGTGATGAGTTAAATGATTTATAAGTTATTTCGTGATTTGGATATTCCGTAAATGACGTGATAGTCTGCTGAGTATATAGACTGTTAGTCTGGCTTCAGTCTTGGTAGACATTCACAAATTTTTCCCCACCCTCTTACGTATAAAAATACTTCCGATTATTCTCAAATACATAGTTGTGTGGCAAGGTTATATTGACTTTTATTATGAAACGAATGGATGTTTCTTTTTCATCAATCTTCTACAAAATCTAATACGTTCCAAACTTTTGTTTCGATATTTTTATTACATCGGAATTTTTAATTTTCAGCTATATTAGTTGTTGATACTGGATAATGAGCAGCACAGGTAAATGTATGGAAAATAATCCTTTTATTAATAAAAACTATAAATTGTTAATTATATTGAAAATTCTTTAATTAAATCATGTCATTTTTTGATTTTACTATTACTTAATTTTATATTTCTGTAAATTTTGTTTAATTTTCAAAATGTTTACAATACAATAACAATTTAATTTTGTACCGTTCTCTCAGAATTAAAAGAGTCAAATAGAGCAGTCGTCAAGTATAATTGAGTGTATCATAGTTAAAAAGTGAAATACTAAATCTACCTTTAAAAATATTTGAATGTAAAATATTAATGAAATAATTTGTAACACTTAATTATTTTTTGAAGAAAAATTGAATGGAAATAAGTTATAATTTTACTGAAATTTTTTCTCAGTACCTGTTTTTATAAATTTTTAATTCGAGTAATTATATAAATTGATAGTGGAACACCATCTGTGTTATTAGATTAATTTTTAGAGTTAGTGAATTTAAAAACGCTTGTTTTGATGAGTTTATCAGCACTTTTAACTAGTAATCATTTATTATACAAATTACATTACATTTAAGTGCATTTTATGTTTGTTTGTCTCAGTAATTAGATCCAGGTACAAAATTTAGTAATCTGCAAATGAAGCTCATTAGGTCATTATTCGTTATAATATGCCGTTAACCCTGAAGAATACAACACGAGTTTGTTTTCATTCAATTGTTATATTTGCACATAATTTTGCATAAACCTGTAAGTTTTCTATTTTATAAAAATGTATTATTCAGCCTTAATAAATATTAAATACGGATTCTTTATTAGAGAAAACATTAATAAGACGTAGTTTTTTTTAAAATTGTATTCAAACAACCATTATAGGTGATATAATTCTGTCTGATTTTTTTTTTGTTTGTTTAGCCTCTGTAGAATAAAAAGATATTTAATTTTATTTAACAAGATATCCAATTATACTAAAAAGAACAGCAAAGTAAGCTTTTTAATCTCCCCTCCTGTGGTAGACGAAGAGGAAATGAGCTTTTTTCCCCGAAAGTCCCCACAAGTCCCCTTTTTTCTTGGAAATGTAAACGGAAGAAAACGCTTTTGTAAGTTTTCGTAACCCTCTCAAAAAAGCCCTTCAATATTGTCGATAATATTGACGTTCTATCAATCGCTTCGCTGTTGTAATTATTGGGATAATTTTCAGATTTGAAACGCTTAGTTGCGCATGATGATAGAACCTATACCTGAGACTAATATTCAGATTATAAACATTCAAGAAATAAATTAAAATAAGTATTCATTATACATTTTCAGAGATAGAAATTAGAGAAATATAAGAGAAATACGAACTTAAAAATTTTAAATAAATGTTTTCAAAGAAAGAAAAAAAAAAAGGACAATAAGAAAACTTAAAATTTATTTCTTTTTAACTCATGATTTTTGATTTTTCAATGGATTAAACTAAACTTTGAATTTCAGTTGCCATGTTATTGAAATAAAAATATTAACAAAAACAGTTGTTTTTTTAATTTTTTATATATCTAAGAAAAGTTTTAAACATAATCTAGCGTTTTTAATCAACATAACATTCCTTAAAAATCATTTTAAATTAGACTTTACTGTACAATGATTTTTGATATACATAGTAATCCATGTAGTACTTCTTATACATGTCTCATATAGCATCCTTATTTGCCACATTATTTCCAAATGCAATCAATTCTTTCACAAAAATTCAAAAAATTTTTTAAATATCTACTATATTTTTATTCTCTCTCTTTTTTTCTTTTTTTTTACTCTTTGTTAAGAAATAATTAATGAAGGTTGTAAAAATGCTCTTTATAAAATTTTTATTTTAATTTATATTTAAAATAACAATGTATGATATTCAGTTTTTCAGTAACAGTAAAATTTCAAACCAAATTTTAATTTATACAGTACTGGGTATAATAATGGCTATACTAGGAAGAATAATGCAAATAACAAAAATATTATTTATTTAATAAAAATTTAATATTTTAGAACTAACAAAAGATTAAGTTTTCAAGAAATTCGGAAATAATTCTGAAAAAAATCAGCATCTAGAGGAATAGTTTCTGTCGCCGATATCATTAATCATATTAGCATTGAGTCAAACAGAGAATGGAATCCGTACAGGTACAGCTGCCCGTGCAGCTTAAACTCTGTGCCTTAATTCATCGATCGCTGACGGATGTATTATGACGAACGAGTCTACTCGGGATTCATTGACTTGACGTTTTCTACTAGAAAGACATCTGGAGAACGTAGCATAGCATTTTATATATCCAGGAATATCAGTACAATATCAAACACAAGATGCCGTGTATTATCCTGCTGAAAGATAGCACTTGGTAAGTTTGAATGAAGGGCAAAGCTATATTATTACAACAGAAATATAACAGTCATGGTTCAAATTACCATCAATTCACACAAAAAATGTTCTAAATGTGTATCCATTAGCAAATCATAGCATTACTCTCAGTGATGAACCAGAATGACGATGTCAAATGCATAATGACTATGTGAAAACTTGGATGACATTTGCACGATTCTGTAAACATAACCAGGATTCTCCTGGAAACACTACATCACGCCGTTCTAGCATTCAGGTTCATCATTGATCATATCATTGAAATCGCTCCTGATTAAATTCGGCTTCACTTGATTGTCAGGTTATATCAACTGAAGCCGAAGCAATGGTTGCTGATATGACAGTCCATATTCAAGTTTTACATACACTTGAGTAAAAGAAATATTGGAAAAACCATAAAGGAAAGCTGCAATAAAAATGTAACCTTGTAAGATTTTATCACAACCTTCGAAACCACTGATGCAAAACCACAGTTTATATAACAGCCAAACATTATCTTTGACTGGTTGGTTGACTGCTCTGTCTCTCTATGATCACATTTAACACACGAAAGTTAATTAAGCGAGGATTTTCAGTTTAAAATGGATTCTGAATCATAAACATCTACGGCCTTTCTCTGAAAGCCTATAGATTCTTAATATTGGAAAATTTTTAGGTTCATTGTACCTTCGATAAAACAATGCTCTTTGGAGCATAAGGTTCGAGTTCGATTCCAGCCATGGTTGAATAACGGGAGATTGGTGTTGCGCTTCTGCCTTTTGGATGTATGTCGGTCAGGATGAGTGCTTGGTAGTTTTCTGGGTATTCACCCTTGCGACAATTTATACGGCCCACTATTTGTGAAAAGTTCTCCCAGATAGCAATTAACGAGGTGGATATTATTATGCCTAACAATGGCTACTGAGGTCAGGCTGTTCACTACGCACATGAGAACGACCCCATTTCTTTTCTCAGAGCTTATAATGCGATTGAATATGATCCAAAAATATTCTCTGTCTTCTCAGCTATTAATGATAGCGACAGCTGACATTCAGCTTGGCTTGAACCGATTGGATTCTATATTCTGTAAACAACCGTGGGATCTCTCTCTACACGAAACAATGGTACTGATACTATAAACCGCAATACCGTAGTGAGCTATGATTAGAACTCTATCAAAAGTTAAGTCGACCTTTACCAAAGTCAGAAAGGTTGTTTGGATAAGGTGAGAACTTGCCCTTTACATGCAAGGCATCACAACTTTTCACCAGGTGGAAACGTTCAAATGCAATTTGTGTACGAGAAACCTGCAACGCAATTTCTTCATTTAAATATGTTGTAGATGTCTCACTGCTCCTACTTTTTTAAACTATTTCCTACTTTTTCCTTTGTTTCAAAAAGGTAATAATTTGCATATTACAAAATCTTCTTCCTGTCATATAAATTTCACACGCGTGACATGTCATCTTTCTAGTGTAATATTTTAATGACCTGTAGCGTATTAGATATTTATCAGATTATGATAAATCAATGGACTTTTATTAGATCTTTCTTTTGGATATTTTTCTGTTTGCTAAACACAATTTTTATTAAATCCCAAATGCTACTTATAAAAATACATTAAAATACTGAAAATAATCAATATACATACATAGTTAGGAGCATTCGCAATTTACATTGATAAATTGCTGGATATATAAAGTACTCCACGTTTATAAATATGGCTTCATTATGTAATCATATGACAATGCATATTAGTTTTAATGAGAAAGGTATCTTCTTGTTTTCAAAAGCATCAAGCATCATTTCATCTAGTCAAAAGATTGAGAAGGTGTATGACTAAATATAATTGTGCTGCATCTAATGAGCTTCATTAAACTTCCAAATCACGAGTTTGTTTATGTTTAAAATTTAATATTAAAGAAATTTGAAAAAAAATGTGAATTTACGGCCTATAAGATTTATATATAAATTACACGCTGAAATACTTCTTTAATTTTGTCAAATATTTCTTGTTTGATAAAATTAAGATGGATTACTTAATGTCATTTACATGATCAATTAAGAAAATAAAATTTATAATTTACTGAATATATTTCTATTAATTGGACAAACTATATATTGGAGATCGAAAGCGTCACTAAAAATATCCTTTTATGTATTAATGATCCATTAGACATTTACAATAACCTTAAAATATTTTTAAAAGAACTGCCACATAGTTTTAAATTGCATACATGCACAGTAATATTGAATCATAAATCCATCTTTATGAACAGAATTGTATATGTTGTTACTTTAATTTCAAGCTAAAATAATATGAAGAGAGAATTCCATTTCTATATTAATTTTAAGAGAACTTGCATTGAACATATTTACGAGAATTTGTTTTGAAATTTAATTGTGTAAAATGTATTAATGTAAACCAGTAGTCCCCAAAATAATAAAGTTTCTGATCTACCAAATCATTTCTAAATCCTGCTGTGAGCTAACAACCAAAAGAACTCCATCTACTTTTTTAAAAAAAGAATCATAAATTTGTCTATTGCTTATAAATTTATATTTCTAGTAAATATGAAATGAGTTTTAAGTTTTAATTAAATTGGATACAACAAAAACGAAATGAATTATTCATAAGAAAGAATTGCATATATATATATAGAGAGAGAGAGAGACAATAGACAAATTTATGATTCTTTTTTTAAAAAAGTAGATGGAGTTCTTTTGGTTGTTAGCTCACAGCAGGATTTAGAAATGATATATATATATATATATATATATATATATATATATATATATATATATATATATATATATATATATATATGAAACATAAAAATAGATTTTTTATTAGATTTAGTGAATGAGTAGGCAGAATTCTTTGTTTTTGCCGTCAACTTAACATTGAGACTTAACATTGCCGTTTCTTAACATTGAGAGAATAGGTAGTGGGTGCCTTTTGAACACACTTGTCCAAGTATTTATTCATCAGTGAGTGTATTTCTGAACTTATTTGTATAGATATTGGTAAAAAAATCCACACAGATGTGTAGAACTGAACAGTACTTTACTTTGACTCAAACCTTGATTAAAATTTAAACATTTTTCGTTAAGAACAGGAAGCTGAATAACTTCAGAGCATGAAGAAAACGATTTTATAGGTAAATCATTTTGAAAAGTTAATCAGTTTCAACTCCATTGCAGCATTATTGTGAAAAATCAAAATTCTACATTACACCACTCGAAACTCCTCTGTTTCTATTAAAGGCAATCTAACAAACTGTACGATAATTAAAGACCTTTTTTAAATTTTTGGAAGCGTTTTTTAATTAATTGGCTTCTCAAATTTGGAGTAATTTAAAAGTATTGTTTGCTACAGCACAATGTATTGTTGATATATAATTTTAACGTAATGAGGAACCTAATTTAAATCGATAGGAATATTTACTTGATCTATCAAAAAGTCCGCGTGAACTACTAGTAGCTCTCTATTGATATTTGACGATAATTAGAGTACTTTTATGAAGGAAAGTAATTTTCTAGCGCTCATCAAATTATGAAAATAGATGATAGATTTTTATTACTATTCTTACATTATTTTTGTCGGCATCTAAAATACACAGACATTTCCTTCTAATATAACTTTGTAATACTAGGGCTGGTATCTGGAAAAAAGATAAAATCTTCATTTTTCATGTGTGATGGACATATATACATTTCTGTTAATTTTATGCGGTGAAAGCTATGGAAATTAAAACAATTAAAGAGACTCTCGGATAATCAATATATAATTTTCCATTTCCAGTTTTTCGTAGTTTTAAAATTCTTATTGGATTTAGTGTTCGTGACTTTTTTTAACATTACTGAAAATTTATTGCATCTTTTGTTGGTTTCATTGTGTAGTCAAAATAACTTACTGTACTTAGAGTTTTAGAATATTTCAGTTAAACATACTCTATTCTAAATTAACCTTATATATATATATATATATATATATATATATATATATATATATATATATATATATATATATATATATATATATATATATATATATATATATATATATATACATACATATATATATTTATATATACATACATATATATATTTATATATATTTAATATATATACACATTTGCAATTGGAATTATTTAAATTTACTGTCTCATTATCGACCTGTCATTCATCACTTGAAATAGCTTCTTTAAATTTCTCAAAATCTTAAAATACCATGATCTTTTAACTCTCATATAAAAAAAAATGTCTGTGCTCGATTTATTGTAAATAAAGCTCTTTTGATAAGAATTAAAAAGAAAGACATAACTTTATATTTACTTTATGTGTCTTTAAATAAACAAAATAAAATCGAAACTTCTCCATCTGTGTGTGTCTACTCTGAGACTGCGAGAAATAAACTACCCCAATATCGTACCCTAACAAATAAGGTCAAATTCTATTTATTGGAAATGATGAGGACTTACTGTCATTTCCTGGTTTATTGAAGAAAGTCAATGGTAAAAAATAGCAATAAATGCATTTTTAGCAACTTTATATACTTGAAGAATTACTCAGCAATCAATTTGTTGTTTTCTTACAATTACAGATTACAGTTACAAACATTTATTTCACGTAAGATTCAAGAGGATAAAGTTTTATTTCAAGATTTATAGATATGTTTGATTAAAACTGTGTTTTAATCTCACCAGAAATATAGTTCTTCTCTATGACTTTAAATTATTATGTAGTAAATTATTTCACTGTACTTATTAAGAACATAGCAAATTAGATAAAAGGAAAATTACTGTCCTCTTGATTATTGAAAGATATTATTTTTTAACTTCAAATGAAAGTGTGTGACGAAAATAACTTTCAAAACTGCCTTAATAAGATAGGAATGTGTTACTCCTCTGTGTTTTATTATTAGTTGAGATACTAAACGATTTTTAAAAGTTTAAAACGAAATTTAAGAGCTATTTTTTTTGAAGTACATATAAATTACTTTTCCATTACTTCAGATAAGCATCTAATTTGGGCTGATAGCCATTTTTAATAGTATAACCACTGGGAATTAATATCAATATTTTTTTAAGTCAACATTATTTACTAAAATTAAAGAACTGATATCGTTTTCAACAGACAAATTTTATATGTATATAATTCAAATGCATTGAAATTTATAATTCATTTTCTATTTCTATGAAAGGAATTTCTAATTTTTTTCTATTGATTAAATATTTTTCATTAGAAGGAACTGTGTTACGATTAAATAATATTTTTAATAATTTTCCATGAAAAAATATTAGTTTTCTAAAAACTGAAACATTTTTCGGTTCTAAAATATTAAAATTGTATATAATGATTTTTTAAAAATAAATTCTTCATAAAAATATTGAAGGAAATTATTGATAGCGTTATTGCATTAATGTGTGCTTTAAAATCTTTACTTATAAAATTCACAGTTATATTTAGAATAAATACATTCAGTTAAAGAAATAAAGAATATGTATTGCCTTATGAAATGAAATTGCCGTTGAATATTTTCAGTATCAAGTAATTCTTATTCAAAAAATATAATTAATAATAATTAAAATTATTATTTATTATATTAATAATAATTAAAATTATTATTCATAATATTGAAATTTTCATAGAATAATTATTTATTTAATCAATATATAGTAACTTTTTAAAATCATTTGAAATAAAATGTTATTTTGTTAACATTTTACTCTTTTTAATTGTTGAATTATCTATATAATTGAGGTGTAAATTATTTTCCTATCTGTTGCTGACTACTTTAGAAATGATAACTACGAATGTTAGAGTAATAACCAGTTCATTTAATTTGCTAAAAGCTATTTCAGTAACATGATAATAGGTCAACTTCACCTACGTTGGACCAAAACTTGAACAATGCACTTTTAGTCTTGTCTTTAGTTATTTTCAAGGAAGCTAACTTAAGTAGGACGATTAATTATCATACAATATAGATTAGTTTCGGTCCATATTTATATTCCTGCCTTGCAAAACACACAAAAATACGTGACTGCAACTGTTTATTTCGGTAAGATTTTAACACTTGATGAAAATAAATAAATTAATTTCGGTTAAAATATCTTTTTAACAGCTGATCTGATTCAATTTTCACAGACAAATTTTACTATCTAAAATATAACTACTGGGAAAACACTATGATGGAACTTTAAAAAAATTATTGTTGTTTAATTAAATAATTTTAATTAAAATCATTTATCAAAAAACAATAACAGAAATATATTGTTCTCTACTTACCAAACAAGTATTGAAAGGGTTTTATTTCCTAATTTTAGAGCTAATTCGGATGTATTCAAAGTCAATACACATTATATTATACACTTAAAAAAGAGTGAAAAAAATTGTTTCTATATTTAAAATATCGATAATTTTCATTTAGTTTATGTTTTTAGTCTTTTCTATTTGATATTTTCATTTATTATTTAATTTTAGATATTCTTTTAATATTTTTAGCTATGTAGCTGATTAGTCCTCAACTTTAAATTCTTAATCGCAAAATATTTGATAAGCTGCTACTCTTATAATTCAATTCCAGTTTAATGTTATCAATCTGCACATAACGAAGTCATCCATTCCCAGAAGAAAGTATTATTAAATATTTCTGTGAGAATAGTTTGCTTGAATTATTAATACCAACTTGCCATCTATATAAGAAAATAATTATATATAAATTATTTTCCTAAGTTCCCCTCAAAAATATTCATTATTTTCTATTGTTTAAAGAAACATGATTAAAAGGGGAGGGGAAATCAAGAAAAAATTTCTCTCTCTCTCTCTCTCTCTCTCTCTCTCTCTCTCTCTCTCTCTATATATATATATATATATATATATATATATATATATATATATATATATATATATATATATATATATATATATATATATATATATATATATATATATACAATAACTAAGCAAGTATATTTCATATGAATATGGATTGAACTGAAATTTTCAGTAAAATGTATTGTTTTATTTTATGATACTTATATAATCATACAGTAAATTCCAAAAGAATTTATCTGTTTTATATATTTCTTAATTTTAAATATATTAGAAACGAGGTGAAATAAATGTGACCGAAACGAAACATTTCATATATATTATTTTAAGAATAGCTTTTAGTATACATACACAATTTAAATTAGCAAAAAATTTTTAAAAAAAGTTAAAAATCAGTAGTTCAGTATACTTGCTACAAAATAGTTTTTGCTCTCCTTTCAGTATTCAAATTTCTGAGTATATGAGACATTTTTATCTCAATGATCAATATCAAAATTCTGAGATGGCTTTAAAGACTTTTATTTATAGCTCAGAGTCAAAAATAATTGCCACTTATGTTTCATGATCAGTTTCAAAACGAAAGAAACCGTAACAGTTTTGATAAAAAGATACTAATTATCCATCAACTTAACTCGAATTACCAAAAAAGAATAATTAAATTGATTAACACTCCATTTTCCATAGTTGAAGTGTAATACTATGGTATGAGTCTAGACACTTAATGAATAAATTCAGAATTAAGAAAAATCAAGGAATCTAAATCATCAGAAATGAGAAGAGAATATTCATTAAATGCGCCATATTAAAATCCTGAAAAAAAACCTTAATATATTTTTATGAACTTTTATTATTCTCCGGATATAATGAAAGAATCGAAAAAATTCGCTCTGAATCCAAAAGTGGATATTATGAATAAATTAGCAAAATTAAACCAGGGATGATAAAAAATGTATACTCTGACAAAAGAAATTTTAGGTAAAGATTCATTAGCAAAGAGCTGAATTTATCAAAATCAATGAGATTCAGGGACGAATTAAAATTCGAGATATTTCACTCTAGCAAAAGAAAGTTTATACTCACTAGGACGAAATCAGAGTTTGACAAATGCAGTTTGATCATCGGACAAATAGGACTCCCAGATTATCTTGAAATGCATGTTGAAGTTTGGAGAAAATACACTTGAATTTATTAAAGTTATTGCGAATCAGTATGAATATACTGAATTTAAAAAAAATGATTTTGAAAATAGTACTGACAAAGTAAGGTTAAATGATTGAATTTCAATACTATATGAAAGAATGAGTCGAGGCTTATGGCTTTAAAACAGCATTTGGTTATTGAATCCATAGTTTTGAAATTCAACCCAACAGCAACATTTAAACTTGATCAAATATTTATGAATAATTATCTAAAAAAGAAGATATAATTTTGTTTTCAATAAGTCTTGTTTTTGTATGAAAGGAATGATACTAAATATTAATAATTTTGATTTTCTTTTTTTTTTTTGCACTATATTGTTTTGTAAATAACAATATTTTTTTAACTATTTTAATCTTTTTGTTATTCGTATGTATTATAGTTTTAAATTGAAGAAATGATTTAATTTTTCTTTTGCATACCAAATAAAAAATAAAAGTAAAACATAATTTTATATATAAGTTATTTTTAATTCATTCATCACTTTTAAGCCCTTTATAATAATATAATATACTAGCGGGCCATAGTTTCAAATCGGGAACATATACTTATCTTTCGGGAAAAATTTATTGTTTAATTAATTTATATTTTAAAGCGTTTTGCACTATGAAATGAATTCTCTAAGAACAAACTAAATGACACGTTGAAAATTTTAAAATTCCTTTCAATTACTCAGTTTAAGTCTGGATTTCTTTCTTCTACGTGCCAATGCATTTCTGATCAGCAGCTTATTGTGAAAATCGAAAATAAGTTCGGTGAACAAAAGCAATTATTTTTCTAATGTCAAAAGAATTGTAACTACCTTTTTTTCTAAAAAAATTATTCTATGGAAATGTAGAATCTCTACTTCCCGTAATTAAGCATAAACGACTATTATAAAAGTGGAAAAATAAAATAAAAGTGGAAAAACCACATGCTTCTGCTCTTGACGCGAAGAGTAATCTAAAACGATGGGCATCGCGGGATAAGTATACTTAAAGTGAATTCAAATTAGCATTACTTATGATTTAAATGAATTTCAAACAATGTTATCAAAGTGTTGAAGTGAAATATAGCCTGTGTTTAAAATTAGCGAGTGACAAACATCCTGATATAAGTTCCATTCCATTTCGTCTAGTCAAGCTAACTTCAAATCAGAATAAAAATTTGATTAATTTTTTTGACCCAACACAGTAATCTTATACCAAAAATGAAGGAAATATTTGATTGCGCAAAAGCTTGTGGATAACCATTGTTTTTCACCAAAAAATTATGTATGATAGGCTAATAAATCTAAGTAAATAATCTGCTATCGGTTTTCTTTTCTTTCCCCTTTAAAAAAGACTGCTAAATTTTCAAGTAAAAATTTACTTTCGGTAGTAAAATCGGCTGAAAGTTTTAAGAGAAGCTTACACAATAAGCTCTACTTATGTATATTGCGAGCTTGTTATATCTTGTTAAAACTGAATTTTAGCTCCGCATCATTTCAGTCATAAACATTTTGTAAAAAAAAAACGCTAGTATTTTAAAATTAGTTCCAGATTTGGCTATACTAAAAATGTCGAACTTACGAAAATTATGAAATTTTTATTATTAAAATTGAATATTTAATTGGAAGTGTATCTTTAAAAATTCGTATCTTTGATTTTTAATCCTTATACATTCAAACTGACAATTTTAAAGATCTAAAAATCCTATCTTCTCACTCTATGCATGCATTTATTTGTTTTACTCTCATTTACTACTAGCAATAAAAAAATTCAAAACTATGCTAAGACATTTTATAATAAAATTTTCTCATTGGTGATAAATGTATTTGAATTATTATCAAATTAATTGATTTTTTTGTAAATTTAAAATTTTCTTATAAATCAGTTTTTTTTTTCAAAAATTTTTATTGTGGTTTATCTGCTTAAAATTATTAATTTATTATAAAGTTTTGGAAACAAAGCGAAGACCTGTAACTAAATATTGGCAAGTAAAATCACAGAAAAGGACTCTTAATATTTGAAGAATTTCTTTATACAATATTAAAATAGTTATATATGTATCCTCACACACACACATACATATATATGCATATATTTGTATACATATAAGTGTGTTAATGCGTGCATGTGAGTATGAGCTTGTCTATAACAATAATTAAATATATCAAACAAAATAAATCAAAGATAATTTATTAAAAGCAAATACCTCATTGCTTCTTTATTTAGGGGGCATTGACAATGATGACACAAAGCATATTTTTACTTCAGAGGCATCACAACACATGTCCGAAATTTCAAACCAATATCAGTGTTTTATTCATATTTTTGCGAGAGAGACTCTTCTTCCCGCTGCTATCTTGCTGAATGATTTCCCCACTTTATATATATATATTGTAATTTACTGACTTTTCATTTTACTTTATTTGCATTCTAGCTTTTATTATATATATATATATTGTCACGAAGATTTAAGTGAACACACCGTTGGATTTAAACAAACAAGTTTATTGAAGGAAAGTAGCGACTTGTAACCTTACAAAGTCGAGAAGTTGCCCACGACTAGTGGGTATAAGCTTTTATACAGTAATAGAATATTCGAGAAACAACTAATTAACATAACAAAGAAAGGTCTAGAATGTTGGAGAACATAAGGAAACAATAATTAAAGAAACAAACAAAAAATCCATACTTTGGATACAACAGCCATGGCTAGTATCGAACCCGCAACCTCCGGGTTTGGATCGCGTGCTTTGACCACTCGGCCACTGAGCTCGTTGGAAAGCTTTCTCTATGCGGCATTGCTCCTCTCTCAAAAAGACAGCGTCTCGCTGCTATTTGGATCTTGAGCGTGTTAAAGGTCCTTTGTAAACTTCTGCCTTCTTTTCCGGAAGAACGACACCTTGATTTCGTCCGTCTTCAATGTCGGTCTGCTTCGCCGGATCATGGTACGGCTTCATACGCAAAACATGGACAACATCTTTTAGTTTCCTTTTCCGGGAAGCAGGATCAAAATCTTGCACTTCGTAGGTGACGTCGGATAAACGGCGCAGCACTTGATAGGGCCCAAAATACCTCCTTAAGAGCTTCTCGGAAAGACCGACCTTTCGGACTGGGGTATAAACCCATACGAGGTCTCCAGGACTATAGGACACCATTCGGTGTTTGGAATCATAATGTCGACGGTCTTTATCTTGCGCTCTCAGAGTATGCGTTCTGGCCAATTGTCTCGACTCTTCTGCCCTGGAAATAGTCTTGACTAGGTAATCGTCCGTTGCATCATCCGGCAAGAATGGGAACATTGTATCCAGCGTCGTTTCGGCTTCACGTCCATGGAGCAGGTAGAACGGCGTAAATCCTGTTGTCTCCTGCTTAGCGGTGTTGTAAGCAAACGTCGCAAATGGCAAAATTTCGTCCCAGTTTTTCTGTTCGATATCAACGTACATGGACAACATACCAGCTAGAGTTTTGTTAAAGCGCTCCGTCAATCCATTCGTTTGGGGATGATACGCCGTCGTCATTCGATGATCGATATGGCACAATTCGACTAGTGCGGAGACAAGTCTGGACTGGAAAACGGCACCACGATCTGTAATAATGACTCGAGGAGCTCCATGTCTCAGAAGAATCTCTTCGAGCAGAAACTTGGCGACTTCTTCGGCTTCAGCAGTTGGTAAGGCTCTGGTTACTGCATAGCGTGTACAGTAATCTGTGCAGACCACGATCCATTTATTTCCATGGGCAGACTTAGGGAACCTCCCAAGCAGATCTATCCCAATGCGGTGGAAAGGTGTGACAGTAGGAGGGATGGAAACCAGGCGTCCAGGTGGTGGTTGCGGAACTGATTTCCTCCGTTGGCATTCTCGACAATGCATGACGTACCGCACAACATTCCGGTACATCCCCGGCCAATAAAATCTTTTCCTGATTCTGTCGTATGTTTTCGCAAAGCCAAGATGCCCTGCGGTAGGAGCGTCGTGGAAATGTTTAAGTATGTCCGCTCGTAGATGCTTGGGAATGACAGGCAACCATGGCTTCCCGGCTGGATCAAAATTCTTTCTGCATAAGACTCCGTCAATTAACTCAAATTTCTTCTCCTCGGTAGAGGGGCCGATCTTCGGAAGGATTATTTTTGCCATGTCTGGATCTTTCTTCTGTTCGATAGCGAGGTCTATACTCGTGGTTACAGCTAAAAATTGGTCTTGCGTCTCAGTCGCTTCATCCACTGGATTTCTCGAGAGAGCGTCGGCATCATTATGCTTCCTCCCAGATTTGTATTTTACCGAAAAATCGTGTTCCTGGAGGCGAAGAGCCCACCTCGCCAGCCTGCCTGAGGGATCTTTTAGATTCATAAGCCAGCAGAGTGAATGATGATCCGTAACAACGGTAAAATGTCTTCCGAACAGGTATGGCCGGAATTTATTAATTGCCCATACGACGGCAAGGCATTCTCGTTCTGAAGTAGAATAATTCCTTTCGGCTTTTGTCAGGGTTCTAGAGGCGTATGCTATGACTCTTTCGACTTCATTCTCAATTTGAACCAGAACTGCTCCAATACCATATCCGCTGGCGTCGGTATGAATTTCTGTAAGGCATCTTTCGTCGAATATCCCCAATACTGGATCAGATGTAAGCGCCTCCTTCAGGTTTTCGAAAGCCTTTACCTCTTTAGGACCCCAATGAAATTTCGCATCGCCTTTCAACAGCAATTGCAAGGGCTCGGCGAGATAGCAAAAGCCCTTAATAAACCTTCGGAAGTACGAGCAAAGTCCAAGAAAGCTTCGTACGTCATGTACGTTCTGTGGAGTAGGAAAGTTGCTCACGGCTTTCACTTTGTCAGGATCTGGACGGACACCGTTACTGGATACGAGATGGCCTAGTATTTTCACTTCTTGGGCAGCAAAAAGGCACTTCTTGGGGTTAAGTATGAGTCCAGCTTCTTGAATGCATTCCAGAACTGTTTTTAACCGGATAAGGTGGTCTTCAAAAGTTTCTGAGAAAACTACTATGTCGTCCAGGTAACACAGGCACATAGTCCATTTGAGATGGCGTAGCAAATTATCCATCATTCTTTCGAAAGTCGCCGGTGCATTACAGAGTCCAAACGGCATGACTTTAAATTCGTATAAGCCTTCTGGGGTAATAAATGCCGTCTTTTCACGATCCGCTTCATCCACTTCTATCTGCCAGTAACCAGATCGGAGGTCCATGGAAGAAAAGAACTTGGCGCCTTTTAAACAGTCTAGAGTGTCATCAATGCGGGGTAGAGGATAAACATCCTTCCTCGTGATGCTATTCAGTTTTCGATAGTCTACGCAAAAACGCCAGCTTTTATCTTTTTTCTCACGAGTACGACGGGGGATGACCAGGGACTCTCAGATGGCTGGATAATACCTTGGTCAAGCATTTTCTCAACCTCTTCCCGAATTATGCGTCTTTCAGTCGGTGAAACTCGGTAAGCCCTTTGGTAGATTGGAGCATGATCACCAGTATTGATCCTATGTTTCACATTTGTCTTTGCGGCTGACGACTTGTTAGATTTTGTAAAGATTCCAGAAAAGGCTTGTAAGAGTTCGGCTAATTTGCGTTTTCTTTCGCTGCTCAACTCAGGGGATATCATTATGGTATAATCTATACTGGAATTCGTCGGCTCCTGCAGTGTACTTTTACTTTTTGTTGTATCATCAATCTCGCATACATGCCCGTCATTCAGGAGCTCAGCTTCGCCTATGTACATCCCTTTAGGAATGACTTGATCTTTGGCCTGCATGTTGGCAACCCAAATTTCACTTTGTCCATTATGGTATAAGGATACCATGGAGGGTACAGCAAGGTTTCTTTCAAGCAGCAAATGTCTATTGCTGTCTACGATTACGCTTATGTTTCTTCCGACATCTAGTCCTGATACGGCTATTCTCGTCAATGATCGTGGCTGAAGCTTGTAGTCCTTCGTGGCATACAGCTTCCAAGCGTCTAGCGCAGTGGTTTCTAGGTCAGTATCTTCCAACAACAGTTCATTCCGGCCACAGTCTATCACGGCTTGAGAAGCTTCCAAGAAGTCCCATCCGAGGATTACGTCGTGACTACAATGCCGTAGAACGATGAATTCAAACAGCAGCTCTCGTCCATTTATAACGACACGCAAAACGCATTTTCCCACTGGCCTAACAAAACTGCCATTAGCGACTTTCAGTATAGTGTTCTTGGCGTCAGTAAACATAACTTTCTTTAAGGATCGACGAAACTTATCGGAGATGACAGAAAATGAAGCTCCCGAATCCACTAGGGCACGGATCGGCTGATTATTTACCATGACGTCGAGGTGGTTACCTGTCATCTTTGCGGCTGATGGAGGATTTTCATTACATGCGGCCTCACCTCCCCGAAAGGTCGCTGTGCTCAGTTTTCCTCGTTTCTACGGCTTGGAGACCGACTTGATCGACGATATGGCGACGGTGATCGGAAACGACGGGTTGGTGATCGGCCTCTAACAGGACTAGGTGAAGAACGGCGTACGAGGCTTGGTCGGCGCAACTCTTCTTCAGCGTCAGCGTCGTCGAAGTTCCGTCGGCGGGCTCGATAATTGTCAAAAACGGCTTTCCTCTCACGGCAATAGCGTACGACGTGTCCAGGGCGTCCACAGTGAAAACAAACTGGTCTGTTGTCGGCCGTTCTCCAAAGGTCAGTTTTCCTTGGCTGCGGTGCTGATTTCTGGACAGGGCTACTAGGTTCCCTCGTCACAGCGGCTGCATAAGTGGGACGTCGTTGGGTGCCTGCAGACTTTGCGACAACTGGTGCCAAAACTCTTTCGACTTCGTCTTGGATGACGGTCTGTAGCGGCTGGGAATAGGAGTCCGGAAACTCGTCGGGTCGATTAACCATTCGATGAACCTCTTCTTGTACAATTCTGCGGATAAGGGACACCAAGTCTGGCTCGTCCTCCATGGCTGCTACTGGTACGACATTTGGTAGTCTTTGAAATCTTCTTGGACCAACTCTTTTCTGTTTCATGTCTTCAATGTAGTTGCACCACTTGATGAAGTCAGCCGCAGTCTTAACTTCTTTCATTAAAAGCACCTGGTAAATATCCTCAGCAACGCCTTTCATTAAGTGCGACACTTTTTCGTCGTCGGACATCGAAGGGTTGACCTCGTGACAAAGCCCTAATACACTTTGAATGTAGGACTGCGTAGCCTCTCCTGCCTTTTGAGCCCTATATTTCAGTTGCTCTTCGGCCTTCTTTGTGTACTTCTGACGATCACCAAAAAGTTCATTTAAACCTTTCTTGAATGCGTCCCAGGAGTCCAAGGCATCTTCATTATTTATGTACCACTGCTTGGCCGTACCGTCTAGGAAAAAATAGACGTTCGCAAGGCACATCATTTCATCCCATTTGTTGAACTTGGCCACCCGATCGTATTCTGTAAGCCATTTCCGGGGGTCATCTCCAGGCTCTCCACGGAAGGTTGATGGGCTCCTTAGTAGCTGGTGGGTAGGAGTTACCACGACAGGCTTCGTATCTTCGGCCATTATCTGCTTCTTCCCTCGTTCTGGAACGTAGAGACCAAATTCCGGGGGCAATCCTCTTAAACGAAGACTTCTGCGAATACTTTCAGAATTATCCACGATGGTGAAATCTGTACCCGGCGCCTCCACCAAATTTGTCACGAAGATTTAAGTGAACACACCGTTGGATTTAAACAAACAAGTTTATTGAAGGAAAGTAGCGACTTGTAACCTTACAAAGTCGAGAAGTTGCCCACGACTAGTGGGTATAAGCTTTTATACAGTAATAGAATATTCGAGAAACAACTAATTAACATAACAAAGAAAGGTCTAGAATGTTGGAGAACATAAGGAAACAATAATTAAAGAAACAAACAAAAAATCCATACTTTGGATACAACAGCCATGGCTAGTATCGAACCCGCAACCTCCGGGTTTGGATCGCGTGCTTTGACCACTCGGCCACTGAGCTCGTTGGAAAGCTTTCTCTATGCGGCAATATAATATATATATATATATATATATATATATATATATATATATATATATATATATATATATATATATATATATATATATATATATATATATATATATATATATATATATATATATATATATATAACCTGGGGAAAATGTTACAGTGAGAAATGTGATTGTGATTAGAAATTTACAATACTACACTGTTACTATAATCAAGAAATTAACTTCTATATAAATATACGTAATAAAAATAAGAGTGTGAAGAACCCTCTTCTGTATGGAGACTTAAATTGAAATAATAAATTCAAAATATTATTAACATTTATTACGAATATTGAAGTAGTATCAATATTTAGAATCTTAAGAAAATATGCTCAAGCAATTCAAAAGCATTAAATAAATGGGATTAAATGCGGTTAGGATTTAAATATTCAACTAGTAAGGTGCTTTTTTTTAGAAGCTTCATAAAAGAAAGGAATTGTGTGACATTTTAGAATATATTTTAAGAGATTTTTGCTTATTTAAAAGTTAAAACTTTGGAAAAGAACAAATATTTATCGTCTTATTTGAAAGTAATTTGTAAACGTAAGAAAAAGATCTTGTTAACAAAAAAAATTAAAGTGAATTGATCATCAAGTAAAGTGTACAGTTGAAAAGATCTAGAAAAACAGATCTAAAGTAGAATCTAAAGAGTGATATTGTATAAGTTTCACGGTCAGAACTATTATCTTCTTGTTTTAATAATTCTTCATATGGGGATATACTTCAGCATCCAGACGTTATTGACCATATTTTCTAAGATTTCAACAAGCTTCCTAGCAATTTTGCAAGTCACAGTAGCAAATTTTTAAATGCACGTAAAAGCATTTCTAAAACTTTAATTTGTATACGCAAATGCTTTTCGTGAGTTATAATATGTTGTTGAAGATGAGCAATAATATTCTTATTTTATTACAAATTATGTATTAATTTTGAGAGTGCATATTTTAGCTATTTTTTACAATTTTCTATAGTCACATTGATTTCTTAATAAAGATAAAACTTCGAAAGCTATATTATACAGATTGCTAAAAAAGTGATATTTAACACAGCTTTCTTTTATAAATTAGTTTAGTATTCTAAGCAAACGTAAAAAATAATAATAATAATAATAATTACAATAAATATAAAAAACAAAATTTTCTAGGATAAATTGTTTTTATTAAAAAAACATTTTTAATAAGTTTGTTTTACTTAAAAATATCTAATCAGTCTCAATGGTTAAATTTGGTAGTAAAATTCTTAAACTGAGATAAATGGAAAAAACCTTACAAATAACTAACACTGTAAGACGTATTATAAATCACCATCTTTATAAGCTCTTGTATAAACCAATGTGTTATAATTTTTCTTTAAGCTGTGTGTATATATATATGTATATATATATATGTATAAACGATATTAAAAAGTTTCCATAACAGAAAAAAATTCCATTATATATATATATATATATATATATATATATATATATATATTTATATTTATATATATATATATATATATATATATATATTTATATTTATATATATATATATATATATATATATATATATATATATATATATATATATATATATATATATATATATATATATATATATATATATATATATATATATATATATATATATATATATATATATATATATATATATATATATATATATATATATATATATATATATATATATATATATATATGTATGCTGGAATTAAAATATTAAATTAAATTTTTGACAACATGTTTTGCTGGATACCAGAAAATATTTTTTTCTGGAACTGATTTACATTTAAGAATTCATTAAGTTTAAATAAAGAAAAACAATTTAATGATTCGATTTTTTCCTGTCTTCTAAAAAATTTGCTGGATTAATAAATTTCGAGTGTCTTTTCAATATGATAATAAAAGGCTTTGTATTGGCTATGATATTATGTTATATTTGGAAAACTTTCAAGTACCAAAATTAAAAACAAGAAAATGTATGGTTTAATAAACACAGTCCAAAAAGAAAATATTTTCTTAAAAATATTAATTTAATATCCTTACTATTTTAATGCAGATTTTTAAGAAGCACATTAGATATATACGAAAGGACTAAATAAATTCTTTTCTTATGAATTATGTAAAATAAAATTCTATTGGGGAAAACTGAGAAAAATAAAATTTGATACATTGAAGAATAAGAGATATAAATATTTTATTCTGAATTTTGATTCAAGTAACGTTAAGAAGAAAGTGTAATATAAAAACAGAATATTAATGGCAGAAACATTTGGAAGACATTACCTACTGATTTTTCAAAGAGAGGTTATAAAACCGGCTGAGCCTTAGAAAAAAAGAAATTTAGACATAGTAGACATGAAAAGTTGAAAAGCCAGTCGGTATTATAATGGAAATTGTATAACATTTTACCTCTGTTAGCAGTGGTAACCATTTAAAATATATGAATTCTAATGAATAGCTTCTTGTTTAAGATCTTTTAAACCATGATAATTCAGTAACAAAAATAGTTAAACTTAGTTGCTAAATTTAATTTCTAAATTTATTGTGAAATATAAGTTAAATATCAAAAGTTCTTTGGCAATGCAATTAGTAGCTGGGGTCAACGTATTTTGTTAATTCTGTATGATGATTGGAAGCTCTAAAAATGAATTTTTATAGCGAAACCTCCAACCATTTCATAATATATTAAATGCTTTCATAAATAATACAGAAGAGACATTATGTTTCTGTTAATGTTTTGTCAAAATATCATAAAAGACCTACCAAATTTGTGTAACAATACCAAGCTTGGACATTCATATTTGCTAGGGAGAATATTGATTCCATAAATCAGCCATTCATGAGAGCTAAATTCACTTTTAAGTTAATTAGATCGAATCAGCAAATTGAAAGTAATGCAATGCTTGTAATTGATCTTTTTCTAAAAAAGGGGAAGAAAAAAAGATTATTCATCACTGTGTAATATTTTAAAATTAAAAATAATTGATGAATGTTTTGAGCAAAATAACCAAGCGATTAAATTTCTAATGTACCATTTTTAGACTATAGAAGAAATGAATGACAGATTATGTTTTTCTTATCAAAATTTTGACTCTGATATTCAAAAATTAGATGTTGGCGTGCATCAACAATATCATGTTTGATATTGTCAGATAAAATTTGAAGAAACGTTCAAGAGTCACATGAATAGAAAGTAATTATTTTAAACTTGAAACTCAAAATTTTAAATGATGTTCAGAGGTTTTGTGAACCCATTAAGCCAATACAAAAAGATTTCTATTATAAATTTCTGTGATTTTAAGATAAAATAATAATACATACAAATTTTATTTAATATCTATGTAAATATTTAGTTACTTTAAAAGGAGAGGAATACTGGAATCTATTTATTCTGGTTTTCACAAACAGTAAAAATAACCGTGATTGCTACTAGAATAGTATTACAGAATAGAGAGAATATTTTAATAGTGTCTAGTTGGAAGATGCATAATTATAAATCTCAATTCAACCTTGACATAGAATGTATTATAAAGAGAGTATAGGAAAACATGAAAAGCATTTCAAAAATCTTTATATTAAATGCTATATCACCATTTTTTTTTAACGAAATAGCGTTGAAGTCTACTTTTTTGACATTAGAATGATATTTTGAGTAGTTATAGATCTGTGAATGAACCTTAGAATCATTACATTACCTGTATTAAACTTGTCAAAAAATTTTACCTTTCAGGATAAGCTCACACAAGGTATGAATCAGTCTCCCGCTGAATATATCTAAAAAAATTAATGAAACAATTAATGGGTTTCCAGTGTGAGTAATCTATAATTACAGTGGTAGAGCTCATATGGCAAAACTTTCCAAGCAGAACATTAGTTAATGCTTAGAATCGATCCCCTGCACATTGCTGTTTGTATTGTAAGCGAAGGTGACCCCACTGCTCACAGAAATGATGTAGTTTTATATTGAAATAGCTTTTGAAATGAACAGCATTTCCTTGCAGAATCTTAATTTTTATATTTATTACATGTTTTTTTGTATTGGAAATTTCAAAATAACAAAATAACATAGTCACTTTTTTTTCATTTGTCATTTGTGAGTTCATAATAGAGCCTATGTATTTTCATTTTATTTTTAATTAATATATTTCAAAAGTATTTTCATTTTATTTATGAAATAGAAAAGTGAAAAGTAAATTACATTCATTAATTATTCACAATTATTAATTTATAGTAATGAAGTTAAATTTATGTAGAGAAGCTATAGAACTTTATTTAATTTTTAAGAAAGAGAATTAATTATTTCTATTGCTTTTGCTAACATGATAAATAAGCGGTTTGTAGTAACCTATTCTTTGAATTTGTATTATAAGTTAATTGCTTATATGAGAGAGATTAATCTAACACTTAACACACAGTTATTCTTAGCAAAAATAGTTAGATTTCGTGTATTTAGAAAAATAATAGTTGCTACATAAATTGAATGAATTAAGGAGATAATGAACACTTTATAAAATGATCTATGTCACTGTGACTACTGTTTCTGTAAACAATCAAAACGTAAAGAGACATTTTTTAATAGTAACAACGATATTATCAAGTCAACCGTGTCAAATTTCACAAAAAAATTTAATGACTTAATAAGAAACTGCAGAAAGGAAAAGTGTGTAGCACACACAAGCTCGAGAGCAATTAGTGTTTCATTCAGTCTCACTTACAATATCCTTCGTTAGGTTTACAATAGGTTTATAGGTTAAATGATAATTAATTTTCATGCTATGAATGAGATAAAAAAAAGATAATAAATTACTTAAAAAGAAAGCAAACCGTTATCAAAAACTGGATTTTAAAAAAAAATGTATAAAGAAAATAATTAAGAATTCTGTATGTTAGTTTTATAGACTAATATTCTAAGATATTACTTAAACAGGATAAGATAAGTAAGATTTATTTTTTATCAATGAGAAACAATGTTCTGAAAAACTATTTGGATACTTAATTTATATATTATTGTTTGATTCATTGGTACCAAATGAATGCATCATGATATATATATATATACTACTGGCCTTTAAAATTGCTACACCAGGAAAGCGGCACACCACACACGTGAAATTTGCATGATAGGTAGAACTTGCTGTGATATGCAAATGATTAGATTTTCAGCGCATTCATACAAAGCAGGTGACAGTAGCGACATCTACAATGTGTATAAAACCAGAGATTTTACAGCAGTTTTCGCATACTCAATTTCCGTTCCAACGTTGTTTTTGGCAAAGAAAGTTGTTGTAATGTCTCGTGTAAAAAGAAGAAATGTCTATCAGCACGTGTCTGACTTTGATCGAGGAAGGATTATAGCCTACCGGGATTGTGGTTTATCGTACCGCAATATTGCTGCTCGCGTCGGTCGAGATCCCATGACTGTTAGCAGAATTTGGAATCGATGGGTTCAGGACAATCATACGGAACGTCATGCAGGATCTCAGCGACCCCCATCACTAACAGCAGAGAAAACAGACATCTTATCCGGATGATCACAAGGGATCGTACAGCCACGTCACGAACCCTGAGTCGAAAAATGGAGTCATTTTCAAGGCAACAAGTTTCTGCTCGAACAGTTCGACGACGTTTGCAGCAGCATGGATTGTCTGAACGGCGACCATGGCTTCGGTTACCATTGACGCTGCGTCACAGACAGGAGCGCCTTCAATGGTGTAATCAGCTACGAACCTGGACGCGGGAATGGCATCAAGTCATCTTTACAGATGAATCTCGGTTCTGTATACAGGACCATGATCGCCGCATCCGTGTTTGGAGGCATCGTGGAGAACGCGCATTGCCAGCTTGCATTGGACATCGCCATACTGGCCCATCTGCTGGAGTGATAGTATGGGGTGGATTGGATACACGTCTCGATCACCTCTTGTTCGCATTACCGGCACTTTGAACAGCAACCGTTACATTTCCGATGTGTTAAGGCCCGTGGCTCTACCCTATCTTCGAGGCCTCCCTACTGTTTGTTTCAACAGGATAATGCACGACCGCATGTTGCCCGTACTGTTCTGAAATTCCTTGATACAGAACAGGCTCGACTGTTACCCTAGCCAGCATGTTCTCCTGATCTGTCACCAATTGAGAAAGTGTGGTCAATGGTTGCTGAGCGATTGGCACGCCATCACTCACCAACCACTTCTGTCGATGAACTGTGGTATAGTGTTTAATCTGCATGGACTGAGATCCCCGTACATGCCATACAATCTCTGTTTGATTCCATGCCTAGGCGGATAAATGCTGTTATTGCAACCCGAGGTGGCTGCTCTGGGTACTGATTTCTCAAGATCTATACATCCTAATTTCCTGTAAATCTAATCACTTGTTCTTTCCACTATAATGTATGTGTCCAATAAATATCGTTCTGTTATTTGCATTCCTTCTTGGTGTAGTAATTTTAATGGCCAGTAGTATATATATATATATATATATATATATATATATATATATATATATATTTATATATATATAATGCATTAAATAGTACAAATTTTACCATTTTCGTAATTATTAACTGAGATTTCTTAAGAGAATTTTAAATATCCGTTAAGCAGAAAAAAATATTGTAATTTAGATTGATTTTTTCCAATAACAAGGGACATAATCATCCCCACTCTTTTTCTGAATTGTATTTCTTGTTTCACTACTCAAGTCACAGATTTTTATCAGATATTGGACTAATTTTTTTACATATTTTTACCTAGAACTCACTATGGCTCTGTGATAAAGAAACATCTTCTTTGAACGAAATGTTCCATGTTTAGTCTTAATATAACAAATAGCAAATAACAAGAGATATGTATAATATTTCTAATATTCAACTATAGGGTTAGATCCTTGGGAATTTTTAAGGCATTCTTTTTACGATCCTTGGATACGTAACTCAGTGTATAAATAAAATCCGCTCTATAAGAGCTGTCCGCAATAGATAATCAGCAAAGGCCTTAAATGGTTTTTCACTGTGAGGTTATGATCTATGCTATGCATATAATGCTTAAAATGAAACATAACCTATTATTAAGAAGTATAACATTAATAACTTATGATTACCTGTGTTTTAACACGGAATACTTAGAGCAGATTAAATAAACAAAACTTAAATTAAAAGAGCAGATTTAAACAATTTTGGGAATGCCAAATCATTATTATTATTATTATTTTTCTTGCTTTTTTGTTTCTATTTAGAAATGGAAAAAATTTAAATTACTGTTGAATTGTTAATTCGTATTTTTGTTCTATTTTGAAATAATGGATAACTGCATTTTATAAAACTAATTTACAATAATCGTTAAAACATTTTTAATTTAAGAAAACGTGATCATTGTAGTTAAATTTAAAAAGATCCGTTAAATATTTTTTTACTTTTAAAACATTCTATAAAAATTTTTTTTCTAAATAAAATCAGAAATTTTTTCTTTAAGCCGAATTTGAAATTTTATTTTAATTTGTGCCATGCCTTATTCGTTTTTAAGAAAATTGAAAAGTGATAATCTTAGTAATATTTTTTATCCCTAATGGAGACTCTAAATAAATGAGGAGGCACCCGTTTTAGTCAAAAGGGTAAGAAGGCACTGGTCAACACGGAAACTGATCTAGAGGAGATATGACCTTGGTATGCTTTTTGTTGTTGTTGTTTACTAATGACACTTGGACAAGCCAAGCTCGCTATGGCGTCTTTCGCTTTCATCAGAGCACCATGTTGGTATGCTTATTTAAAAGGAGCATACTGTCTATACATGTATTTTTCGTAAAAATAACACTAATTTATAGGATTTTATACGGCAAATATTGCTCACTGGTAAAGGATCTGAATATATTTTAAAAGGATATTTAAAATACATTAATTTATTACAAGTATTCAGAAATTTGACTATTACGCCCTTATTTCTCTAGCCTTCCAATATTTCTGAACTCTACAGTTAAAAAACACAAGTGCAGAGCACGAGTTGAGATGAGTATTTAAAATACATTCACTACAATATTTTAATGTAAATAGCAAGCCTAGAATATTTTAAAATATATTTTTAAATATTTGAATCTATATTTATTAGAGTTATTTATTTAGAAAAATCTGTTATTATGCCTTGTTAATTCCTTATAGTAAATTTTTTATTTAAATTTTTATTATATTTTTACTGTAGAGTGATAAGTTATCAGAAAAACATTTATGTGTGAGTTTAAGCTTGAAATCGAAAAAATAAATACTCCTTTTCATTAAATTTCAAAAAAATACTTATTTTTCAATAAAGTCTCAGCACTGAAGTACGATTGTTTTAAAAACAAGCATTTTTTAAGTTCAAATATTTTTTATTAAGCAATATTCTCTCTATCTCTCTCTTATAGATAAGAATTAAAATTTCTCCTACTTTGAATACAACATAATAAATAACACGCATGTGTATTATATTTGTTTTACGAATGGTAAGGGACAAAAATTGCACAGTATATTATATAATCTTCTACCCTTTCATCAAAATTTATATTAGTTCATTTGCGTTATCTAATGCAATAACATTGTTATCAACAGTTGTTTCATTCGAATGAAATGAACTATGCTGCCACCTGCATTATTAATGAAGTTTTCAAGGAAAAAGTTGCTCCTTACTAATTTCTGTGTTTCTTTATTTTTCCTTCCATTTCCTAATTAATATTTTACTGTTCAAATCTCTTAAGTGAATTATGTGTAGCACGACTTTACAACTAGAAATAGCTATTTTTTAAATTATGTATCTTATTTTTATTACTAAGCTTCTTTAAAATATATTAAAATAAATGAGGAACCAGAATTTGAACTAATCTGATGAGAATTTACGCTTTTACAACTTTCTGTAATATATATATATATATATATATATATATATATATATATATATATATATATATATATATATATATATATATATATATATATATATATATATATATATATATATATATATATATATATATATAGTGAAAGTTTCTTATATAGAATGAATAACTTATTCGAAAAGTTATAAAATAGAGCTAAGATAGCCAAAGAATTAAATTTGCTGACTTCTAAAGTTAATAAGCTATTTCAGGAAAAGAAGCAAGAAATATAGATTGTAAGTTTTTATTAAGGGAGACTGTAAATTTTTTTCTATTGCAAAGGCTTTTAGTAATCGTATTAAATCTTGTGGTTAAATAACATGATGCCCCATGTTCATCAACGTTCTTGTTTTTATTCATCAAAAAGGAAAAACACTAGAAGGCCTTGGATTATTACTATAAAGTTTAACCGTTTTGTTTTAATTTTCCTATCCTGTTGTTTGCCAGATGAAAAACTAAAAAATGTCCATAGGTGAATCTGGCCTGTTCACAATAGATTCAACAGTATGTATACAAACCATTAGAAAGCACTTGTACCATGTTGAACGAAAATCCAAACGTCCAGGGAAAAGTGTCACTCAAATCACTGCATTGATACCTGATATGGTGTATAGCAAAGCAACAATGGTTAATTATATTTATCAATTTTGGAATCAATAATAATTAAGTATCAATCTTGAGCTCGTATAACCTACACCATCAATAATCCTTCCACAGAAAAAGCCATATCAACCATAACTTAAATAATGATATGGAGTGGTTTTATGTATCAAGTGAATTCCTTTAATCTTTATATTTAGTACACACAAACTGATCAATATTATATTACAATGATCACGCTACTAATTGGCAAATTCAAAACAATCAACAGTGTCTCTCATTAGTTAAATATATCAAATTATATTTTTCATGACTTTTCTAGGTCGAATATTAAATCTTTTCTTCATTTTACTTTTTTTAAAATTGTTTAACTGATTTAAAGTTAAAATTTTACAATATTGTATCAAGAACATCTTATTTAAGTTAAAATATAAATAACAAAATATTCAATAAAGATAATGATATTATAACATTAAAATACCTGTAATTATATAAAAGGAGAAAATGAAAAATTTTGGAAAATAATTCAAAATTTAAAAGAAGTAGATTAGATTATTTTGAAATGAAAAAGCAACGAATTGTAAATAGTGAATAAATATTCTAAATATGATACAGTTTTTAAAAAATACTAAGAAATCAACACTCTATATAATATAATCGCTTCATATTTTATTATTAGACAATGACAATTAATTTTCATCCCTTTGTTTTCAATAATTTTTCAAAAAATTATTTTTTACCGGCCACACTATCAAGTTGAAAACATTTTTAGATATACATTTCTTGGCTAAAACAAATTCAAGGATAAAAATCATTCCTTTACTACATACGGTGTCAGATGTGAATTTTGTATGCCTTTTGAAAATTAATTAAAAGTATATACATTATATCCATGAAATTATAAAATGTATTTTAGGGGTGGAATCTAGATGCAGATTTTATTGAAATACCCTGAAATTTATTATATCTTATATTACTCGAAATTGATAGTATTTAAAAGTAGTTTGAAAGATAAGCTCATAAAATGGGGAAGTTATTCATTAATAATTTAAGTTTAAGAGAATACCAAATGACCCCATAACAAAAATTAACATATTCTTATAGTCTATATATTTTTCAATTTATGAAAATATGGTAATATTTGTATTTCATCTATGTGTGTTTTGTTTAAAAATAATAAATTTAAACCAATATTTATTATTTTTTTATATCTGTATTATATTTTTAATGATCTGAAGGTACTGAAATTTTTTGATATCTCTATATAAATTTTTTTCATTAATTTTTAAAAAAAATTATTTTTATATTAATCTTTTCTCATAATTAAATATTTACTTTTACTTCTAACTTCAGTGTAAGAAAATAAAAACACTCAGCAGCATTTTTCGCACACATGGCTTCTTCTGTCAGACCCGGAGAAGGATTATTTCCGCAAATGAGCCTCAGTATTCCGGAAATCCGGTCGCAAAGATCACATTCTTGGGAGTAACGTTTCACCTTCAAGGGATCTTTTCTCCCTTTTAGCACCGGACGCTGCCCACTGCAATAGATGCGTTTGTCTCCCTATAAGCTCAGATAGCAGAGAATCCCCCCAATGCTGATAAGGAGCCTGTCTCCCTGGTGTGTGTATGTGTGCAACAATCCACTTCTGGGAATATCATTCCCCATATTTGGGTCACGGTGGGAGCAGCTCATTTCAATAACAAACATTGCGCTCTTTCAACCGCCTCATCATTACTTACATGGTCATTAACTCTTCCTAACGAGCCCCGAATCTTTTACTGAAAAAAAGGCCCAAGTCGAGTTTTTTCTTTCCAATTTTGTATATGTATTTTATTTCAAATATATATTAAAATAGTATATAATATAATTAATGATAAAAGTGATTCAAAATAACGTATGTTTAATAAACTAATCTAGGTTACTGTGTAATTAAGAGTAAATTACTCTTTTAAATGAAAAGTTGACCTTGATATTACGGTAAGTTAGCAAGAGTTTCTTGCTTTATTTTTTACTGTGGAACACATAAAAAGTGTAGAATGCCACATTTCTCTTTTGACAATCTTAACCTTATTAGTAGTGATATACTTAAGACCACCTCCTATTCCTACTACTGTGTTGGTTTTTAATAATTTGGGGGGAAAAGTAGTTTCTTCACTTACAGGCGAGAGCTTATAAATGATAAATTGAATTTCACACGCAGGAAACTAATAAATAATGGAAAAGTTAGAGATTGTTAACTTTGAATCTTTACAGGTGGCTCTCGTTTTAATTTTGTCCTGCTGTTTTACCCAATTAGCACATGTGGGCTCCTTTTATGAATACGAAGTATCTTGCGTAATATATATCTTACACTATGTTTCTTGTCTCTCTTGAAATCATACCCAACCAGTTAGCTCACAACTGATTTTATTCGATTTTTTTTTCGTAAAATAGAAAAAAATTTCATTTATAAAATTTTAGTATATTTAGAGAAGTAGAAAATTGCACTGTTATGTAATTAAAATAGTACAAGCTCAAAAATATTCTAAGAAGTATAATTTACAATAGCAATTTGTTCAATTGAATGCAACAAGTGTTAAAAAAACATTGAAAAAGAAAATGAAATAAATATATTTGGATTATTAATTATTAAAAATAAGTGGGAAAACATTTTCAGATCTATATAGTATTTCAGTTTTATAAATTTAAAATGTCAGTGAATATAACTGTGTTAAATCTGTATGAAAAAGAAAAATTACTGCGCATTTATAATGACGAAAATATGCAATCAATTTTTAAATATAAACAAAAGATGCTGTCTTGAAAGTGAGAGCGGTAAATACAATTTTATTTCAACTGGGAAAAGATAAGAAAAAATCTTAAAATTTGCTTACAGGTAAATATCATTATACATGATACTTAATAATCTCAGGTAAGGATTAAAAATAAAAAATACATTTTTCTCTGCATAGAATATTATATTATGTTTGCTCCCAGAAAAGATAGGTAAGCATACTCAAAAATATTAGCAGTGTATTTTTTATTTAACTAAGAATTTCAATAGAATATTAGTAAAGGAAAAAATAAGCATGAAAAATGGAAATAATATTAGTTTCACTATTTAATGAGTTGTTAGAATTTGCAATTAATTTAGAATTCTTAATTTTATAATAGCAGAATTTTATGCATAAACAATATTTAGTTTCATAGCATTGCTTTTTATATATTACAACCCAATTCAGATTATAGAAAGTAAACATTTATAAGCAATTCTTTAAAATATTGGGGATAAAATGAATATTTTATACAATTTCATAAAATGTATGAAATTTGTATACCCTAGATAATACGGTTTTATAGGAAACCCACGTTTACCAATTTAATTTTAAACTTTCAGCTGTGCTATTTTTTCAATGCAGTAAGGAAATTATATTCTTACATTATATTCTTATATTATAATTATATTCTTATTCTAACCATAACATTAAAAATAATTTGATTGAAAAATATTTTTAGTTCACAATACTTAAAAAGAAGAAGAAAGGAAAAAAAGGAAATTTAATTTATTTCTAAACAATGAAAATATTTTATAAATATGAGGAATTTCACAAAATTCTATACGAGATAAGTTAATTATTTTCAATGCACTTCAATAAGCCTAATGTTCCCTAATCATTCTTAAATGGGACACATTTTTCTATTAGTGATGATACATACAAATCAGTCATTGATTTTAATTTGAATGAAAGTTTTTTGGTTTAGAATAAAATATATTTACCTTTATGATAATGTTAAATTATGAAGACAATTACAATGTATATTAACTTTTGCACCACTTTCACGAAACAGAATGAATGCTATTAAGTTTTTATAATCCATTTCCTTTTTTTCTTAAGTTGAATTTTAAATGACGTATTATAATGTTGAAAACTGTGACTGAGATGCGTTAAAAATATCCTCCAATGATCCTGAGAAATTTCCTTCTGTCAGTAGCTCTTTAAATTATGCCTTCAATATCACTCTAATCATGAAAGATAAATTAAAGAGTGTGGGATCCTAATTCGTAGTCAAAGCTGTAACCCTCTTATATTGATTTCTTGCAAAAAATGCCGTATTAATGAAATAGATTGCCTCCAATGAGTCTAGAAAGGAAGTCGCCAAACTGATCGATATCATCCTCTAAATCAATATAATATCAGTGAGATTGATTGAAAAATCAATTAAAATTCCCAAATATGATTCTGTGCATACACATACATGATTTCTTATAATATTTTTTCAATGAGTGCAATATATATATATATATATATATATATATATATATATATATATATATATATATATATATATCCATGTTAAAATTTAAATCTGATATTTTTAACAAATATAAAAGCATAAAAATTAACTAGAAATTTGTAATTTTATGATATACTTCTTTTATTTTTGAATTCATATAATAGTTTTAAGCTGGTTCATCCATCTAAATTCTGCAGAAACACAAAGCATAGAAATATTTTGAATGTGGAATCACTTGTTTATTTTCGCTTAAAATTTTTTAAGTTCACCATTACTAATTTTGCAAATAATTGTTTATCTCGAGAATGTAAAAGCTCGTGATGAGTATCGAAAATGAAAATTCCTTAAGAAAATCTCTCAGATTTAATTTTATTTAAAAATGTATAAACGTTATGATACCGAAAAACACTCCATAGTGGTTTTGCATGGATTTGCTAATTTTACATGTGTGTCTCAAAGACTCACTCCCACAAATTTTCAAATTAGTTATTAGTGACCCTAAAATTACCTAGCATTTAACTTTATCTTTATGAGAGTCTTAATATACTTGTTTCAAAAGAGAATATCCAGAAAACTTTTAAGCACCCACCCAAATGAGTGTGCATGTAGAAAGCAGAAATACAATACCCTTTATTATAATTCTAGCTAAGAGAACAATTATCCATTGTACTACAATAGTCATCACCAAATTTTTTAATGAACTAAATTAGTTATATTCGAAAAATTGTTGATGGAAAAAAGAAAAGAATGTGAAAACTAAATTAAAACTGCTTAAACATGAGTGAAAGAGATATCATTTTCTTCCTTACATAATATTACATTTAGAAAATCAAAATGAGATGCAACTTTTAAGTTTAGGAAATTTTGTTGAAAAGAGATTTTATTTGCAATTATGTAAATAAGTAATATTCAATGAATTATAAAGTCTATTCTAAAACATTGCTTATTTTTCACTTTAAATAAATTTAAAGAGTATTCATTAACCAGGAAGGGAATATTCTCTATTACTTTATGTTCTGAGTAATATTTAAACAGAACAATCCTTATCTCAGATATATTTTGAAAATGAAATTTTAGGAATTCATTCTTATTCCCTTTTTTCCGATATAATGGGAAGAATATTTCTAATCTACATGCATAGATATTTCTGGGTCTTAAACCTAGATTGACCTGAGGGAAGAGAAGAACGATAAGTACTGTACCTGCTTGGAGGCTATACAATTTGTTCGTTTTTCCACTTCCTTCCTTTCTTCTCTTTGGTGCTTATAATTCTCTTGCACAGATAAATTCTTCTACTCTGAGGTTTTATATAGGATAAAATTATAAGTGGCTGAAGAATGTTTGTATAGTTATGGATTAATTTTAAAAGTGTATTAATAAAAAATACTGTTAAAAATTTCCAAATATTTGTTCAATTATTCGGTGTATTTCAACTAAATATGCTTTATTTAGCCCATCCATATCACAAACTGTCAATCAGAAAAATATTACTATGGTTATTATGTAAATTTCATTATGTATATTGAAATATAAAGTAGAATAAATTAAAAAATATTATTTGCAAAGCTTTAACACTTATTGAAAAGAAATTTTGTGGAAGAAATCATTAAAAGCTTTTGAAAACTTTTAGTACTATATCTAGCATGAGGAACTGAAATTTTTAGCACAAAATAAATAATCAGTAGGCAGAATGAAAATAATTGTGGAAAATAAAACAAAAAAAAAACTTAGATCCGGCATAACTTCTGACATAAAGAATACATTCGATTTTGTATTATTTACATATGATATAATTATATGCGTCTACAAAAATTACTCTTATTGGCATTGATTATGTAAGAATTTAATAAAAGATAATTGCAAGAATAGGTTGAAATTTCCTAATTGGGAGAGTAGAAAAATTCTTTATATAAATAAAATAACACACTTAAGCACTAAAATGTAAATTAAAATTATTCTTGTCTGAAGGCATTTTCATATGGCTTACTGGAATGTATTCAAATCTTTTGACAAATTTTCTTTGTTTTATCTTTTTTTAATGTTTGAGTAATAAATATATAGAAGATACACAGTTTCGATTGTAAGTATATATAAATCAACATGTGTCCCAGAATGGCATTCAAAGATTTAAAGAAATGAAATACCGGTTTTCATATTTCTATGACAGCCGACCAATGACTGAGTGGTTAGCGTTCCTGACTCTTGAGCTGTGGGTCCCGGGTTCGAATCCCGGTTCGGGCATGGATGTTACTATCTCTCTGTGTTTCTCTGTCCTTTCTTGTGTGTTGATGTATGAAAGTGGCCCGCCCTATAAACGGGTCTGTGGTGGCATGACGCGGGTAATGCTACTCGCCTCCGTGACTTGGCTCACAGGTGCCCGCTGGGTAACGACAAATGAGCAGCAGTTTCCGGCCTTGTTGTGGCGAAAGGTTAATCACCCAAGTGCCCGCCATTTATTATAATATATATATATATATATGTATATATATTTGTATGACAGTTTTACTGCATACACATTTTAATCAGACATTTTTGAGCTGTTGAAAATATTTCAAAGAATCGGAAGCTGATCTTAGACCAGAAACAATGTCTAGAATTTTTCTTAATCTAAATAAGAAAAGAATATTTGTAAGATACAGGAGTTTTGAAGTTTTTTCCCATCCCTCTCGAAAATATAACTTTTATTGACCTTACTGAAACTAGAAAATAATTTTATGGATTTTAAGATACAATAAGCATGGATTTTTTTGCCTTGCATCTTGAAAGTTGTTGGATGAATTCCTGTCGGATTTTCAGGAAGTGAGGATTTGAAATATGTATTATGATTTCCAATTTATTCAGTACAATGTTATATTGTTCCACTGCAATTAGTGAGTATTTCAGTCAAATCCTTGTATGAATGGTTGTGAATGGTTGCCTACCCTATAAGCGGGTACCTATGGCATGTGTGTACTGAGGAAGTCGGACTCCACGCCAAAATATGGTTCAGTTGAAAAAGTGGAGCAGCGCACACAATAATGCCAGCCTAGCTAGCACACGACAACAACAAAACTGGTTTTTTAACTATCATTGTATTTATTATATTACTCTTTCTCTTAAATATATAATGTTGAATAACCAGTGTATTTTTTTATCTCACTAATTTCCCTATTTATATTATTCAAAAATCAGTAAAATATTCCAGAATAATAATAATCAGTTTTATCATGTTTGCATCATTGACATAATATTAAAAATATATGCTTTTATATATTTTGTGTTTATTTCTTAACATGTTGTCTTAAATTATACTTATTTAAAATTTCAAAATTTTAAAAACAAGTTATTTACTGAATAAAAGTTTTTATAAATTTTAAATTATTCAATGTGCTTTTTCCCATTATTTATTAAATGAAAATTCCATTTGTATTTTATTTATTTATGTTCTAAATCCAAATTCTCCGAATGATATGAGAATCATTAAATAATTGGTGGCAGCATTATACAATAATAGTAATTACAAAATAGTAATAATAATATTTATTATTATAAAATAATATTTTGTAATTATTATTATTATTGTAATTCTCTTATTAATTTATTAATTATATAATGATTCACCTATTATTTGGAGAATTTGGATTCATAGAACTTAAATAAATGAAATACAAATGTATTTATTCATTTAATAATTTATTAAATAAAGGATAAAAGCACACTGAATAATTTTATATATATATATATATATATATATATATATATATTCTTGTATAAAATATATTCTTTCCTTCTTATATCTTCTTCTAGGTTTTTACATCGGGGATACATGTAACAAACACTTAAATCAACAATCCATTTAAATTTTGGGAATCAGTAGTAGACTTAAAATTTAAAAGTATCACCATTTATTATCCTAAATTTACTTTAAGTGCATACTGAAAAAATTAACATAAGCATTACTTTTTGAGAAAAACACTTGATCCTTATCAATTACAATAATAATAGAGAAGATTATTTTAAAAAATTGTTCAATCATCTAGTGAAAAATATTTAGTATTTAATAAACCGTTAACTTTAACACATGTAAAACAGAAAATGCATGAGGTGTCTTCAAGCATATTTGTTTATGCAGACTTAATGTATATTTCAAAATATTTTCTTTATAAATTATTATTAAAAGTGTATTAAACAAAATAATTTCTATAACATATATCAATATCATAAAACGTTATTTGACATCTATTGGAGAGCATGCTGATAAAATAAATGGAGTGTATGTGTGAATATCGTATATTTAAAAGAAATAAATTCCGGGTATGTTTATAACAAGAAGACGGTAACTACTTGAACAAGGAAATAAAACTAACTTAGTATATTTTATGTGAGGGTCCAATACATTTAGAGAAAGAATTTATTTAGAGACAAGTATATCCTCAGTGCTCCAAATGTCATTGAAGCCATTAATGCGATAGCAACGGTTTTGAAAGAAGCAGGTGTGACTATCCCGTGATCATCACGCTTTGGAATACGTACTCGCAAATGAGGCGTACGTAAACAACTGAAAATGGTTTGTGTGCGCAGCCTGCTCACCATACGTAAAGTTTGAAAGTTCAATATATTTCAGTAACATTTTAGAACGTTTCACAATGTCAAAATTTAAGAATCATTTATACACTTTCAACTTTACTCAGTAATTTTGATCACAATGACTTATTTATATATAGTTGCTGAATCAAAAATTGTGTCATAATCAAAAGTATTTAGTGCAATACATAAGAAATTGCAAAAATAGATGGTATAAGAATTTTACAAACTCATAAATAAATTATTATCTTATATTTCAATTTGAGATAATAATTTATTTATGATTTTGTAACATTTTTTGAAATCACGAATTCTAGACGTTTTTAATGACCTTGATCAGGCAACAACTTCTTAAATAGAATCGTTATTCTGTTTATTTTGTTTTGTTCATATTTTTTGACTCAGCTATGACGTTCCAACAGCTGAAGACACTTAAAAATCGAGGCCATTTTATTACTTAAAATCTGTCAAAACTCGTCTACCTGATTTTGTTCTGAGCTAAAAAAAATTAATGCACAAAATAGAAATAATTATAAAGTATTATAACTGTATAGTTTACGAATTCTTTATGCGTCACAATATCATAAGAATATTGGAGATATAAGAATAAACCGAAAATTTAAAAAATAATTCCCCTACAGTTCAGTGAATATTTAGACAAATGATTGAAAATAAGGAAAAACAATATTATTTTAGGTAAACACTTGAAATTAATCAATCTCTTGTTTCTTCCGAAATTTTTTTCAAAAGAGTAATTGGTATATAGTCAAATGGTGCACTCACATATAAAAGTTGGCAAATAACTCAAGTGCCTCAATCTTTGAGGTTTCCTAAATCTCATTGCTCCACAGATTTATACTGACATCGTTTTTTATTTTATTTTTATAAACTCCATCTCCTACAATCATATAGAATCGTATATATAGTGGCTGAACAACTCAACAGCTGACGTCTCTATTTCAAGTGTTCACTCTGGAAGGGGCTCGAGAAGCGCGAAAACATCTCCAGCGAGGGACAGTAAGCTGAAATATTGATACGCTATAAGACGTTGCGTTTGTATAGCAGCAAGACAGCTGCTCCTTCCCCCCCCATAACTTTAAACCTCATTTCATGTTGATGTCATTAAGAAGATGAATTGTAATTATTCCAAAATTGCATATAGTTGTATTTGCAAATATGTATTAATTAAATATTATTCTATAGATAAGAATTGATTATTAATTAAACTATGCCTTTGCCATTCCCCATCCCATATATATATATATATATATATATATATATATATATATATATATATATATATATATATATATATATATATATATATGCATGTATGTATATGTATGTAATATATATATATAATCTAAATCTAAATTGATAAAGATGAAAAAAATTGCAAATTACTTCTTGATATCTATTGATTGAAATCGCATTCTCCTGACTTCAAGGCTTTTGAATTATTCACACTACTGTTGAAAGGTGAATGTGTAATTTGATGTACATACAGTTTAATATTTTAACTTTAAATTACCAACTTCCAGATGGTAACCAGTCTTGACATGGTTTTATTCAGAAAACTTTAAAGATTTTTATAAAATATTCAGAAATCATAAAGCGATATATAAATATTTGGAGACACATTTCGCAATAAACTATACATGTATACAATTATTTCAAGTTGAAAGAAAACGCGAAAGCATTTCCTTTAAGAATCACGTTAACATTTAAGTATAGATAAATTTATTCATATATATATATATATATATATATATATCAAAATAACGTATTTCCTTAAAACTGTCCCTGCCTATTTAAAAATAATAAACTTTTATAACAAAAAGAAAAATACTGGAAAAAAGAAGCATGAAATGACTTGGGACAAAAAACTATTATTTTCTATCAGAAATAAATACTGAAAATAATACCATGTGGGTATTTATGGTTCAAATTATCAGTTAACATGAATTCATGTAAACAAAATTCAACTAATGTAACAGTACAATTTTCATTTTATAACGTAATGAAACGCTATTGAGATTGCATCTCATTTTCTACTTTTGTGATGATATATAGACGAATTTTAAGTTATATTGATGCTCCCTACATTTTTTTCAGGAGAGAAAACAACAAAAACGCAGGTAATCCTTTTAACATTCATTGTGTATTGTAAAATTTCAAACTGATCTTGTGGTCACATCAAAGCGTTATAACTCTTGAAATGTAATTTTATAAAGTTATCTGAACAAACCAATTTTGATCATGATCCTGTCAGAATGTCTACAGTTTAAAAGCAACACAACTGTTAGTCAGAATTTGAAAATACAATAAATCATGAAATGATATACGTACAAAGATAAAAGTAGGCACAAAAGATTGAAATTATACAGGGATCTTATTGAAACTTTGAAAACAATTTCAAAAATAGCCAGTGGATTATGCTGAAAAGAAAACGTCACTCCGATCCCAAATGGGAATCATATTTTAAGTACAGTGTAGCAGGAGAAGGAATCAGATGTACATCACATACAATACAAAACCATCGAATGTTGACTGCTTTTGAAAATGTAGTCTAATGAAGTTATGTTATAATAAAGGATTTGTTTCTGCTATTTTATGATCCTATAGGCATGAGAAGGGCTTTAGAATAGGCAAAGATCTTATAGAAACTATACCTGTGAAGATGATTATAATGTTCGAAAACAAGAGATCTTTCGATATCAGCCCTATTGTTGACGAATAGGCCCGAAAACTACAGTCACTGGTATTTCAGGAAATTCATCAACTCTTATAATCACTCCAACAAACTAAACCAGTGCTGTTAAGAGGACAATGCAGTGTAACTTCCAAACTGCATGGCGTAATAGTCATTGAATAGATTGAATTTCATACAATAAATTAAATGTTTACTGACTGTATTATCACCAGTAATGTTATAAATCGCTTCACGAAAAGTAACACTTATTTTAAATATCTTGAATATGTTCAAAACTGAAAACTATTGGTGTCGATCGCCTATAGAAATACGCATTCTATAATGCAGCTAAAATAGTTTTTTGTATGCCACAAATAGTACAGCAAGAATCAAATTTTCAATTGTTTAACAACATTTTAGGCACTATGCGTGTATGTTACTAGGCCCGTTTGTCAATTTAAATGATTTTTTCATTATTGTAATATAATCGTATTCATTATTATATTTTTTCAATATCATATTATAGTGCCATTAAGCATTCACTATATTCATTTTTTATTTTCATTACCACTTTTAGTTCATTTATTCGTTTAAGCTTCAGGCAACACATTTATTTTTATTTACCGATATTCCGCTTACCCCTCACACTTTCGTTCAATAATACATTTATTTTTACTTACCCATCCATTCACTTTTACTTTGTTTGTTGTCTGTAACATACTAGTTAACGACAATATTAGGTTTTATTCAATAAAACAATCACATTTTCCCGTTAGCTAAAAAAAATATTTATTAAAATATCCATACATGAGCAAATGCTAGAAAAATAAACATTAGAAAGCATTAAGAAGCAAATACAGATTATGTATCTAAAATTTATTCTCAACTAGTGGATTCTCATTGTTTGTGTGTTAAATATTTTCAGCACATTCAGGTATATTTGAAAATAATGTTGAAACTCATGAAGGATTAAAAATTCATATTTTTTAGTTTGAAATTACATTTATTATTGATTTGACCCAATTCACAATTTCTAGTATAGCTTTTGGTTATGTTTGTGAGGCAGGAAAGTAAGTGGACATTTCGTCGTTTGTTCAACTAATTGATTTTTTCATTTTACATTCACTAAGGATCATTTTTATGTAAATTATTCAGGGATTTATTGAATTACTAAATTTTGCAAAGTTAACTGAATTTTTAATCACCCTATATCATACGTGAATGTATACAAATTATTTATAAATATATTTAACAATTAATTATTTGGTACATTTGTAACTTTTACTCCTACACACATTCACTCAGTAAAATATATTTATATATTTGTTAATTATGCCCATTTCATATTGATAATTCAATCATTTGTCACAATTATCCCATTCGAAAGTGTACTTTTATGTTACAACGATAATTTGATAAATTTTAGAAAAGTTATCAGTTTTAGGAGAATTAATTTAAAACCCTATTCAGTTAGTTTATGAACTTCTATAATTTTTGCTTGAATAAAATGTTTTAATAAATGATATGTTTTAATTGAGTAAATTAATTCTGAGTATGAGTTACTCAAGGGATTCCCCAATAATTGGGAAGAATGAATATTGTAAATTAAAAATTGTAAGTTAACATAAAGTCTTTGAATCTAACAATTATGATTAAATAAAATTTTTTAAGAATTAAAGCCTTAATTAATCGTTAATTAATAAATACTTTAAATTAAAAGACTTCATTCTTGATAGTCTACTTTATTTCTTTGAATCATTCAAATTCGTTTCACGCTTAAGCATAACATAGCTTTTCTTGAAATGCCTATGATTTTTTGCCTAACTCAATATAAGCAATGACTTTATGCGAAAAATCAATGTCAAATTAAAAAAAAACTTGAATGCTTTTAACATTATCCTGTGGGAAAGTTTACCTCACTTTTTTTCAAAATAAGCTGGAAAATAGCAAAATTAAAATAATTAATAAATATTTTCTAAATTAAAATAAATTTATGCATAAGTCTATGTGTACATTTTTAATTTAATTTTCGTTATTTGCCTACATGATTTGGTTAAAAATTATTCATTTGACAATTAGAAAAAGGAGTACCTTTTTTAAGAAAAATGTTTAATTAATTTAAATATTTAATGAGCTATAATTAGCTTCTTCCAAAATATTTTGTGATTTTTGCATTCATTTTTCTCGTTTGTGCATTTAAAATTAATAATCATATATTGCTCCGGAAAATAAAATCCAAAGGAATTGAACTTGTAACCTTGCCTCTTATCTTTTGATGACTCTAAGAAATGAAGTGCCTCTACATGAATGACGTTGAGCCTTACCCCGGCCCAAATTCCTTCAAATAAATTGCTTGCTCTAGCAACTTTCTCCATAAGTACAGATACGATTCGCACAAATCAATAAAAAATGAGTTGACGAAATTCAAGTCGAAACCCCACTCCGAGGACTTCTATTCAAAAGGAAGCATATTTTAGCTTTCTGAAAGCTAGAATCACTTTGCGCAATAAATAAAATTTAGGAAGTAGAAAAAATACTTTTGGCCACGCGAAGAAAATTAACTCGCTTAACTTATGCTTTATTTCTTTCTAACTTCATTATTTATTTTATTTATATGGCTTTCAGTTTTGGTTCGCTTTAAGATTTGTACTATTGCTTCTAATGTTAATTATATACATATAATTTCCATATATCAACGCATAACTTGATGCGGAAGATTATCTTCAACAACTAGAATAAATCGACATTTTGATAATAACATCATTTTTTTATTCTTTTATTTTAGGCAATAAAGTGTACATAACCATCATTGCCTCTTTAGTAATTTAATTAACACCACTGCAAATTATTAATCGTTTTCTTTTGGGAAAGTTTTATTAAACTTAAGTTTATTTATATTTTGAATATGTTTACAATACAAACTTTTTATTTTTGCTTTTATTGCATTTCTGTTTTTTCATCAACACACTGGTATAGTATTGAAGAATGACTTGTAATCAAGTATAAAATGATTTTCGAATAGTGTACATCTATTGTAAAAAATAAACTGCACACTTCACATTAGATAAAAGAGCAACTTACTTAATAGCTTCAACATCTGATAAAATTCCTACTGCACATTATCAAAGAATGTATCAAGTAGTTGGTATTACTTGGTGCATTCCTTAATAAATTTGCAATTGAGATAGTGTATGTTGGTACTAACATGCATTATCTCAATTGCGTTTCGAAATATGCTTAACCAAACATGCCTTATTCACAAGTAAAAATTTCATGGCAAAGCACCTTAAAAATCTCATGTTTTTTTAAAATAATGACGTTTACATGACATGGTATCAATTTTATTTCAAAGGTAATGAAATCTGCTTTAAATAGGTATAAAATAAAATATATTTTTGTTCAAACGTTTAATAAAACTACCGTATTAACAATTAAAACCACATTAAAAATATGTAGTATTTGTGTATTCATACACAGAAATAATATAAATTTTTTCAGAATTCAATTGTAACTACAGTAGATTTCTATGCACTATCATGTATGTTTGGAAAGTAAATGTTCTTAGAAAATATGAAGGAAAAAATTTAAAGACTTGACTATACAAAAAAGTTTAACTTAGCTTCTGTAATTCGTTGCAATTAATTGCCGTCATTCGTTGCCGTCAGTTGTGCGATGAAAGAAGGATGTGGACCGCAGAATAGAATGAAATTGTCTTTACTGGCGAGTTACGCTTTTGTCTGCAACACCCCGATGGTCGCATTCGTGTCTGAAAATATCGTAGAGAGAGGATGTTGAACAGCTGTGGTATGCACCGCAATACTGGTCGTACACTGGGTATTATGGTATGGGGTGGTATTGAATATCACTCTCGCACTCCTCTAGTACGCATTGCTGGTACTTTAAACTGCCAGCGCTACGTCTCCGAGGTGTTGGAGCCAGTTGTTTTTCCTTATCCACAGTCATATTTCAACAGGATAATGCGTGACCACACGTGGCACGTATTGTTCAAGGGTTCTTCGCCAATCGCCAGATTGAATTGCTTCCCTGACCGGCTTGATCTCCAGATCTTTCGTTTGGCGCAGCATGTTCAAGTTTGGACCTTACGCCATAAAACCCAACCAACCAACCAACTCCAGATCTTTCGCCGATAGAAAACATGTGGTGCCTGGTTGTTTTAACGATTAACCCAGATTACATCTCCAGCTGCCACACCAGATCAATTTTGGCTACGTGTGGACGTTGCTTGGTCTGCTGCACCCCAAGAACACATCCAAAGTCTCTTTTAATCAATAATGAGGCGTGTGGCAGCGGTGATCTCCACAATAATAGTAGCATCTCTTGCTATTACTTTTGGCAGGTACCACACTTAACAGAAGCTTATAAATTTATTCATTTGATACTTGGTCAACATACTATCTACAAAATAAATTTTGTTGTGATACCTCTTGTGTTTCTTGTTGTTGCAATTTGGGTGGCCACCAGTGTATATTATAGCTGAGAATAAAGAATATTTAAACATTATATTTGAGCAGCAGTTTCATTTATGCTTGGCGAATTAGCAAATGAATGATTAACATTGTGGTTTACACTTCATCTCAGTTTGATAATTCCTACCTTGAGTATGAAAATTTGTAATGGTTCAAAATCCACTTCCAGCTGTCAGTTATGGTGGAATTAGCATTTGTGTACCCAAAGTAAAAGACAAACGAAACCAAATTCTGATATTTATTTGCCGTTCGATTCATCGAGTTTAATTTCACGTCAATTTTAATTTAGTTTTTAAAAATAAAATTAATTAGACTTTTTTATTTCTCATTCATATGTAAAAGTGATTCTAGAATTTGTTATTGTTTTTATTAACTGTTTTAATTAAACTTTGCAGTCTATATAAAACACATATTTCCTCAAAATAACATTTTGTTACTTTTTGATTTTATTAAGTGATAACATTTGAATATTACGAAAATATTCTAAGAAAATAATAAATTATTTAACGGTGGAATATCTCAGCAAAACACAGTAAAGTACTCTTTGCATTCAAACTCACTTGTTCAAAAAGCAAAGTCATATTTTTCTCGTCTTGTAGAATGTAGTGGGCATGATTATTTAAATGCCCGACTGTTTAAAATTCGTTATGAAGACTTCTGTATACATTTTCTGCGACTCTGGTCACAGTCCATGGATAATAATAATAAAACATTGACCAATTTATTGTACTATTATTCTATCATTCTTCAGAATTGGGAAGCAAGATCAAGGCGAATGACTTGATTCTCAACATTTTGATATTTGTATAAATAAAATCTTTTCCCTCAAAAGTGGTAATTTTCTCAATAAACTTTCTCTATAACATTTCCAGTTCAGGAAGCGGCGTTTGTCAAGCAAATGTAACTTACAAATGCTTTATTTTATTATGTTTTTTTTTATAAAACAACCCTTATAGTAACAAGGCATCCTGTATAACTCATTTGTGTGAAGAAGGTAAATCCGCTCTATTCCTACTGAAAACAATAATAATTTTATTATGAAAATCGATAAATATTATTATTTGATCTGAAAATTCTTTAGTCTTTTAAAAAGAAAATACTGAGCATATCTATTGTTTATATAGTTATAAATTATCTTTTTTTTAAGCCATTTAGTTTAGTGAATTACTATTATTTGAAGAATTTTGAATATTCAGTGATTTTTATATGTATATTTCTCTTCAAATAAAAGATCTTCTCGAATGTATCATAAAATGTAAAAACCACTTTTTCCTCTCTTTTATGTGACGTGCTATTTTTCCCCTCTTCCGCAAACCCATTATTCCAGCATTTCATTATTTTTATCGATTTTTACACTTGAAACCTTTTCTTCCGCAAAAACGTTTTTTACAAGGGTTTATTCGAATTGGAGAAAGTTGAAACTTTTATACTGTTTCGTTAACTTTATTAAATCTTTTATGACACAACTAAATAAAGTTTATCAGATACATAAAATAATCTAGTTTTGTCTTTCAATAGAATTATTTTAATAACTTTCAAAAAAACATACGTACTTAAATAAGTAAAGAAAATCATCATTGTAGCAACCAGTTTAAGAATGGTAGAGCGTTCTTTTTAAAACAAATAAATACTAAACTATTGTAAAATTTCATAAAAACATTTTCTTTTTATTTAAAGTACAAAGTAGGGGTAATTCAAAGTCTTATGAATGCACAACAACATTTAAGTGAACGTTGCATTAATTTGAAATTTAATCACAGTAAAAATTGGAAATTGAAAAAAATACATTCATTTCTGTAAGAAAGAAAGATGAACTTAATATTTATATAAAAATAGTGAAGAGCTATTGAAATATTCATAATTTCTATTATTTTATAATGGAAAAATTACTTTTTTAATTAATTGGATTTGTGATACGAAGAATGTTTACACTCATTTCGTCTATTGATATTGATGATGGGTTAGTATAATACAAAATAATCTCAATCTAATTGATTCATACAGCGTAATCTCAAAACCGTAATTGTTATTCGTTTTTTATTGCAATGTTGAAAAATGCTTATAAGCTTTTCGTTACATGATACATAAAATCTATGTTAAATTTTCCTCACATAAAAACGTATATTTAATATAATAAAACATTAGGAAATGGTAATTTTTTATTAAAATAAATCTTTGTGTGTGGGTAATGAGCTAATAGTTTTTTTTTCCAATGTAGTGTGAATCTTTCAATATATATTTATTTACATATATGAAATAGTTTGGAAACAGTTAAGAAGTTGAATGTCAGGACAATTTTCTTTTTAGCTGATTTAGCAATATGAACAATACCCTGATTGTTACAAACTGCCCATCTTACTTCAAGGCTGAAAAAATATTATCTTGCTCATCTTCAGCGGGTTACGATTAGAAACGAAAAGGACCAGTTCAGAAAATTTCCAACTGTGCGTTAGCTTCGCATCAAACTGTGTCCAAGTAAAGGCATGAAACTGAAAAAAATGTAAAATGGTGGTGGGTGTGGAAAAATTATTGGATTAAATTCAGATGATATATAAGATAAGGCAGGAATATATATATATTCAAAGGTTAACAACAGAAACAGTGATGTGTGTGATGAATGTAAAAAATAGCTATTGATCACGTCGTAAAGCAGTTTATTGTCATTTAGTGCTTGAAGAGAAGGTTAGATATTATTATGAGATATAGATTTTTCAGATTATGAGATATAGATTTTTCAAGACACACCTTATATATTACTTAATGCTTAAGGTTGAGGTGGTCGTTCCATATTTTTTGATACCACATGGGGATGGCATAGACCTAAATCTGCTGTAAAGCATTAGCTATGCCATTTAGGCAATAGTTTCTTTTTCAGTGTACTGAAGCACGAAGAAACCAGTGCGAGGACCAAAATAAAGCTGTCTCTAGTTACTGCAACATACGTGCGAATGATAGGATTTAGCGTACCTTATCTATATTTCTAAGCATTGAGATACCCGTGTGACAGCTCATACAACTCTAAACATATATTTAAAAATATTTTCTATACTAGAACATAAAGTTCTGGATACGTCTGTCTTTCATATATGTTAGGAGAAAGTTACTCAATGCTTATTTCTCTTCATATTTAAATACATCAAAAATGGTTCTGTAAAACAGTATGAACAAAACTCATCTGTGAACAGAACATACTTCCAATAAATTTTGGTCTGGTTTGCTTGACTATATTCTCAATTTAACACTCCCTGTCATTTCCTGTTAGCGAGATGCACAGTTTCAAATAAAAAGAAACCAGATATATCAAAAATGCTGCTTTCTCACTAAAGTGCTGGCTGATACTGTTTTCCTACAGCAGAAATAAGCTGAGATGGAGTTCAATTCTTTTGTAAAGTGCTATTATATTTCGTAACAGGATTCTTTTGGCTTAGTGGATCTTTGAGAAACTAAACTATAAGTTGAATTTCAGCTTACCAATTTACAATTGAACACTTGATGTTTAGCTATCTTTCCACATAATGCTGCCATTGATTTGTTCTTATGGATCTGTGAATCTATAATGCAACTATGCATGCAGATTTTCAATGATTTATCGTTAGATAAAGCGTAAAACTCAATTTTTAACCTTTATCTTATGAAAATTCATTAAATATACCGTTTTATTAAAACAACAGTTCCTTTCATTAGTTGGCTTTAAGCTATATCGCATTTAACATGAGCGACTGTTGCATAATTTTTTTCCCATACAGTAGTTGATGCAGTTTTATCACATATTCATAACTCAAGAATTTAAAATAAATTTTAGCTGATTTGGATTTTTTTAATTTGTTAAATTTGAAAACATAATATTAAACAAACATTATAAAGCATACGTTCTAAAATTAAAATAGTTAAAAGTATTTTTAATATGTACCTGCATCATAAAATTAATCGGAAAACTGTTAATTATGCATGCAAAAGCATTCTTAAAAATTAAAATCATAGCCTTCAATATTAATGTTACTGACAACGAATGAAATATTGATAATCTATCGAATAAATACCAATGTTATTGTTAAAAATGACTGAATAATTTATTGTTAAAAATTATTCATTTTCCATCAGTATGTCATTTTTTATGCATAAGTTATTTAATCGTTCCAAAAAGAGTATTATGTAAATGTTTTTTCTCTATAAAAATATTTCTTATTTTTCGATGACGTTCATATATTACCATGAGCCCTTTCAATAGATTTCGTAGAAGAAAAAATAAATGATTTTCATATTTATTTAAAAATAATTTTATTAAAACACGTAATTACTTATAAATAATTTGAAGAATCGTAAATATCCAATATTTCAATTATCAGAGAATTCTCGATTTTAGTGAAATAATGTGTCACTCACTGTGTCTAAGGTGCTATTGCCATGATTTAAGTATCGGTACTTTCACCTTCTATAATACACTTTCAATAATGTTTGATGTAGATTAACGAACTTATTTCTGTGAATAAAGTAATACAGCAAAATGCCCACATTTATAGTTCTATTGTGCTTGTGCTGTAATGTTGGAAAGAGCCTCACGAATAGCAGAAATCAGAATCCACCTCATCACATTTGTATATCCTTCAATACACAGCAGATTGCATTTTACAAGAATGAAAGGCCAGACTATACGCTATTGTCCTATTCTTTCTTATGAATAAAAAGGGTTTCATTGATAATCAACATTGCTTTAGGCTTTGTAGACTGAAATGTTGAAGTGAGAAATCTAGAATTTTGTTTTTAAACTATTATGATAGAGTTGCATATGATGTATGGTAGTTAGTGCTAGTTACTTTTGTATTCAATATATAATATTTTTCACATCCTTTATTAATTTAAACGTTTAGATTTTATATTATAAGTGCTTTTTTAACAAGTTAGTCTAGCTTTGTGAAATTTCAATGCATAATCTAAAATCTAGAGAGAGAAAGCTCTAAATTTTGTTAACATTAAACTCCTGTGGAAAGTGCCTTTTTGATATTTTTTAGCTTAGAAAACACTACAGTCATAAGTGCTTTAAAGTTTTTACCACAATTACACATCTGAATATTTAGAAAATAAAATTTCGTGTCAAAGCCATGGAAATATTCCTATCTGCTATGGAAATTTCAGTCAAAAGAATCTCAAGTAGCCTTGATCGTTTTACGTTCTTCTCATACGACTAAGAACAAGTTGCATCCGTATTTATACATCTGCTACTATTGTAAACAGCAGCTTGATAGTCCAGGACAGATTCAAATGTGCAAATGAGTATAAATCAGCATTAGATATTTTTATAAATGTTTCACCTTGGTTGATGTCTGTATTTTAGAAGTATGTTGCAACATGTATTTCGTTATGTTTCTAAGTTTTGCAACATTTCATATATATATGATCAACTTTTAAAAGTTCTGTTAAATATATTTATTAAAAAATGTAAGATATATCAGATACATTAATTAGGTAAATCTTTAATACAAATATCATAGAATAAAATTTTTTCTTGAAAAGAAAACTTGATGTTGAAATAAACATATATTTCTTCAAATCACTGTAGTCTTCACTTCATTACATAGTTTAATTAAAATTGCCAAATAATGAACTATATTATTCAAATAAACAAAGTAAAACATTTTAGCGAATGATATAAGCAACTTTATCACAGAAAATATTCTTTAAGTAGTCATTTATTAGTGATGTGGCCTTTATTTTATTTCTAATACTTTCGATAAGAGTAACAATTTTAGTTAAAAGTAAGACTATTGTAAACAGCAGCTCATGACATTTTCTTTGTTCCTAAAAATACGTTAACAAAGTAGCAGTAGTTTAACATTGTTTTGAAAACAAAGAAAATGTCATATTATTATCAAAAGAAGTGTTTTCATATTTTATAAGAATCGTAAAAGAGCTTTTAAGTAATTGCACTACACAAAACATCCTGAATATTATTAATGTTATTATAATTATCACACTTGTATTTGTAATAAAAAAACACAAGCAAAAAGAATGTAAGGTGCTGATTCCAGAATTCATGAAAGATTTGAACTGATAATTTTTGTGTATGAATTACACTAATTTCATATGAATTAATTATTTAAATATAAGTACTGAGATCCATATAATTTATTTCAATATACAGAGCGTCTATAAAATGTCTACCAATTTTCATTTTTAAAATTTATAAAATAATTAAAATATAACCAATTTTAGGGGATTTATTCATAAATAATTTACATCTTTTTTTTTTTAGTGTAAAAGTTTCCATGGACGATCCCCTTTTCCCATTTGAATACCTTCAATTTATCCACTAAATTCACCCTTTCTCATAGATGAGTTCAATTTTTTGTTTACCTAGAGATCAAATAAAACATCGCTGGATTTTTTCTTTGGAATTGTTAGAAAACATCATTTACAAGAGAAATGAGTTGAACAGTGGTGATTTATAGTCCGAGAGTACAGCCGTAATAGTCAATATCTTTTATCGTATCTGGCGTGAAATCAACTCTTAGTATTTTCCTAGCAACGATGTATAGCACATGTGGAAAAGGAAAATAAAACTTTTTGAACCTATACATTAATATTTTTAATTTAAATCGATGCTTAAGACAGAAACATGTATTATCGATTGCTTAAAATGCATATTACAAGCAATTTAGAATGCAGTTTCTCATTACAGAAAGCATCTGCATTTGAAGATAACTATTGTAGTAAATTGGGTTATAACTTCCGAATATTTATGGATAAAGTATTAAGCGTTCTTAGTAATTGTTGTAGTAAAGATTTTTTAGTTACATCGTTAAATGCAAAATTCCACGAGAAAGATTTTGTATGTTTTTCAGAGACTAAGTAGTTGTGCTGTTATGCAAAATGTGTTTTCGGCTCAGATAAATTACAATATTTCTGAGCTCCAGTGGCTCAGTAGCTTCACGCCGCTGATAGGAATTTACTGCTCAAAGTTGATTAAAGACCACAACATATACCCATGATTAATCATAATATGTAAACCTTACTGTCTCAAAATGTGTCCTTAAAATTTTATATATATAATGACATTTTATTTTACTCAAATTTTAAGCTGCAAGGAAATTATTGATGATCTTTTACTATTTTATCGTTAATATTATTTACAACTGAAAGATAAAACCACTCAATTTAACTACTTATGAACTTCATCATGTGAAAATTTCACTTTCGAGACACAAAATAATATTGAGAATGGATGTCATTAAAAATTATAAGAAAACTTTTAATGTTGAGTGTGTTCTAATTAGGCATTGTGTGTGTGTGCAAAAGGTAAATTTAGAGCGAAAAAAAACCTAAACCAATTACTTTCTCTGAAAAGTTCACAGGTTTTTATTATTTTAACACATTTTGTAGTGACAAAGATATTCGTCTTTCAAACGAAAAATTGTATTAAGGAAAAATCATGCATTTTGCCTGTAACATTCTTGACAAACACTAATGTAGGAATTATTTTTACAAGATCAACATTGGCATTAAAAGCATAAAAGAAATTAAAAGTGAGTTCTTACAAACTATCTGTGAATTGTTATAAAATGAAATACAAAAATTCCATAATACTCATTTACTACGGAGAAAGAAACTCTTCCGCGTGTCAGTTGAGATATCGATCATTTGACCCCTTTTTGTTACAATATGGGAATTTACATTAAAAAACAAGATTCTAACATATAAAATAAATTTTTAAAAGAAGAATCGATCTCAAACAAATATTCAGTCCATTCTTTAAATATCTAAGTACTTTAAAAATGCCTATCTAAGCTATTGCACGCGACTATTGCTTAATTCTCTCTATGTACGCATGTCACGCGATTGTCATGCTGTATAATTCATTCCGTTTTTTAACAGCAGTGAAACAGTAAGGGGTGTCATTCGAATCTATCCGCTTCGCGAGAATTTCAGTACAACAAAACCGTTAACAGTAATCTAGCTTTCATAGCATTTTTTTAATCGAGATATCTTTTGAGCTCAGAATTTCCAAATATTATCAATTTATTAATTAGTAATGTGTAGCTCGATAAGAATTTGTAATAAGTGCGGATATTTTCTGCTATCATCATCATTCATTTTTCGCCATCATTTTTTAGAATGATTATTTTTAAATAGCTATATATATATAATTTTAAGAGATCACTTATTAATAAATATAAGAATTTATCAAGGCATTGTTGATATCACGTACCTCTCACTGAAGATAATAATAAAATAAATATCATTTATAAACGAATATGATTTGTTATTGACATGAAAATTTATACTACATCAAATCATGTGAAATTTACATTATGCGTTTGCAGGGATGACATATGCAAATCATTAGAATTAATTGCTGCTCATACGCTCATCATCTAGAATTGTTACATAAAGTGAGAAATGAGAGAAAGAGATTGCAAATTTGAAATATAGCAATTGGGTTTTCTTCCGTAAGCTGTTTAATTATGCTTCATTGAAAACATCCAGCGTCTTTCAAACAGGTTTCTGATTAAGACCAAAGTAATAGCCTATAGGGATTGCAGATTATCCTTCAGAGAAGTCAGTGATCATGTTGAACGAAACTTGGCAACTGTGATGCTCATATGTAATAGCTGGATGGAGGAGAAAATAAACACGAACGGAGTCTATCGCACCCATATCTACTATACGTGACAACAAGCATATTGTGTGCATGGAAGTGATGGATTTCTTAGCCACATCACGAGCTTGGTCCACTTGGTAGAAGGACAAAGCTGTTTAAGCTGAAGGGTCTCGTGATGAATCCTAAACCTTGCTCTAAAATTTCTTTTTTCGCTTTCAGTGTGCACATTTTTCGGAAAGGGTATTTGAAATTTTTCATGTTTTCTCCTCTGAAAGAAAAATATCGCACTATCTAGGAAAAGCCCTTACGGTGAGCAATTCGCTATAAAATTTGGAAAGATCTTTCTACCCTTAAGATTTCAACTGAACGAAGTCAACTATTAGATTTATTTTAAATTCGCATACTTCAAATTAAAGAATTACTGAAGAATTAAAGAATTACTGAAGAATTAAAGAATTTAAGAACTTATATATTTTAAAAGAAATTATTTTTTATTATATTCAAAAATTTACAAACCATTCCGAATTACAGAATAATTAACTTCTGTATCTAATACGATAAAATGATTTTAAAAAAATAATGGTTCTGCTTATAAAAATAATGTTAATGTTTTTGATATGAAATCTCTAGTTATTTTTGAAACTACAATTTTATGAGTTTCGATTGATCCATATTATTAATTTAAAATATTTACTCTCAGCTTTTCAAAAATACTGTTTAGAAATGTATTCTTTTTACCAAAATGTGTTTTTTTATCCATAGTTTGAAATTTTAAGTAAGATTTCTTTGTTTTGAAATAAATAATAAAGCATTTTCTTTATTGAAGGGAGTAAAATCTATATAAAAAACTCATCGAGCAAACTCATCATTAACAGCACATCATATCATTACAAATTTTTCCAATATCAGTAAAGCGAGTAAAATGAATAATTCACCGTTTCAGTAGTAACATTACTACTTAATCCAATTTTAAGATACAGTGACGCATAATCAGAAAAAATCCATATATTTAAAGTTTATATGTGATTATATAAATGAATCTTAAATTTATCACTCTCTTTCAAATTTGTAAGATTTAAATAATTCAATATATTTACACCGGTAAATAATCTTAAATGTTATTATAAATTACAAAGTTGTTTTCGGCATAATATGTATCGCCATGAAAAAAGAATAAAACGAAAAATTGAAGAAAATACATATTACATGATTAAAAATTTATTTTAATCGGGTAATCTATAGATCTTTCTCAATTATTAATTCTGTTTCTCTATCTCATACGTAAGTCAATTAATTTACTTTGCCTTCTTCGGTTATACACAGGAAACCTTAGAAAATAATTAGAAGCACACAGTTTTATCAAAATAATGTCAATTCTATACTGATAATTACCATCAAATGAAACATCTACACATAAGATAGTAGCAGAAATCAAAAGGAAGAAATTTCATATGTAAATGAGCCTTCATGAGGGCCACAACCAGAGAAGCAATATGAGATCCGAAATCACAAAATTCCGCATAAGCTCCCCTCTTTATTTATTGCCTAAGTCGTGAAATCCAATTATTTAATTTTCATTGAGATATTGTGGCTTGAAAAGTCATAATATGATTTGCTGGAATCTAGAGTTTGGTGCATTATCGAAAGAATTAAATCCACACACAAATACAAAGCATAATAATTGTTGTTGGAGTGGCAAGAACTGTGTGAATGTCATTTCAAGACTGGAGAACCGATTCTTAGAAATTGACCTGGATAAGGTTGCTTATATGCTGCCTCAACAAATGATGATCTAATAATCAATCACTAGTTGTGACAGAGCTGAAAATATTAATCAGTTTAGTGACAGTTGAAATAGAGCGAAGGATCTCAAATCAACAATCCGAAACGGATAGCATCACGGTAGTCTATATGCATGCAGATCTATAATGTGCATTTTATTTACCCCGAAATAGTGCGCCATTTAAAAAATACGAAATTTTAAATATAGAGTAAATGCAAATCCAAGAGCTGATGAGACTTGTTTCAAATTGGATTGCAATTATAGAAGTATTTTGATACGGAAAAAAGAATATTTGCTCCAAAAAAGTCCTATTGAAGACTAGTTTGATGTAATCAGCATAGTCGGATATATGTACTAGAAACTTCCACTGAATAGCAATTAAGCGCCCCAAAGGAATGAAATGAAATGCTAAGACTTCATTTTGTAACTTACGAGGCAGTCGCAAGGAAATCCTTTTATTAATGCTGGATGTCTGGCTTTATATAGGTTATCTTGTGAGAAAATTCCTAAGATGAAACAATATTGTATATGAAGTCACTGTCATATTTTCTTGACCTAAATCCAATCATAAATGTTTGAAACACGTTCGGATGACAAGTTGTTGTGAGACTAAGGCATCATGAGAGACTAAGGCACTATTTGAGAGTTGAAGACTGCCCTTCATCATGGACGGAAATTTTTCAAAAGTCCGGTCAATGATACTATCACATCCATACAAATCAGGTGAGTAGAAATTTTAGTTTCACAGAGACAACATGCGCAACATCTAACATCACTTCTCAATAATACATTTTTTGTCATTTACAAGTAATCATATATTTACTTTACAGTATGTTTTATGCTCGTTCTGTTTTTCTAAAAAATTAGTTTTCATATTTTTTATAATGCGTTTTATTTTCGCGTACCCATCATTTTATAAATATGCATGACTGTCATCACACATTTTTTTCAATGATTTGTTGCTTAATTATTTGATATCAAATCTCAGACTAGTTATATCTGTATTATAGTTTTATGAGTTCCCCCCCCTCAAAATGATCTTCAGTATAACTAACTTAAATATTCCTTCTTTCAGATTTCTAAAAATAATATGATTGTAAATTTATTCTTCTTTCCAGAATATTATCCATAACTTGAAATTATAATTATTAAGGTTTCATTGTTATGAAATTAATCTAAAAGCATTTTCCTTATTGAAGCATGGGAAATCTAAAAACTATCGTATCAAATCATTACGGATTTTTCAATATCAATATAACCAGTAAAATTAGGAATGTACCTTTTCTTTCTTAATAATAGTAACATTACAATTCCATCCAATTTTAAGACACTGGAATACACGCTTATTTAAACCGAATGTGTAAAAGAATTGAAGTTGGAATGTTATTATTAAATTTAAAATATCCGTATGTATGAAAGTTTTTTTTAATTTTTTAAATTTGACTTGAAAACATACAAAATTAAGTAGAGGTAGAAACTAAATAAAAAATTATTAGTTTAAGTTTAGTATTTTCATGGTTACATGATATCCTATATCTCAGAACCACTCTTTGAAATATCTGAAAAAATTCCAAGTTTAATGTATTTTTTTATAAAAATTTAAATATGTTTCTCATTTATATGTCCCTAATAAGTATCACTTATTATTTAATTTTTCACATCAAAATCTTACAACTTCATTAGTTGTTGAATTTGTTTTGAGGAATAGTTCGAAAAATATTGGGTTGTTCGGAAAGTCATTTCGTTTTTCATGAAAATGAAAAACGCGCAGTAAATAAATATTGTATTGCATTGTACATTGTCTATTCTAGTCCAATAGCTTTTACCATCTTTCTGGTAGTAGCACGATTCCACAGTCATAAAGTGGTTGGTTTTTACGAGCAAAAAGCTGATCCATGTAGGGAAAACGAAATTACCCAATAGTAATTTCGTTCAGAACAACCCAATAGTATGCAGAATATTGGAGAAAACACATTCAACTTGTCTCATAGATAAAATTTTTTATTTTAAAATTAAATTCTTATTTATTGCATCTTTAGCTAGAAGCTTAAATTAACAACTAATGAATTTCGATCAGCGCGATTGAATAAGAAGTTATGCGACTTTTCCGTCTCCAACTTGCTGCCTTAATCATTTTGATGTATCATTGTTCTTCCGGATCTCAATCCTTCTGCCTCATTAATGCTTCCTGGACGTGGCTGCTTATGAATTTATGAATGCGCCAATATGATTTAGCTCTGTGGGAAAGGGATTCCTGCCCTCTCGATTTAGCAACTTCAGCTGAGAAATTTCCGCCTTGTTGATCTCAATTAAGAACAAATTACCTAGGAAGAAGTGGAATGAAATTAATTTTAATCTTGACATTTCATCTCAGCCATCTGAACAAACAAAAGGAAACTTTCTTAAAACACTTTAAAACTTCTTGTAAGCACAAAAACTTAAATACTCATGTATTTCCATGAAGATATAGAATACATATATACATGGTTTCAATATAAATAATATACAGAATGCTAAAAGAAATTTTCAAAACAATATTTTGTTTAGCAGACACTATACATTAAATTGCTATTTCACAGACAAAGTTTGAATTAATCGAGATTTAACAGCTAATAGAATTAAAGAGTTATTAGAGTCTGCTGTGGAAAATTAGTAATGACTTATACATATCAGATTTTTTCCCGTTTAAATATATTTAAAAGAAATTCTGATTAAAGACAAAAAATTAACTTTTATTATTAATTTTTTTCAAAATATACGCTAGAGAGAAAAATAGCACAGGATATCGTATCAACAGACACATTGAGACAAAATATACAAGGGACAGTCACCTGACCCCATTGGATTCATAAGTATATGGTTATTGAGAATATTATCTGTAATGCATATCTCATGCTCGATGTTTCTGGTTTCTTTTTGTAATATTATGTCGAAGAAACCATATTTTGTTCATGAAGCTTAGTCATTGAAACATCAAAAATCACTTTAGTTTTACTTTGATTAATACACATAAGCTCAACAGGAGAAAATATTCAATAACAATAACCAGTTTTCCTAATATTTTAAGCTTCGAAAGTACCGTATGATTACAGGTACACCTGGTTCTAGGATTAAAAGCAACGTCAAATGAAATCCAGTAATTTTTTGCAATGGTGATAGAGAAAGCTAACAAGTAGCATGGTGTCAGTATTCATAGAGTTATTCCAAGTTTAAGTTTGCCATTTTCAATAAAAAAAATAGTTAGATAAATACTCAATTGCCCTTAAAAAGTCAAAGATTTTCTAACGGGAATTTCCCCGAGTAAATTATAAAGTTAAAATATTGTTATGAAAAAATTTAATACGATGCCTATTAAAATATGTTCATGAAATTAAAATGAGGTAAACAGTATATGGTTGATCACATGTTTCACAAAATGGATTAAGATCAATAAGAAAGAAACAAATGATTGTATGTGAAATGTGTGCGTTCGATAAAAAAGCAAATTAATCTGACGTGTGCATTCCACTTCACAGCAGTAAACTAGGTGATGACATGAAGAATGGAAAAATGGTACTAATTAGTTGATGACCTGCATTTCCCATAGCTCATGTCAGAAAGAATAAATAAGCAATTTCCCACCCTTTTTCACATCTAAGAGCGGAATCCATGGCAGAAGTGGAGCCGATGCAATTTTAGCAGTTGCATCAGCCTTTTCATTGCTTTCAATACCAACGTGGCCTAGGATCAAACAGAAAATTATCTCATATCCATTGCCAACAAGTGAATCCAGTGATCCAATAATCCTCAGCACAACTGGATGACAAAAAATGTTTAAATTTTCCAACGCTTCTGAAATACTTAAGTTGTTAGTATACACACAAAATTTTAAAGAATCTGTAGTATTCACGAACTGAAATACCTTTGATTCACTGCCTAAGCTTCAGCATTAAATATTGAATAGGGCGTACGGAGGATGTAGCTGTAATATGTATTGTTGAGAAATACGCCATTACCAATGTGTCCTGCAGTTTTATGTCCATTCGGGAATACAATTGCATAGGAAGAATATTGACAGTGATGTGTTGAATAGTTTTTGAAAAATCCTTGAATGTATTTAGTGAGCAAATGGATTGATTATAGGTATTTGTGGGTCATCTACGTGGATGTAAAAGTAAATCCGTTTTAACGAAACGGACACCACAGATGTCAAACAAAAAGAGATAGGATTGTGTTCGAGTGAGAAAAGGTGGAATGCTATATGGTCGAGATCATATAATCTCTAAAGAGCAGGAGTATTAGCCATGAAACGTAATAGATGATGAGGTCAGATATTTTAAATAGTAATTGAGAGACAGCTTCTTACGTTTCAAGTCTAAGAGCAATTGTTTGCAGATTACATAGACTCTGGGTGGATGATGTGTGGAATGTACCTGAACATATGAAAGCAAAGTGTGAAAAATAGTATTTAATCTACGTAATACCGAAAACCTAGCAGATCCATAAATAGCATACCCATAGTAAATACCAGATAAACTCAATGACTGGTATATTCGAAGGAGTGACTTGCGATCAGTACTCCAAGATGTTTTTGAAAGCACCTTGAAGATATTAAAACATCGTTCTCTCTTCTTCCGCAGATGTAAAACATGCAAAAAAAAGTTAACTTTCGATCAAATATCACTCCGAGGAATTTTACCTCAATGACTATAGCTATGGGTGTATTGTTCGACCGATAACAGCATTATTATGAAGGCTAGTCTTCTTGGAGAAATGGGGACACTTGCTCTTGCTAGGAGATAAAGTAGTGCCATTCTCTGCACATCATGTAGCTAGTTTGTTAACAGTTGCTATAGATTATGTGATCTCTCTTACTTCCATATAAAAATAATAGTCTAAAATCTTGAGAACTCATCCTATGATTAAACACATCAAGTTATAGAATTACAATATCTTTAATTAAAATATCAAATGAGATATTTTTTCGCTTTAAAATGATGTATAATTTATGAAGGCATCAAAAAAGTTTTATTAGGAAAAATTTCTAAAACTTACAGCTGAAAGTCGGTATTTCATGTAACAACATAATAGTTTACTATTTATTTTTTACAAATATCCAGAAAATTGCCCATGCCGTCATTTATTCTCTAAGTTTCCACTACCACTGAATAATACGATTTATATATGTAAGGGATTATCACGAGTCCTTATTTTGCCAATATATCAGACAAACTGAAGATATGATTACTTCAATTTAATGTAGATGAGTCAGCAAATAGTCATTCCCTGTGGAAAGCCGTAAAATGGACTACTTACTGTTTTATTTATTAGAGAATCAAAAGGATCCGCAGTATTCAGAAAACTAAACACGAAACTCTTGATTATCAATAACAACGCATCTTTTACATTTAATCTTTTTAAGAAAGATTAATATTTTTAAATAAAACTACAAACGTAATAACATTAATATGATAAGGCTAATTTCATTCAATGAAATAATCACATCTCACCTAGCAAACTTCTTCCAGGATAACGAAAGCTCTTGCATACCAATGTAATGAGACTTCCGATCTCTTTCGAAGCTAAACACTGGACTACTTTTTTTCATGCCTTAAATATCAAGTAATCATGTGAGTATTTTTAACATGTAATAGCCTAGATTACGAAACAAGCGAAAATGTTTTTGAAAATGTCTGGAGAATAAGTATGATATGGCGCTTTTCTTTTAAGGTAGTAATCATTATCCGAGTCAGATTAAGTGATGCATACCGGCGACTTTTTTAGAGTCAACAGTTTCAGAAAAATTACTGAAGTTCTGGTTGTTAGAGAAAATTTCACTCATCTGCTTCTGAGGAATGTCAAATCAAAAAATAAATAAATAAATAAAATCCTGTAATTTTTAAGAAGGAACTTCAATGAAGCATTTTTCAAACGAAATTTCCCATTTTTAGTTCAAGAGTCTTTCTTGATGCTAAATACACACACACATCCCCCCTTTTTTACTTCTATTTTGCACTTTAAGGAGTAACAAATAGTTTAATAGCTCCTATTTAGAGTTAACTAAATATTAAATTTATTAAGAGAATGTGCACCAACTATCATCTAAATCCGTCAGAAAAATTGCAATGTTTAGAGTTTAAATAAACAAACAGAATTTTTTAAGTTCAACTAAATTTCAATATATTACAAAATTGTTAATAAAAAAGTAAGATGGTTTTAAAATTGAAAATATTTTTACTGAACAAAGAATACATCCCAGTGTTTCGAATTTTTTTCTTCAGAAATTTCTCTTAGATTTTTATCATCTTCAGAGAAAGTATCTAATTTTTGCGCAATCAATTCGCTTACGCGTAATCAATTCTGGACCACCCGCATTGATTATTCTAGAGATAAAGTGTAACAATAACATTGCTTCTGAAGGGTACTGCAATCTTAGTGTCTGTAGTCTTCTCACAGAAAGAGTAACATTTCTAACAGTTATTAGATAAATTTATTTGAAAGATTTTAATAGGTGAAAATGAAATTCAACAAAATAAAAATAATTCTAAAAGTAAACACATGATTCAGAGTATAAAGACTTCCGAACTGAAAAACTAAAATCACTTGAAACCATTAAAAGAAGTTTATAAATAAAAGAAAATGTGCCAGATTTTATTCTTAGCTCACGTTTAAAAAAAGTAAACTGTCACGTTTAAATTTAACACGCATAAAATGCAAAGCAATGTAAAATGATGCAACGTAAAATGACAGAGCTTTTTAAAGTAAAATAAAATCGTACCAGTATTTTCTAAATTGATGAATTACTCCTGCTTTCGAGCAGCTCTTTAAATAACCATTTCGTTTTAATAAAATTAAGACTTAGGACTTTATTTTTAATTAAAACTGACCAAATGTTTTTGAATTTATCGCATCAATTAAAATATTTATTTAAATAATTGCATCGAAATCTTTAATCTATATGTACACTACTGGCCATTAAAATTGCTACACCAAGAACGAATGCAAATAACAGAACGATATTTATTGGACACATACATTATAGTGGAAAGAACAAGTGATTAGATTTACAGGAAATTAGGATGTATAGATCTTGAGAAATCAGTACCCAGAGCAGCCACCTCTGGCTACAATAACAGCATTTATCCGCCTAGACATGGAGTCAAATAGAGATTGTATGGCATGTACGAGGATCTCAGTCCATGCAGCTTCAACACTATGCCACAGTTCATCGACAGTAGTGGATGGTGAGTGATGGCGTGCCAATCGCTCGGCAACCATTGACCACACGTTCTCAATTGGTGACAGATCAGGAGAACGTGCTGGCCAGGGTAACAGTCGAAACTATAATTTGCTGTTGCAAAGTCAATGATTCTTAAATGTTTTTCATTAAAATATAGTTTTACTGAGACATTTCCACAAGATAAAGAACCTTGAGAATTTATGAAAAAGAGAAAATTAGTGCATGTTAAATTTTGTTTATCAATGCAAATACATACAATATATGGACAGTTTTGACTTCTTGACTTTTAAGTATGTTTTCTTGTTTATCCATGAACTTTATTGGAATCAATATTTCAAAATGTGTTTTGGAATATGAAATCAGCGTTTTTTCGAATGGCATGTAACTTATATCATCATTGCGTGAATATAGTTTCATGATCAAATATTTATGATGAGGATAAACTATAACTTATGAGATGAAGGTTTTGGTAAACATTTCATGCATGACCGAAAATTTATTGTTATTATGACTGTAAGTAATTAATTTTTGTGCCTTCCAGCTATTAGTAAAGTATCATCTTCAACGGTGTTTGTTTTTCTTTCAACAATCACTTCTAGACACGGAAGCTAATTCAACTTGACATGAAGCTTAAAGTTGAACTTCAAAAACTTCACTCGGTTTGGTTGGTTTTTCGCTCAAAGGTCATTTTTGTACGCGAGAGATAATTAAACCGGGATCTACAGTTTTGAGTGGTTTCCGAACAACTTCTAATTTCCAAACCCCAGGTGGGATTGAAAACCGCGAACAGTTGAATCTAAGGTCAGAGTGTTAACCCTCCGACTGCAGTCTCAGCAAAATTTAACTCATTCTTTTCTTAACATTTTATTACTTTAAGTATTTTATAAATGGGCAGGACATTTGAGCCGGATGAACGACAATCGGGTGACAAAAAAATTTTCTTGGCTCGCCCCATTGGCACCAGAAGAAGAGGACGACCGGAAACTCCGATGGCATGACTGCCTTGAGAACGACCTAAAAACACTAAAAGTGACAAACTGGATGACCTTTCCCAAAAATAGGGGGTCCTGGTATGCACCTCTGAGGAAGACAAAGGCCCACCCTGGGGTGTCAGGCCAATGAAGAAGAAAAAGAAGTATTTTATAAACAATTCCAGTCTCAATAGCTAGATCAAAAAGGTCCCTTTCAAATCTAAAATATTACCTTAAAAAATACTCTTATAAGTCAAGAGAGATAGACAAATCTACTTCTATTGTAAATGATATTTTTCTAGAAATCAAAAATAAATTTATTTATTAATAACATTTTATTATTTGTGCTTAATATTTGAAGTTTTATTTCAAATGTTATAAGCCGTTTTTCTCTAATGTCGCAAAAGCATAAAGGGGCTCATTAGGCATTTGCATAACGGCACCGAATTTTCTTTGCATGAATCTTTGTATATCCAACTCCCATAACCCATTATTTAACAGCACTTACGATCGTTTCATGTATAAACAGTATGTCCCACCACAAAGAAACGGTGAGCTGGATAAATAAATTGAGCAGTCTTTTTTTTTTACTCTTATGAACGATTTATCATCATCCATTTCCCCCAGGAATTGCCTTCTGCCTTCACCATGGAATGAGTCTGTATCCTATCAAACCACAGTTGCTTGAAGTAAGCTGCATACATGACAGTCACCTAGTATTTTTTATCACTTGACACAGGTCTTCGCAGCTTGCTTTGGAGCCGAAATTATCACCATATAACAAAAGAATGTTAGTATTATTTTCTTGTGAATACAGACTTTGTTAATATAAAATTGATAATCATAAACAGGTCTGGAGACTTCTCCATTAATATCATCTACAAACCAAAATTAATGCTCAAATGTGGGAGCGTCACAACAATCCTCACATTTAACCATTAATTTTTGATCTATCGACACTTTTTTACTACATTACTTGCAGTTTAATAGCTCTTAATAGCAGAGTAGTAAGTGAAACAAACTGTTGCTACTTATGCCAATGACCTAGTATATTATTTAAGCAGGCATACAGTGGGCTCTGAATAAGTTGACTGGAAATGACACCGTAGCCTACAGTTACTCTCTCTAGAAATCTTTCAGTTAACATGTATGGAAAATTTTCGAGCATTTTTGTATCATGCAATATCTACACATACAATCAAAAAATTGAGAACTGCAATGCACTCGGCCTGGTAAAGATGAACTCGGTAGATCACTCTGATAATCTCACCCATAGTTACATTATTATTTAAAGACATGTTAAACACCCAAAGCGAACATATTAATTAATAAGTGATCTTTCTTTACATTTTATGTTCTCTCTCTCTCACTGCTTTGTTGGCGCAGCATGTCCAATTTCGGACCTTGCGCCATAAAACCCAACCAACCAACTCTCACTGCTTTGATCATTTGCATACTCTTTCCTTACATCTTCCAGTGCTGTAGGTTTCTCATGCTACTCTCAACTATTTATGTTACAATATTACTCTTCACGTTATTCAAAATTATAAAAAGGAAAGTTATATTTTGAATACATTCAATGGTAACTTCTGCAAAGGAAATTTCAAATTTATTTGAAATATTATGAGGTGTGATATTAAAAATTAGGATGGCATTTTTTTATGTGCATATAAAACACATGAAATCTGATTATTATAAAGATAATGGTATGCTTCATTATCCAGGTTTAAAAGTTCAACATTCAATAGAAGAGGATGATGAAAAATAACAAGAGAACTTTTAGAAACACTTTTCAGAGTAATAATTCTTTCCAAAAGTTATTGTTTTGTTTTCTTTACACTATATGTGTAAACTGCAAGGAAGAAACAAAAATGAAAATTTGTATCCGCTATTTCTCATTTCTATATTATAATAAACTCAATAAAATGACAAAATAAGGAATAAAGGGGAAAAAACAGTGAAATAGCCATAAAATACGGACTAAATATAAAGCAAGAGCTGTCATCTGGTATAATTAAATTACAATACCAAGTGACTTTATTTAGTTGTTTCATATAAATATAAAAATTACTCCCACTTTATTATAAGAATTGTCATAGATTAGTCATAGCAAAAAGAATATTCAGTAATGATTGGTAAAACTATTACTAAATATTTTTCCAATTTTTTTTAAGTGAAGTGTATCCAACATGGTACAAAATAACGAAATATTTCAAATGAACACACACAGGCTTAAATTTTGACAAATATAATGAAAATTTAGTAGGCGGTGGTGGTGGGTTCTTGTAGTATTTTATTATTTAAAGTGTTGCTTTTTAAAGTACTGTATATATCGAAATAGTTGTGAGCCGATTCATATATCCCAATTAGTCTAATTATGATTTACTAAATTTGAGAAATAACCGATCCACATATACTGTCATCAACAATTTATTTTAACTATCACATATTCGAGTCTATGTATCAATCATACAACACTTGATTTTAACAAGAAAAATCCTTTCCAAATATATTTATATAGATTCATGATAAAATTCTGCATATATATATATATATATATATATATATATATATATATATATATATATATATATATATATATATATATATATATATATATATATAATCACCAAGATTTGAAATTCAAAGCTTATATTCGGATTTCATGAAGAATCCAATAAGTTTTAAACACAAAGTTATGAAAGATGCTATGAAAAAAATTTCATTGTTGAGGTGTTTTTGCTTAATTAATTTGCGCATATTTGCTTCAACACATTCACATTTTTAATTAATAAATAAACTATCTCATTTCATTTTGTATAAGCAAAAATTATGCTTTATTAAATGTTTTATTAAAATATAAGTAAAAATTCTGCAGCATTTATAAGGGGGATGATAGTTTTTCTTTTTAAAATATTAAGAAAATAATTGTAAGACAACAGCTAACATTAATGTAAATTACTTTTGCTGGAGAGTGTTCTATGTTAATAGTGTTCTGTTTTTCTATTCCTTAGATTCTTAACATAAGACAAACTTTAATTTCCAAAGTGAATGATAATAAATTTCTGTAAATTTATATATAATCTATAATTATAAGATATATATTCCATTAGGAAGATATAAATATAGAATCGAAATTATTTTCAAAATAAATAGAAGTTATAAATAGTAGTTTAATAAAATTATTACACACACACACACACTCATACAGCTTGTTCATGAAACTCAGCTAGTTGACAGATAACTTTTAAAAATGTTTTCCTTTCTTTTTTTAAACACACGATCACTAGGTGTGTGTGTATGTGTATGTTTTTTTTTCGCCTAAAAAATAATTTGGAAGCTTCGAGTTCGATGTTTTTTTCCTTCTCTATGAGAGGTTATATATCTGTCAAATCTTAGTCTCGAAAGTAAGTCAGGGTTAATGTTGTTGGCTCTGTGCACTTAAAATATTTAGTGCTGCCAAACATAAAAAAATAAAAATATATTTCTGAAAAGTAAAAAGGTTAGACTTTGTTATCTTGAGAACAAAAAGCAAACATGCATGTTTTTTTTAAATTTTACGAATAAAAAATTAAGTTTTTGCTAATAAATATTAAATAGTTTCAGAGTATAAAAAAACAAAGCAAAATTCTTCTAAAATATTACATGTGAAACCTGTTTATTTGAAATTCTCTATAAAATAAACAGAATCATCGTCAACATCACATTTATACATAACCTTGAAAAACGTTTTAGAATACATGTAGATAAAATGTCAATGTATTTTTTCTCCGATACAATATGAATAACATTAATAAAATTAGTATAAAGATTTTGTCTGAAATATTATTTTAGAATTTAATGCATTCGTTCTCAAAAATGAAATTCAGTAAAATAGTTTTCAATGCGATACATAATACTAGGAAAGGACATAAATTCCACTGAGGCTGCTCAGAGTACTACATGAAACCGAACATTGTCAAGTAAGAAAATTGCGCCAAGTTGTCCTACACAAGAAGTTGAACCTCAGACTAAGTAATTTGTGTCACGTAATTGTTCATTGTCAGATTGCCAGTAATATACATAAGGTTTGACCGCTCTCCGATATGATCAAAACTCTTCTTGGAGTGACGTCATATTCGGAAGCATCACACCATGAAGCTCTGTGTGGATCCAGTGTGACGATCGGCGATTTAGGTTGGCAACAAACATTGTTCATGATGCCACCATTTGTCCATGAATAAAATCGAGATTCGTCTGAAGACAATACCCTATGTCATTCAGTCCCTCCAGTGATGATAATTTCCACACCAAGCCAGGCGAACAGTTCTGTGTAGAATAGTTTAAGAAACCCCGGAGGCCAGCAGCCGACCTGTCAGCAACGCCTTACGTAATTGTTACGAATTATTTGCTATATTTGCTATGTGCCTCTTGTTACAATAATAGGTGGGTGCCGCGATGATCGTGTCTCCAACAGCTATTCGCCGCATTTGCCTATTAATGCGATCTGATGTGCAGCTGAATGACCTGCTTCCTCTTTGACGCATTTTCAGATTTTCTGGCTTCTATCATTCCACATCTCGCAGAATGATACACAGTTGAGTGTATCAGCAAACCTAACTCCCCAAACTTTAAGATACGTTTTTTGTTACATAAAAGGTGATTTTTGGAATTCAGCTCGACGATGTCCCTAAGCATTTTCTATTCTCCTTTAATAGTTCCGTTTCAATCTGTCACTGATAACGTATACAGAGCAAGCCAACTGCTGACTTTTACAGCTAGAAGCTGGAATTATGCAACTAGATGGACTTTCAAATTGAATTATTTTCATATGCCTTTGACATTTACAGAGCACGAGTTAGCTAAATCTTTAGTGCTTCGGCATTCTATTCATCAATTCGTGAGATCGATTCCCACTTCAAGATAGGTGTTCTCCGTGGGGCTCTGAGAACATCCGTCTCGAAGTGACTTTAAACTTTAGTTCTCAGTCCAGTTAGTTCTTGTGTGCCAAATGTGAAAGTAGAGCGTTAATCAAATCTGACATCTATCAATCCTTTTATTCTCACGTCTCTGCGCGCATTCTTTCAAAATATTATTATTTTACTTTTAGTGAATGTAACAATGACTGAGAACATCTCTTTTCATTTAACTTTAAACCCTTGTTTAATATCCCTAATAATAGAATCACAAAGGCAAATAAAAAACGGGATATAGTGACGGTATTTTCTTCTGTTCAATATAACTGCGATATAAATACAAAGCCAGTTCGTAGATCTAATTCCAAATACCCATTCTAAAGTATATCTTTTTTATTGCATAAATTACTAAAACTGGGTAAATTATTTCTCACCGGAACGTATTGCTTTTTACAGTTGCATGTCTGTATTTTTAGAAATTATCAGTTCTATCAGGTACTGTGTGACATGTTATTATATTTATATAAATCACCTTTCTGTAATTTCAAATTTAAAAAGAATTTTCGATTTTATTTTCATGAAGATACAGAGTATCACTAACTTCATTTGCATTGGTATCGTCCTTATGATTGGAAAGACCAGCTCCGTTTTGAATTGAATCAAAAGCCTACGTTTCAATAAAGTCTATATGCGTAATAATTTAAACTGAATGTTATGATATATAGATATATATATCTGTGTGTGTGTATTACGTAATTACTTCCCTGTCTTGGTGAATAGGTTATTAAGAGGCATTATTGAAGAGGCAAATTTCAAAAATAAGTTTTATTACAGGAAAAATTTTATCATGATTCAAGAATATGGTCTGTCCACAGAACCATGACATCTGTGGCACATCTGCTCGGTAGGAGAGCTCAACCAAAATAAGCCCCAAGAAAATTTAACCCCCTCAGAAAGGTCACTCATTCATTGAGAATAGTGACTCGAGAAGACATCATCGGTCAGTTCGAAACTGCTTAAAAATATTTGGTAATGTACGTTTTACGTAGAATTCCTTAACAGGGGTGGTGTAACTCATACATTTGTTAAAAGGGACTATATATACAATAAAAAGATAAAAATACATGATACGAAAAATGAATATATTATATCCCCCCTCGCCTTCAAAAAAAAAAAAAAAAAAAAAAGAAAGAAAGAAAAAAAAAAAAAAAAAAAACTTGTGAACAGTTCTCGCAAAGTGCCTATCGAAGCCTGCACAATGGACAAGGCTTTTATAAAGTTATTTTCAGGTTAGATGATGTCACACATTTTACACTAACATACATGAGAAAACACAATTAAAAAAATACCACACAAATATTTTCTGTACAAAATTTACAATCCAAAAATCAAGGTTCAATACAAAATATATAATAAGTACACAATTTTCAAAATTTTCCAATAATTATTTATGTAACAAAATTATCGAGTCCTTATCTAAAGTTCTCTTAATCATTTTTCAAAAAAAATGATGCTTATTATTATTAGAATAATTTATATATCGATAGATTTCAATGAATTTCCATTAGAGATAAGAAAAATACTTAAGTATTATTTGTAGCTGTTAAATCAGAGTACAATAAATAAAACAAAGATACAAACTTTATGGACATAATGCGCTACCGAAAATATAATATTCCCATGGAAAATATATTAAAAAATAAGAAAAGTAAAATATGTCTTATGCGGTTTCTTTTGCTTCATGCGACAATTTAAAATCTTCTGGTTAGTAATAGCTTAATTTCGAACAATGGACAATCTCAGTTGAGTATAAGGATTTAGTTTATTAATTTCAAAAGAGTTACATTATAACATTGTTTTAAAATTTTATATGAACCAAAATAAGGACAGATAACTTTCTTGTATTTAGATAATTTAATAATAAATATGCAGGGGAAAATTTAGTAACAGAATGAGTATTATATTCAGTGACTACCTGCTCAAATAATTTAGTTCATGGAATTTTGTTTGCTAAATAATTTACTTTGCATTTAAATCTAATTACTATTGACTGGTTTATGCATTTCCTTTTCCCATTGGTTTGTGGATGATGAACGGAAGTCTCAAAAGTTGCTTAACATTATAATTCCTAAAGAAATTTTTAAATCGTGGAGAAGTAAATGCAGCATTTCTATCACTAAGTATTTTTTCAGGAATTTTAATTCGACAAAACTTGTCTTAAACAAATTGTATAAGTTACTGTGGTTACACTTTTTGACAGGAATGCTCAAATGTATCGTGTTGCATGGTCAATTACAATATGTAAATATTTCTTGGTAGAGTTATAATAATTAAATCCTGATATAGTGTCAATTGAAATGCATTCAAAAGGTTTATCTGTTGAGGGTAAATATACCAGGAGTATTTTTCAACCAGAAAGGTAGTCTAAGCATTCAAAAAGACCAAAATTGGTTGCAAAAGCAAGTTTTTCAGTATCATCTGGATCTATGAAAATATGCCAATATCCTGAAGGCAAATCAATTGTTGAAAAACTTTTTGCTTGAATTAACTTATCAAACAAACTGTGTATTCTGGGTAAAGGTTATGCATCTTTTTTTAGTCATTGCATTAAGTTCTCTGTAATTTATACATAGTCTTGATTTTTAACCTTCATCTCGCTTAAGCGCTAAAGTTACACTTGAGAAGAGTATGAATTATTATCTTTAACTATGCCTGCATCTAATTATTTATTTAATTGACTTTTAATATCTTCTTCCTTAGGAGAAGTCCTATAAAGTCTTACAGAAATTGGAAGTTCAGAAGTTAATTTTATTCTTTGAGACTCTACTTTAATTAACCCAATGCCATATTTGTCTTAAGAAAAAATATAACAATTTATTAAAGACTTGAATTAAACATTCCGTATTTCCTATTTGTACCATTCAGAATTTTTTCATTTTCGTGCATCTATGACGAATCGATGAATTCAATCATTTTTTCCCCGATTCCATGTTTTTTAGTATACGCAATCGCACGTAGCTTGTATGCCATGTTATAGCAATGCCGACGCTGGTTTTCTGATCCATAACATGCCGACAAATTTAAGAAAATTGAACATTTGAAATTTCACTCTTAAAAAATCGTTCACCCAAATCGGAAGTTTGAGCGAACCCGGTTATAATCGTCGATAACAACACTTGCGCATTGTTTTGACTTTACATAACTAATATTCCCACACTGTGCAAGAAATAAAGAAAAAAAAATCGCTTTTCTTTGAATCAGGAAATTTCCAGAAATGAATGTAATCAAAAACTGAGTATTGGCGTATAAGACACGCCCGTTTTTAGAGCTATTTTCAAAGAAAAAAGTATGTCTTATACGCCAGCGAATATATATATATATATATATATATATATATATATATATATATATATATATATATATATATATATATATATATATAAGTCTGAAATTGCACATCAAAATTTTAGAATTTAGATTTTAACTAGTTTTAAACGTAATCATGTGCGAAAAAATAATTGTAATTAACAATTATTTCAAAATGATTATATTTTGCTTAGAGATAGGTTTTTTGAGATATGCATCTATTTTCCAATATGTCAAACTTACTAAAAGTTTCATTAAAATGTTTTAGACAATTTATGTTGGCTTAAAGCAATTTATTTAAACCTAAACACCATTTTAATACTTACTATATATTTAATAATTAAAAAATAGAGTTAAAATTTTATTCGTTGTTTTATTAGTAATTTTATTAGTTCTTATTAGTTGTATTTGACAGGTTAAGATATACACATCAAACATTTTTTCTAATCTGTCAAAAGTATTCGAATTTAATCTATTGCTGGTTTTTAAAAGTGAAACTGTTGATCTTCATGTAAATGTTAAGGTTACTTCAAACTAAAAGTATTGAACACAAATGTCTGGTGATGATGAGCTATTTAAGTAGCTCTTCATTTGTCTTTATTGTTTAAATTTATCCTTTTCTCCTCCACGGCGCCAAAACGCAGTGACGTAACATTCAATGAACTTTAAGAGAAGTAAAATCCTTCGAAAAAAGAGAAGAAACAGCAGCTATGTCTAAACTCGTCGATAGCTAAATTTAGAATATAAAGCCGTAATGTTTAATAGAAGAAAAAAATCTACTTTCATTGCAGATTTAATTTTAGTTTTAGGAAAAAAATTTTTCCAAACTTCATTGGCGCTTCTGACAATGATTTCAAATTAGAGATTTAATTTTTAACCTGTAATGCTCATAGCAAATTTTAGCTGAAATACTTCTTCTGAAACGGATTCTTATATGAGAAATTTATATCTTTATATTCCATGCAATTTTCTGTATGTTACATCGTGTTTATAGTTATATATTTAGTTTTATCAATTGCTCACAGTAATGGAAGATTATAAATTTCACTATTTAGCGACAGAACGCATTCATAATTTTATAGATTTCAAAATAATTTAGAAAGAAAATTAGAAGATTTCTCTAATATAAAAGAATTTAGAATCTTTCTAACTGTAAATGAAATAAAAGAAAGTAGACCTCACATATTTATTTAGGATCACCCCTAATTAAAATAAAAATTGAAAACTCCTTTTAATGTGAGGTTTTTTTATTTTATTTAATTTTTTATAGAGAACTCTATTAAAATTCAGATCAGAATTATTTAAACAAATTTAAAACTGAATTCAATTATTGTATGGAAAAAAATTGTTTTAACACAAAAGTAATGAAAGTATATTGTGAAAAGTATACTAAGACTTCAATTTTGTCATCAAATTATTTTAGGGACAGATTCCTTAAACGATTCCGAAGTTTTTATCAAATGACTAAAAGCCTTACAATATAAATCATTAATTAATTCCACAGAATTGTTTAGATCCAAATAATTATCAATTGGACTATTAGAACTTGTAGGATACGGCATAAAATTATTTTTTCTGCAATCCAATTGAAATAGTAACAGTTTTTGCAACAAAGAAAGTGCATGTTCAGTTCTGACCGAACCAAAGACAATCATAGTTATTATCGTTGCGTTGCTATGGTGTAAAGCTTGCCATCTTAGGTGTGCTAATTTCATCACTTAATTACCGTTAAAATAACGGAAAAATTATTACTTAAATAAATAATCTTTATTTTCTTAAGAAAAGCTACAACTGTTTATATGAAACTACCTAATGTTGTAATGCTCTTTGTAAAATAGATTTAAAAATATTTTCAAAGCTGAAATTCAATCAGTAAAACATCAATTTACACTCCTCATGTACAAAACTGAGATTAACGATCGTTGTAACTGCTTTGACCTGCAGAAATAAATAAATCACAGCATCACCATTTCATTCAGACCACTTTGTGGCAAATACAGCTAGAATACTTATAACTGAAATGGGGAAAGGTATTGAGACTTGTCATTCAACAAACATTTTAGCATACAATATAACTAAGGTGGATAATCATTTTCATGATGCAAGAAAACCAGTTTCATACATTATTTTCATTTAGTTTCACAGACAAGAAAATACATTTCCTAGACCATTGTAAATAGAAGTCTTATCATTACATAAAAGCATATTTATTTTAGACAGCAATTTATCATATGATCTCATCAATAAAGAACGAAGAATTTGATATAACCATTCCAAAGACATGGTTGCAGTAATGATAGAATTAGGATTTAGTTGAATCATTTTAATTGGTTATATAAGCCACCATATTTTAATCAAAAAAACTGAATTCTGAGAGAAATCACAGGTGACATTACTTGTCCATATATGAGACTATATTCTGAAATTATAGTAAATAATTTAACATTAAAGAGAATCCTAATTTTGAAACTAACCATCTCTTTTTGACTCATATTTATGCTATAAGAAAATTGAATGGTCATTTTGACATTCAGACTTTAATTCGATCTAATATCTTCAAGAACTGATGTGTGCGATTTAGTTTTCACAGTTTCCCAAGAACTTTAAATTTATTGGAAGAAGTTTTAATCAACTTATAGTTATTCATTTGGTCAAAAATTAGGAGATTTAAACAAAATTAAAAATGCAATGCCCCATGAACGAATTGCAAGCAATACAGAAATTACTGAAAGTATACTAAAAAATATATAAAACAATCCTCTGAAAGTGATTATTTAAAGAAAACTCTTTCTTAATTTTTTTCTTGCATTGTAGGATACGAAAATACGTGTAGGATAATGGATAAATACAAGAGCAACCATGTTATGTACCTTAACTTTGTATACGTTGAACTAATTGAATTTAACTCACTGAAAATCACAAATAGTATCTAATTTTTGAATATTGGGTGATATTTTGAGTTTTCTGCAACTGTGATATTATATTTAATCCTCAGTCCATATCCGAGGTTTCTATGAAAAATCAGATATAGCGTGCAAATTGAGGATAATTATGATTTAACTGATGTAAAACATATTCTGTCTACCTATTCATATTTATCTGTTAATTAGGGGAGAGGAAAGAAATCGCTGAATGATCGAATGTTTCATTTACATATTGAATATGCTAATAATTTATAAAATATATCTGACCATTTCCAAACCCTCTAATTTACACACTTTTGCTTTTCGTCCATGCCGTGAACTTGAAATGTAAAAAATTTTGAAGCTAGGAGTGAATAAATCTTTAAATGTATGACAAACCTTCATTTCTTGAATGAACTGTCTGACTGTAAAAAGAGACCCTGCATTCCTGTGGTAGGGCTTCAAGCATACCCATTACCGCCTGTAGTTCGATCCTCTGGCTGTATTGTAGATTCAGCTTTTCCTCACTTCGGGAATAAATATACTCGCGTGAAAAGTCGTAAAGCTACATTTAACTATTGCAAGGGGGCATACGAAAACCTATTTCAACTTATAATTTATTGTACTGTATACACTACGTCTTTGGGTAATGCAGCTTGAAAACGTTGAAGTATTACCATATACATAGACAGTACTATAAAGAAACAGTAACTTTATAGCAAATTAAACAAAGGTGATTTAGCAGTATTAAAATTAACATTCTCTTTTATTAATTGGTTTATACATAGATGTGTGCGTATCCTTCTGAACGACGTAAAGAATCTTTACCCTAATGTGAATGTTTATTGACATGTTAAGTAAAAAAAAAAAACTAAAATTTTAATGGTTAATTCATAAAATAAAGTACTAAATGCAAGCTCAACATTAATTTTTCAAATCTGAATTAAATAGAATACAAGTTAAGCTAAAGTCCACAATAATTATTTAAAACACACATTTTATTAACATATTTTTATAGTTAAGAGTCACTCTTCTTACTATAACAAGAACACAAGCTCCATTTTCCTCATTTTTCATATTATAACACCGTTTATTACAAATATGTGAGCTTTTGTCTATACGATGTATGCTCTAGTTTTCTGGACTTCTACTTTCATCTCTGATGTGGATATCTAATTTCTAGAGGAACCTACTTTATATTGTTAACTTAGAGATTAACTATAGTCTCCAGATATATCAAGAAGAATCGTAAAATGTCAAAACAAAAAACTGTATTGTACTTTTTAATAAGGACTACATACTAATTAAGAGCTTCTCAAAATAGCTCTATATTTTAATTAACCTAGTTGATGAAAATTTCGATTTTTATATTTTGTACAAGATCCTATGAATCACTGAGTCAAATATCAACAGCCATACCTGTTATGTATTTCAGAAACCGGCCCTAGTCTCAGGTCAGACTCTGGCATGAGTTTTATATTACTCTGCACCTCAGTGCTCATGATCTAAATACAGACAATGTTGATCACAAGTTCAGTTTAATAGATTCTACATACAGTTGCAATTTTCATTTAGCCCGTATACGGCAAATCACAGATTTTGATTTTTTATAAGCATTTCCTCTTATTCTAAGTACATCTTGTATGTTATTCTTTTTATATGGTGTTTTCGGAAATAGTTTTTGAGAAATGTAAGTGCTTCTAAAAATGTATATATATATATATATATATATATATATATATATATATATATATATATATATATATATATATATATATATATATATATATATATAAGGGGAGGTATATTTACCTGTGTGTGTGTGAAAGATTTATTTTATATTCCAGTATAAAGTTAATAATTTCACCTTCATTGAATTTTCAATTTCATACGGATTTATGTTGTCATGGATTTTTTAGTAAAAAATAATGGAGTTTTTTTTAAAATTGAATATCGAAAGGAAACTCAATCCATTTTAAAAACTTACAAATGATTTAATTTCAACTGAAACTATTCAAAATTTTATTTCTACCGCAGAGAAAACACCAAATTTGTCTTGAAGTTCTTGCGCTTATAACTGAAAAACAAATCTAGATAATTAGTACTTATCTTCACCTCCAATAAGATAAAATGTTATTATTGTTTTAATTTTGGAATTTCGTAATTTCAGTTTCTTTTAAAGCTCTGTTTTACTTTGAAAACTGGGTAATAAAGATTTTAATTTGATTCTAACATGAGTGTAATTCACACACATACATTTCATAAATTCACTGAAAATACCAAATGTGTGAGAATTAGTTTCCACTAATGTCAAATTCTAATGCAAATTCTTTTTTAATTTCTGTAAATTCTTTGATTTAAATTTTAAATAATACAATGTTTCAACGTTTAATTTCAATGTAATGTTTCATTTCCCCAACTTGTTAATGTTATTCTTATAATTAAATAAACGAATTTCTAGTAATTGGTCATTTCCTTCCCTTAAAACTCTTGTAATCCCTAATTTATGTTTTAAATATACTTGCAATTAAAATATCTTGATAACTAAAACATTTTGATACATATTTCTTCTTAAATTTCTTGATATTTGCCTTGGATAAATCTTGAGAGATGATTAAATAGACATATCAATTAACTTTAAAGTAACTTGACTTTTGTTAATTTTATAAGCTATTTCTTCAGTAAGAGTTTATAATCAGTCATACCAAATCGATTCTAATGTGTTAAAAATGTTTTTAAGTTATTCTGTAAGCAAATGTGACAGCCATTAACAATGGCAGATAGGTAAGGAAGTTTATTATTAATAATTGAGTTTTTTCGCCCAATCAAAACACAGGTATACTATCTTATGTTCTCGTCATATTAAATTTTAATTTTTAGTGATCTATTTATGCAACATTAAATCTACAGGAATCCAGATTCAACCATATTGTGGGTAGAGCACATAATTATCTCCTTTAAATGCGAAAAGCACATTTACTTGTCAATTATAAATATTGTTGATAAACCATGCGAATTAAGTTTGGTTAACTATTCAAAGAATCCTTAATTGAAAATGAGCGTATCAAATTGCAAAAGTTGCTTTAACTTGATATATTTTAAAATACTTTCATCCTAAAATTATATTTGCAGCATTATTAATGGCATATTAAACTCTATTGCACTTAAAAATAATCAATTTATAATCTTTCGTTGTGGCAAAGATGTATCACTACAAAACCTTTATTGCGATGAAAGTTTTACATAATTTTTGTCATAAACATTGGGATTATAACTCTTAACTTGAATTTGTCGAATAAATGTTTACATTTTTATAACTATTTCAGTAATTTTTTGATGCCGGAATTTTTTGAATCAAATTAGGTGCTGCCATCTATAAATTATTTCCAATACTATCAAAATTAGGAAGCAAATCATGTAAAATTTCTGCATTTCTAAATATATATAAATAGTATATCGCAATATATTATTAAGTGTGATTTCGTATTTCAAGTACAATTGCATAGACTTGGTTAATTAATAGCCGCTACTACAGACGTGAAATATTATTTCGATACGAATATACAAAATGAATGAAAATTTAATTTTTTGCTAGAATTACTCATTAAAATAGTGGCAGTAAACAAAATTTCTATCGGAAAAAATATATATATTCCGAAATTTAGCATAACCCATTTTAATTAATTCAACATCTAAAGTATTTGAATCGCTCTCTGATTGTCATTTTAAAATTACTCATTATCATATTATTCAGCAATTTTTTGCGATGCTTATTTATTCTACTGAAACATTTATACAAGTTTGGGATATAATTGGTTTGCTTATTATTAATAAAATATTTTCTTGTCTTTCACTAACATAAATTTTTCTTTTCAAAAATCTTATCTCATAATTAAGTACACATAAAGGGGGATCATTATAAATAGATAATGTAAAATGTGTAAAGTACATTCATACCTGAATTAGATACACTATAAATCCATTTAAAAAGAAATGTACGAAGATATCTTAGGATAAACGTTAAGCAAGTAAGCTTTATGAATGTGAGTGATGTTTTTCATAAAAATTATCAGAAGGCTTTTGTCACACGAAAATTCGAAGAGCTGTAATACATACCATCTTCATGTATCTAAATTGTGAGAATGTCTCCATCAAGACTAACACATGGAGAAGTATGGGGCAGTCAAACATGATCCATGAATAGACCTCATCTCACATCAGTAATTTAAGTCTGAACTGTGAACCGTTGTGGTTCTTGGACAATTTTGTACAAAACATTTTGGATACATTTTTTCACAAACCAAATGACAGACTTCTACAGCAACTACTTTCAAATTTTTCATCATTGCAATCCTCTTACAATTATCAAAATACATATTATTTCAGCATTGAAATTGTAGTATATCGAAATCAATTAGTTAATTATTTTTACTACATTTTCTTTTTATATTTCATTGTGTAATTTCAATGTGGTGCAAAGTTAAAATTTATCATATCGATAATTTATTTTTGTTTAAATAATATTTTAAAATTTAAATTACGTAAAATTTAATCTAAAATATAAAATAAACAAAAGTTGATGTAATCTTTACGTCATGTAAAAGCTAAAAAGCAAATTGCTGCTTCTATACATTTTGTTAAGGTACACATACAGACAGCAATATTTTCCTGAACAAAGAATTAAAAAATTGCAATGTTTGAAAATTTACCTTAGAAGCTCAATCATAGAAAACCAAATTTTCAGAAATAATAAGAATCTTCCTTTCAAAAGAATAACAGGTTTTCTGAAAAGACAAAAACAAGGACTGTTTTATATGATTGAAATTTATAACTTAAAATATGGCAACCTGTAACATTCATTATTGTACATTGTTTATCATGGCACAATTAAAACAAACACATTCCATCACTTCAGCAGACATTTCTTTCTTCACTGCAGAAGCAAACAATTTTTTATAATTCAATTTCCCCAAAAATATATTCATCAGCCAATCAAATGTGTTGATTGAAAAAAAGAATTCAACTGGATTATCAAATAAAGAATGAATTGAATTAAAATATGTTTGAAATTGAACTACTTTCGTCAATTTGTGTGTGAGTGTTTCCAATAATTTATAATATACTTTTTTCTAAATTTAACTTCAATGATAAAAAACACGATGGGACAATTCTCTGAAAAGGAATAAATAATCCCCACTTTGAAGAGCATTGGTTTTCTAGATAAGAAATGTGTTTATTCAAAATATATATTTTTTTGTTTTATTCTATTGTTCGCTACTCATTTTCTATAATAGTTATGAAATTAAATCAACTGTAGTTAAAAAACAAGAAAAAAATGCACTTTTCTCCCAAACCAAATTTCAGAAAAGTACAGACTTGTTTATCTTAACAGAGTTTCAAAAATTACTACATAGTCAGTATTAAAAAAGTTATCATGTTCAACGACATAAAGATTCAGTTACTTTTAACTAAAATTAATTTAAAATATTTTTTTTAATTTATTATTCTTCTGATTTATGGATTTACAGTGTGTTTACTGTCGAATTAGTACTCCTCATGAGCAAAGATTGATAAACCAACCAAGCAGCTTTCTGATTGAGTTTTTTCGTAATTAATTTTTATAAAAGTAATGGATATTATCAGTAGTTGTAATTAATGTCGGATTCACACTGAAACTATACAAATTATTCCACGGGCTTAGAATTAAATTCCAAATCATCTACAGAGAAAATTTTTAGTCACTGATGAATGGATAAGGCAAACAACATAAGAAATGTTTCTGGCACCATCTTTAAAATGATCTTGATAGAAAAACGAATAAAAAAAATGTCTTCCATCCAGCTATAACTTATAAATATTATGTAAAAGCTTCAATTATATTTATTAATCGTAAGATTCAACTACAGACTAACTAGAAGAAAAAATGAAAAACTAATCGCCCTAAGTAGCATATATACTTGCAATATCATTAAATTCATCATTCAACACTTTGACAGTTTTCAATTTCTTAAAAATTTAAGGAAGGCATATTTCTTGATTATACAATTGTACATAAAATTCTGCTGAAAAAGTTGCGAATTATGTTGCTATAAAAAAAACATGGTTTTAACAAAAATTACGCAAATATTAATAGCGGTAACTAATGTCCAGTACAATTTCTCATAACTTAAATCACAGGAAAACATTGAAAGCTTCAAATGCAAATCTACGATAAAAAAAAAGGGATATAAGTACAATCATTATGAAATCCACAAACCTCATGCACTTGCAGTCATAAAAGGTACTCAGCTTTTGTTGAGAGAAAATAATATGAAAATATTACAATGATTTACTAGAATTCACAGCTTAGCGTATAATCTGGAAACTTCAAAATAAATTTCAATGTAATTTTTAGGTCGTGATATCGATTCCAAGAAACATCGAGGTGTTAAACGTCGGTCAAGACGAGTCATTCACGTGCTAAACAGTAAATGATGCTAGATATAGCCCGTTAACACAGAGCATACAGCACTCCCTAGTGACAAAGCATTTTTTTGGCAATAGAACGAAATAAGCCTGATCAGAGTGGGCCTTATACAAGACCAGCGGCATGTATTTCATTGACTTCAAAGCAGCGTCTGGACAAAAAGCGTGGAATCCTAAATATCGAGATTAGCAATTAGTGTCATGTGCTGGGTGTGCTAATGAAAAAAATTCTGTCTGAATTGTGATACTAGACATGTTTTGATATGGAGAGATACGACTAAAAAAAGTCAACAGTCGTTAAAAAGTATCACATTACAGACGAAAATTTGTGGCTCTCAAGGATTATTTTTTTTACACACGAGGGCCAACTAGACCGGGACTTAGTTTAAGGTGGATTCCGAACCACTATAAACATCCAAGTACGAGTTGGGATTAAAACCCACGAAATGTTGAACAGAAAGCAAGAGCACGGATGCGATGGTGTGATTTGGAATTAGTATAGGTGTACATTAGGACCTGAATATCATTCAGAAAGACAATTTGATTACCCATATGTATGCAAACGATATACTTAGATATGTAACAGCTTAAGTGGCAGTCATAGATAATTCTTTTCTTTCAATGTTTAATAACGTCAGAGCATGTACACATCGTCAAGTGGTGACCCTATTTAAAGCTTGAAACAATATATAGGGAAATCAGCATGTTTTCTTGAACTGAATCTAACGAAGCATGTTTAAAATATTTTTGGTCGACGCTTTGCTGGAGACTATAAATTGTTTGGGACTTGGAGATAACACACTTCTTCAGGAGTAGAAAAATATTAAAAAGTCTTATTATATTTTCACTACAGTGATGAAAAACAAGTGTGTAATAATTTTAGCAGTTCATAATACCAGACTATATTAAACATTGGACATCATTTCTAAGTTATACGTTTTTTTTTTTCTATCAACACACTTGCAAATCAACAAATCATTGTCTACAAATACCTTTTAAAGCTCTTTCCAATAATCTAAAGAATTGATGTTCAGAAACAATTTTTTACATCTATCTACATGCATTGCGATTTGTTACAAGTGTACATTTTATACCCATAGATAGCAGTCGCTTCACTTGTTTGCTCCCCTAATTTTGAACAGTGCGTCTTCTAATAAATCTAAATGAAAACAAACTTTTTACTATTAAGAAAATTTCAATTTCCATGCAGTCTGACGTTTTAATGGTCGTTAATAAATTTGTCTTATGATAAAAAATCTACCAATGTCACTTTTAAAGGTAAAGGATTTAGCCTCGCAAGAAAACTGTGGAAACAAGAGTGAATAAAAGGGACATTTTTGAATGCATTTTATAAGCCTCAAAATAATATATATATATATATATATATATATATATATATATATATATATATATATATATATATATATATCCTATGGTAATATAAGGTAACTTACTATATATTTCTGTTAGCTTGTTTTCAAAAGCGCAAAATATCGGCCTTTTCAGATTTTCTAAGAACCAAATTGTTAGAACCCGTCTATTTGAAGCAAGTGCGACCGAAACCTCCCAACTTTTAAACGTTTCTAAAGGTACGATTTCTAAAGTCATGAGAGCGGTAAAACAAGTTCGGCAGAGCAAAATAGTAAGTGGAAAGATATGCTCAATGAAAGAGGTCGATGGGTACTGAAGCGGATTCAATGTCCAAAAAGCGAACTGCAGCAAAAGCAACAGCAGATCGCAACCAGCCAGGGTCAATGATTGAAAAAGCACTTTCATAAACAAAACATTTACTGCAGGGCAGAAATTCCCAAGACACTTCTCTCAGATGTTAAAGTTAAATGTCATCCACACCACTCACTAACAAAACCTAGTTGATTCATAAGTAGAAGAAAGTAATATGTCTTGACGAATCGTCTTCCACACCTTACCCAACAACAGGACAGTGCACGTTTGAAGAATACTTGCACAAACGTACGATCCTGATTGCCTCTTTCCAATTGTCAAGCTCAGAGATGGATCTAAGGATAGATGGGGAGAACTAGAGAAATTTTAGCTGACCAGATCTATCCTATGATGCAATTTTTTTCTAGCAGGAAACTTTCCAGGTGCTGGAAAAGTTCATCTCCTGTTAGAAACAAAATTCCATTTCCTACTGCAGGATTTGTACAATCATGGTTTGATGAACATGAGAATGAAATTAAACATCTATCTGGGCTCAGTCATCTGATCTCAATATAATCAAACCGTTGTCTATTTTAGAACATTCAGTATGGAATTGATATCCTCCACCACAGCATCTCCCCCAAAGAACTATCACAATATCTCCAAGAACAGTATAACGTTTCTGTAAAAACTATTCATTCGTTGTATGAATCGATTCCTAGGTGAATCCAAGCTGTGAAACATTAGACTAAGCGTTTATTTAACAGGAATATGATAAATTGACAGGAATATGACCCTTAAACAAGAAATCTTGTTTAAGAGACAGTTATAAAAAGTACTATCGAATCAATTTTTGTTATTAAGACAGTCAATAATGATATATTAAGCTATTGAAATTACCACAGAAGTTATTTCTGAAGAGGCAGGGCCGATTCTAGACATTTTAGCGCTCTGGGCAAAACCTTAATTTTGGGTCCCCCCCGTTTTTTTTTTAAAGTAAATCTCATGCAACCATATCAGAGTGTCAAGAAAACATTGAAAAAATTTTTTTATTAAAAACTCAAGCATCAAATAACAAGGTAAGCAATTTAGCACTTAAGGCAAAATAAAAATGTAATAATGCTAACTAACCAAAGTAATTAAAATTAACATTTAATTTTATCACCTAAGCTCATATGATTAACAAATACCTCATTGTAGGTACCATCACTGGCCAAAAAAAAAAAAAATTGATACCACACAAGACATTTTTTGATGTAAACTCTAATTTTTGAAATCTACCCCCTCTTTTTTGGCTTGTCAGATGGATTTTGTTCGTTTTTAAAAATGAAAACAAAAGAAGCCAAACGCACTGGTCAATTTGCACAAGCACTTTTTTAAAGCTTTTTTGGACTAACAATTTAAAGAAACTATTATACTTCGCACCAGCCGGAGTCTAGTGACAAATAATGCATCGTTTTAAGTCTACTTCCTTTTTATATGCAGTTAAAAAGGGCTGTTAGATCTTATTTCGCTTGGTTTCAAATCAAAATCGAAACTATCAGTCAAATCTTGCAATGAGCTTTTGAGAAAATTCCAGTGAACCGATTTCAATGAAATTTGGTATACTTACAATACAAGGGTCCGATGACAATGCAATATTATGAAAAATAATTTATTGATATATCAGAATAAAAAATATTTATACTTTTTAGTGCATTTTATAAAGGCCTGTAACTTATTTTTATCAGTTTTTCATTTTCCATGATTTTGGCGCCCCTAGATCATTGCCCTCCGGGCGGCCGCCCAGATCGCCCTACCCTGGAAGAGGAAAAGAGTCCATTGCAAACTTATTCAAATTTTCTCATAAAATAATGTAGAATTAAATAGAAAGTCTTAGACACAAAATTCTACATGTTATCTTAAAAATAATTTCAATTTTAAAACTATGTATCACAATAATGCAAACTTGCATTAGTGAAATATCAACACTATATACACATAAGTAGTGTTCCCTACACGTGTTATTTGTAAGGAAGATATGCATGCATTCCATAATTAAACACTTATTTCGAAAATTAGAGAGATGGGCAGAATTTCATACAAGAATTTATGGACATATCTTGAGAATGGGTAGCTACCAATGCTGCACCATGTGATTATAGAATGCAAGAGTAGAACACAGGAAAAATCAAATACTTCATTATTTTAAATATTATAGATAATTTTAAAGAAACGCTGTGGCATTAAATATAAAGGCTGAAGATTAAATCGAGCAACTGTGACCTTTATATTTAAGCTACAGTTGTAAGTGTGCTAAAATGTTATTTAAACCATTATAAACTTCAAAATATAACATAAGTTATAAAGTAACTGGATACATAAAAGTATTAAGTTATGTTACATTAATATTAAACACACAGAATTTTTACAATTTAATATTTAATGAAATTCTTATAAATTAATAATTGGAAAATATTTTCTGTCTTTTATATGTAATATTAATTATTTCACAATACTTTCATACCCACGAATTTTTCATTATTATATGCAATGAACTGCACTTGCAGAAAGGAAACATTCTTTGTCAAAATAAGATTTATTCAAAATAATTATCAAAGTTTGTAAAGCTGAAAACATAAAATTAATTATCAGGTTAAAAGGAAAAAGACGTACTCAAATTTAAATATTTTTTATCACAAAAAAGAAATAATGCTGATTTTAGATTGATGAAAGGATGTATTAACCTAAGAAAGCTCCATAACAATATTACAGGGAAAGTAATTAGTAGAAAATATGCTTCAATGTGCAAAATTTATTCTTTAGAAGCATTTTTCATTTATTAAGTTTTAAAGTTGCATAATTTAAAAAAATGTATAACAAATCACTGTGGCAATACTGAATTTGTTGAAGAGCACCTTAAAACATGTTTATTATTGAAGCAAACAATATGAAATGTGTATAAATTAAAGTTATTGGGTGTTATATATTTTAAAGAAAAATATTAGAGAATTAAATAGTATATTATAGAAATGGAAACCAGAAATGATTTTTTCCCCTCAATGTCTAACAATGTGATTTGGACTTCTCTTAAATCTTTAAAATTAGACTGATCATATATATTAGATTGGTCATTTATAAGGATGTAAAATATGGAGAAATGAAAAAATTTGATAAGAATTGTTTATTGCTTGTTAATAAGTATCTCAATATACAGACAGATAGTTAAACTGAATAATTAGAGGACAAGTTAATTGATAGATGTATTGTGTAAATGGCTTCTAAGAATTTTTAAAAGAATTTTCTAATACAAATAATTTTTATCATGGAAGAAATTATATTTGTATACTGCTAAATTATTATTAAAACTCTTTATTAAATTTAGCAGTATTCAATAAAACTTACATATGCAACTAAATGGACATTATGTAGAATAAAATGCATAAAATTGAGTGACTGAACCGACAATAGATAGCAGTGTTCCAGTTTGAATTTTTCAAAGAACTATTATCGTAGAATGTCACTACAGAAATTAATTCCTGACATAATAAGCAATGTGTCACTGGTTATCCACAAGCGAGTCTCAAGCATATAATAAAGATTTTTTTGGAACCACTGGTGATGCTCAAGGCATTGAAGGAGTTAAATATCTATATTGTGAATATTTACTCAATATAAAAAGATAGTTAATATTTTTATTTCTCATGGTTGTTATGTTTTATTCCTTGTTATTTAGTTATTTTTCCAGTTTTGAAGCTTTTCTTAATTTACTAACCATTTTTCATAAAAATTCAGTTAATATATTAAACTTTTGAAACATAATTGTTAATATTTGATTTGGGTAAGTAACTAGAATAAATGCAAGACAGATTTCTGAAAGAATCAGTTTCTACAAAACAACACACATGCCCAATATAAAAATCTTTATTTTGAAGTCTTTAACAAAAAATTATATATAATCTTTTTAAAGAAATGAAAATTATTTCAGTAAATGGTAATTGTACAGTATAATCATTAAAATATTCAATATTTTACAAAGATTAAAAGTTTAACATTTCAAAGTAAAGAAATTTCAATAATTTTAAGTTTTTCTTAAATTTTAAAAATGTCACTTCATAAAGAATTATAACAAACCATACCATCAATATCCAATCATCCAATTATAAAATCTAATGTTCAAGCCCTTCAAAAAGTTTCAGGAAACTAATTGCACAATTTTCTTTGTTTACACAAAGGATATAAACATATAAATTATATATACTAATATAATTTAATAAAAAATTTCACTTTTAGTTATCTTTTGTGTGTGTAAAAATATATTTTAAGAAATGCCAATTCTGCAATTTAAAAAGTAACAAAATGCAATATCAGAAGGCATTACATTATATGAATTTTATTTTGGCACACACATTTTTAACAGTTTGTATATAGAGTGTAATACAGAAAAAGTATATTTCAATCTCAAAATAGTTATGGAAATATAGAAAAACTGCACATTTACTCACATTTAACAATATATTTACAAGGCTGCTTTAATTAAATGCAGTCCTCGAAAAACGTATACATATATTTAGGTAGTTCTCCACAGTTTTAGCCAAAATATATTAAACTCCTTTTACTGGCAACCAAAGTTGAATGTTGTCTGGTTGGTATTACAAATATAAAAATACCATTAAGTTAGTCAATCATGGCTTTTGTTGAACCTTTAAATAACATTCACAAACAAAGCATACTTAATAAAGTAAACTACTGTTATAATTTTTGCCAATGGTGCACAGTATATACTAAGAAAAAATTGCCATTAAAAGACAATTTTTGTAACCATCCAAATCACCCCAATCATAGTATATTTGAAAATTGTGAGAGTTCCATAAAGTGGCAGGATGAATTTAAGGGTTTCAGTTAAATATGAAAGACCATTCTGAATATATCATCTTGCAATGAAAAATTGTTAATGATCACGTCGAACTTTCTTTTTCTTTTTTTCTTTTGTCTCAGGGTAAAGACCTATCAAATATATATAAAAAAGAAAATACATTACAAGGAGTTAGGTACAAATCATGTATCATAACAAAATTGTTAAAATTATAAAATAAAATTTTTGCAAATAATTTGAGAAAATATTAAAGAATAAAACTTAGTTATTTAAAAATATATAACCCAATAAGAGATAAATTATGTAAATAAAAATTTAACATGAAAAAAGTTTTTATTAATTTGCTGCTAACAATCAACTTAGTCTTAGCTTCCTGCTAGCAGTTCCCAAAGTGGAGCTCCAGGTGAGTGTTCGAAGTTTAAGGTAGCCGAATGATGATTCAAAATTGCTATTTCAGCTGAATAAACACCCAGTATAAGAAACTTCTGTCCACCATGTTAGTAGCCTTGCTTTCATTATTAGGTGCTAGAGTTATTAGTACTCTATAAAATGGAGCAGCACTCAGCATTTAATGCTTTTTTCTGAATGACAAGAAATGTTTAGTATCAGGATATCAATTTCTAAAGAATTTCACAGCAACAATCAGCATTCACTGTTGGTGTTAAGCTGTTGTAGTTCATGATAAATGATTGCTTTTTTTTGTATTTTATACCAATAATGCTTGACAAATTAGATCTCAAGCATTATTGACAAATAATGACAGACAAATGGAAGAAGGTCGTCTTGAAACACATTTGAGAGCAAAACATAAAGTGCTCATATCAATTTAGATTTGAATTATTTTCAAACATAATGTTTCTTTTCTTAAAAAAAAAATTGAACATCTTTACTTACTGTTAATATTGCAAATGTCAATTATACTTTTGAAACTAGTAATCAAATTTCATTCCATATCCCTAAACCTGAGAAATGTACTACAGGGGGAATTCCATCATACTATCAATATCAGCATTTTAAAAAAGGTTCAGGAAAAAGACATTAAAGCTAAGCTGCTAAACAATAATAATGCTAACAGAATAGATGAAATGAGTAAGCATACTGAAATGATGAAATGTAAAAAGCATATTGAAAACTGAATTCTAGATCCAAGTAAATGAAATAATTTTGAGAGACAGTGAGGACATACTTATAACTTACACATGATATGTTAAGGTAAAGGTATAAAAAGGTGATTTTGCTGGAAAAATGCTCTTTTTTAAACCATTAAGAAAGCATCATTACTTCTAAATATACATGTTGTAAGCAAGAAATTACTCAGATGTCAATAGTATGTTAATAAATATATAATACCTTCCACTGGAGACGGTGCTGCTAATATGTTAGAAAAGTGGTTATTTAAAATTAATAAATGATGAGAATTTAGAAATGCTTCTTATGCAGTTAATTCAAAAATAAAACATAATAGCTAAAAATATTTTATTTGCTCTATAGAAACACTTAATGCAATTACAAAATACATCAATACTATTAATGTCAATGCCAAATGTGAAGGGATCTTGAAGTTATATGAAATCCAAAATGAAAACTATGAGATTTATATTTCACACTGAAATAAGATGGTACTCATAAAGGAACTGCTTGAAAAGAATTATTATATTGATATTCTTTTATTTTTTTCAATTATTAACATGAAATGAAAAATCTGTTAACAATTGATAAGGTATTTATGAGCTATTCAGTCAGTATTTTTGAAAAACTAAGTACATTAAATTAACGATTACACAATATAAATAAGTTATGTTGATACAAAAGTGAAAATACTTTATTTCATTACTTTATTGAAATACCAGAAACAAAAATTTTAAAATTACATTTGCTTGATAAATATGAATTGTGACTGAATCTGACACAGTTTTTAATGTTTTTGTTGATCAGTGAAAATTATATCACAGTTTATTTAAAAGAAAGATGTTATTACTGATTTCTGAATAAACTGATTTCACAACTTGGATGATGCAGCCAATATAAGAGGATTTGTCTAATATTTCAAATATACACAATAATATTTCAGAACTCACAGAAATGAAAAGTAAGTCATTTAAAACTTTATTTAATATGGAAGAGATGGAATGGCTTTACAAGGAAAACAAAATGAATCGTTTAAACACACTGTCACTTACAGCACTCCCAATTGAAGAGAAAATGTGACGTATTAGAGAAAGTAATATTTATATATGTAATAACTAACTAGTGTCATGCAAATGCCAGCACCTTTTTTTATTCACAAGAATTAAAATTAGTATTTTGATCATGTATTTAGTTTGAAATTTCAACAGCATCAAGTCTTGCAGAATAGTTATTTAAGTCATACTTCTCTATGTTAATAATTTACTCCACAGCTTATCAAAATTAAGCCATAATTTCATTAAAACATAATTCAGTATTATATTTCCCCTATTTTATTACAACTCTTATATCCAATTTCAATCAAATTTTAATATTGTGAAATGGACAAGTATATTTTATTCATTTTTTTACATTATCAATATAATAGTTTTTGGTAGTTGTAGACTATAAAGTATAATATTTGTGATAAATATATTATACATAACATAAATTATTTTATACAGCTTATAGATTTACATTATTTGGATATATGTTAAAGTTACATTATATCAATCAAGACTCCAACAACACAATTTAAAAATTTGAATAAAGAACATTAAACTTACCAGCAAGTTCATCAAAAACAACATTAGATTTAACTTCAGGTACTGATTTAACTTCAACGTTATCTACAAACATACAAAATACAAGTTTAAATTTACTAAAAGACAGTAACAAACTTGTAAAAGAAAATTTTTAAAACAATATATCTAGCAATTTAGCATATATGTAATTTTTGCAACTGTCTAGAACACGACAATTAGCCAGATTAAAAAGTATACAAAATGCATATATCTTGGTGCTTCCTCCTAGGAAATAATCCACAATTTAATTCCATAAACCTACAAATCATGAAGTAATGGAGAAACAGGGAGAGATTAAAAATTAAATTCTTTGCAGCCATTTTAAGGAATTACATTAATTTGTTACCTATTAGTACTTCTTAACACACACATGCATAAATTTTTTGCCATAAATTTCATATCTATGTCTGTATACTCCAGGGTTCATACAGATTTCCAATGATCAAATTCCAAAGAGTCTAATTAAAAATTTTCAAGATGTATTCAACATTCATGGTAAATTTTACTTTATTTTAAAAATTGCTCTTAACTATATATGTATATAATTACATATATGCAACAGTTTTCAATAATATTTGCTGATATTAGAACTAAATAATTGTTAAAATTCACGAGAGAATATTTTTTTATTTAAGTTAGAATTATATTTAACGATTATTTCAGAAACCTTCAATAGATTTACAACTACAACAGAATTTTTTTTTTACTTCAATAAACAATATTCTTTACAACTGAATTGTACATTGTATAAAATTATGGGCAATTTTAGAGTTTTTAAACATTTTCAATAAATTCTGTTTATAAATTTACTTAGTATTTTAAGATGTGTATAACAATCTTTTTCAAATATAAATACACTTACTCAAAACAAATACAACAATTAAACAGTTTCCAAGAATAGCTTTTTTTCAATTATTATAAAAGATAAGCAATTCTAAATTTTTCTTCCATTTACCTTCAAGTCCTTTTAAAACTATACAATTTCACATCCAAACTGTAGGCTTTAATATTTCTTTAATCATTAAAAAATTTTCATATTTCTTGGTTATATATATATATATATATATATATATATATATATATATATATATATATATATAGTTATAATATAAATATATATATTGTTAGAAAATGCTAACTTTCCACCTTTAAAAATTTCACTTTCAGTACATTATTAATATTGAGTAAAACTGTTGCTTCTCTGGAGCACCACAATGAAACATGCTTGATTTTGCAATTAATATTAATTTATCAGTTTTCTCAGCTTCCTCAACCTATTCTATTGTAGATTTTTCAGATTCATTTATGTCATCTTCCAAATGCTTCTTTTGATTTCCAATTCATCAATTTCTTCAAGTTCTTCTTACTTTCCTTTTGTTATTGGCTGCATTTTTGCTGTTTTAATACTAAATTAATAATCAGTAAATTCATCTAAATATAATTCATACTTTTCTTCACATCAGCAGCAAAAAACTGTGTTTCTGCTCATTATTATATATATTGCTGATACCTATATTTAAAATGTGATGATCAATATTGCACTTAACCACAACTGATTGACGATTTAAATTTTCTATTATCAAATTTTTGTTCACAGGAAACCTACATTCAATAGATGATTGACAATGAGAGATAAGTAAGAGCAAATTAACTATTTTCCATAAGTGATATTTTGTCTATTTGAGAGCTAGTTGAAATAAAAATTATCTATTCTATTTTTAATAACATCAAATTTCTTATCAATACAATCTTGAAATCTCACAGTAGTTTGTAATGATTTAAACTCTTCTACAAAATTACAAAATGCTTTCTTTTTTTCTGAACCGCACAAAAGCCAATCTTTATACAGCTTTTCCAAAGTACATTGGTCATTGAAAAGACACTTTCCACCAGGCATATTAAATAATTTATTTCAGCCATTATTCCATTGATAAACAAATTCATTCCAATTCACTGAAATCATATGCAGTTTTCGCCAAGGATATGGAAATCTTATTTTAACTCCAATATTTTATATTTAAAAAAATAATAATTTTATGTATGTAATCAGTAAATTTTATACAATATAAAGAAAATAGAAAAAAATAGATACAGAATTAATTAAAATCATCAGTCTGATTGCACCACATGATCTTATCAGTGATTTATCTCACATAAATCTAAATACTACACCCAGTCATGACTGAACTGGATGATAACGAAGTAACTGGCTGAACAGGGTCTTATTTCAGTCAATAGTTATGAATACAACAATCTAAGATCAACTGTGACGCCAACCTAGTTAGTCGTAATATCACAAGCTAATACTCAATTACATTTTTAGACTATTTAATTGAAAATTTAAAATATTAAACAACTCAAAAAATTATATTTCTAGCAAAAAAATAAATGCATCAAGGTACATAAAAATTCCAGGAGTTTCAAGGGTCCTTAAAGATTTTTTTCACATTCCAGGAGTTGCACGACCCTTGATTCTCGTCAATTTATCACTGGTAATACATAACTATGTGTATCACTTATAACAATCAGATAATACCAAACTTCATACCTCACACCTAATTACAACTAAAAATGTTGTTCTAACATTACTTAAATGAAAATTTAAAAGCTCTTCATATATGTACTATAAAATGATGCTGCAATGAAATAAACCTGAAAACCCCTTTCATTTTTTAATTAGAATGTTTTAACTTTATTTTCTTGTAAAACCACTTCCATTGTCAAGAAATAATAATAGACAATATTTTCTGAATAAAAAATTAGCTGCATCAAATTATTGAAGTTTCATGTTATATGTGTGTGAACAAAATTATCTATTCTACAGATTTGATCATTAATTAAAGCAAGAGCAAAAAATAAAAATATACTGACTTTTGTTTGAAAATTTCTTGTACTTTAACATAAATAATCCAGAAGTTCAACACATTTACTTTACTCAAAAAATATTTTCATAAAAATATGCTCACATTAACATATTTTCTAGTTAAATATTAGAAAATGTTTTGTAAATAACTAAAATTGAGCTGCTTTCTTAAACTTTCAATATGTTCATAAAATTGAAGTGGTACTATAGCACTTTCAAAATATTCTTTAATATTATGAAAGCTTCATATAAAAAATTATACATGAAAATGTCAATTGATCCATTAAAGTTGTTTAATATGATATGACTGTAAATTCTCAAAACGAAAATTGCAGTACTGTAATATAAGAAAATAGTAAAGCAAAACCTTACCAGATACAGGTAATGATCCTGTTTCATTAGTAGATGGAGCAACTATTTTTAAATCATCTTTAGATGGTGCATTTTGAGATATTACTTCAGCAGCTGCAGGAGTAGTATTTGTTTTATTTTCAATAACAGGAAGCTTTTTCTTTTTCTTCTTAGATTTACTAGTTTCATCAAAGACTTTAGAAACTGTGACAGCAACATCTGTTTGTGTCTCTGTAGCATCTATATCAGGTTTCCCGTTAACATTAGCATTCTGTATGACAGCTTTTTCAATATTTGAAAGTTTCCCCACCTCTTTAGGAATTTCCTTTACTGGTTCATTATCTAAAGTCTGATTATAAATATGCAATTTTATTTAATAGCATTAATATAATGAATTCACAAATACAAAAATAAATTTTAATAACTATAAAGATTCTGCAATTATATTAATGTTGTGCAATTAAAGGAACTATACAAGCAAGATTTTTAGATAAACTTGAAATATAGAAAAACACCAAATAACAGGGTATTGTGAATTAAATTACTATGAGATTATCCGATGTGATTTAATATTTATCAATATAAGAATAAGTACATTGATGGATATAAAAATTAGAAAATAAGTATTCATAATGAAATAAGCACCATTAATAAATCTACCACATATATCATAGAGAATTCCAATATCAAGCTAATTTAAGAATGGACCATAAGAAATTTCCTGAATTGGTGCTCATTTTTTTATTTACTTTCCACAAACAAAAATATAAACTTATAAAATGTTTAGTAGTAAATTAGTTACTTAGATTTTAATAAAATAGAAAATAAGAAAAACATAATGCAATTCACCAGAAAAGCTACTATGCAAAATTCAATAGCAAATTACAGAGAGCCAAATACTAGGTTTTAATAAAATAGAAAATAAATAAAATGTGGCACAATTTATCAGGAAAGCTAATGTTCCAACTCTATATATCAAAGTTACAAACAAAATCTGAAAAAAGAAACAATTGAAAATGGAAATTGGAAAAAGATATTTGAAAAAAAAATTATGAAACAAATTAAGCATTCTCAAATTGTGACAAATGCAAAGTTTGTTTGTAAAAAAGCTAAACATAGATTTTTTTTTTGGACAAAGTAAGTATATATCGATACATAATATTTTCTTAAGAGGCAAGTTTAAATTTTAAAAAATCATTTGCAGGATATATTGTCTGTTAATATAGGTCATCCTGTATTATAGACTCTTAATAACAGACAAACATTTACGAAATTTTCAAATGTATCAGCGAATGAATTCACTATTAACTTGAAAGAGTTGCCTTCTTTCTAAGCAAATACTCAAATTTTACTTTTGAAAACATTTTTTGTTTGCCAAAGGAGAAATATTATAAATTTAATATCCTAAATTAATACTATCTTTACGAGAGTGAAGGCTGGGTCTATATACATATTTTTTCTATCAGCAGGCACTAGGTGACTAACCCTTTGCCACAACAAGGCCAGAACTACACAACTCATTTATCATTACTTGGTAGACACATGTGAACAAAGTCATAGAGGCGAGTTGTGTTACCCACGTCATTCCATTACAAACCCTTTTATAGGGTGAGCCACATTGAGTCATCATCACATCAGAAAGGACAAGGAAACAGAGAAAGAAGCATCCATGCCCAAACCGGGATTCAAACCCCAAGACCAACAACATAGGAGTTAGGAACACTAAGCGCTCAGCCATTAATCAGCTCCAATCTATATTTCTTATAAGAATAATTTCCTCTAACTATTGTTGCCCCTTCCTGTCATGACAATATATATGTATATGTATATGTATATATATATATATATATATATATATATATATATATGTATATATATATATATATATATATATATATATATATATATATATATATATATATATGCACACCCATCAACTTGGTGGCAAGATAAAAATCTTTGATGATAATTCACCATAAGTTGGCAAACAAATATTAAATTATACATGAAATCAAAAAGTCTAACTGTGTAAGATTATATTCTTCAAAAAATAAATAAAAAGATGCTGAAAATAAGAAATTAGCCAAGAAAAAAAGAAAGATGTTATAAGTGTTTTAATACAGAAATGTTTTGCAGAGCATTTAAATGTTACAAGACTTGAAAATTTATTCTTATATAGACAAATAATTCTAACAATACTAAGAATTTGAAGTTCCACAAAACCGAATAAGTGAAACTGATAAGGATGAAAATATTTAATTCCAATTTTATAGTGAAAGTATATTATAATATTCTAACTTTGTTTCACTGAACATTCAAGTAAAAACAATTTTATTTTCAGAAAGAAAAAAAAATCAGCAAAAACTTAAAAACTACAAAAATTGGAAAAACTTAGGATTACAGTAGATTTTCTTTAAAACAATGTGTAGTGAGAAATCAATAGATCGAATTAAAGTTTCAAACTAGTGCATAAAACAAAAATATAGTCAAGGATTATTAGGATAAAAAAATTACTATTGTAATTTCTAAACAAGCACTTCAAAATACTTTAAAGAATAATATAAGTAGCAGTGGTAAAATTTCAAAAGAGATAACTAACTTGAATAACAAAGAAAATTTGAAATGCAAATTGTAAATGATGAATTTTAGATTAAAGATATTCAATATATATATATTTCACTATGGATTTTAGAAGATATAAGTAATTGAACATATATCGTATTAGCCTACATATATCTGTCATTTGCTTATGGTAAAATAGTTTACATTTGATAGTAAAAACTTGATAAATCAGAAAAACTTACCTCTTTTTTAATATCTGTTGACTCCTGAGGGAGAAGCTCTTCAATTTGCTTTGGTGATTGATTAGTTTGATAATTGGTATCTAAACAGAATAAAAATTTGGAACAATAAAGATTAAATTTCATTAGTTATCATTTTAATATTAATTCCCATTTTGCAGAATATTCTTGAGAGAAATCAGTGATCACGCAGGACAAAACTAAGTAATTGTGATTTGGATCTGTAATTGCTAGAGGTAAGGGGCAATGGTGGACCAACAGGACTAATACCAACCACCTCATTGCATCACTGCATGTGATGACAATAATATTGCACACATACCAGTGGTTAATCCCTCAGCCATGTTACGAACAACTGTACAACAGATGCAGTCTACTAGCACCCTTCAGAGCTCATACTACGAGACATCCTTTGCAGCTAAGTGGAAAGTCTACAAAGCAAATATTTTTCTTAAGTCAAAACCACAGGAAATCACTACCAGTGGCGTGATGAATGATGAATATGAAAACTGAATGAAATGGTTTTTACTGATGAATCACATTTCTGCCTACAGCACCACGATGTCGTGGGATTGGAGCATAACAATGTAGTCACAGACTGTGAACTGTTGTATTATGCATTGCCACAATAGTCCAACACACAGTATCATGGTTGGAGTAGTGTTGGATTTTGATCCTCATATCCTGAGTACGTATTGTCAGTACATTCAACAGTAGCACATCTCGGGTATTGGAGAACATGGTCCTCCTATACCTTCAATGCTTGCCATCAGCCATATTTCAAAAGGATAATGCACAATTACACATGACAAGCAGTGTTCAAATTTATTGTTTTATCTAATAGATAGAACAAGCAGACTAAAGAAGTAAGTCAATCTATTGGCAATCCAAAAATTCCATAGTCCCTCTTGTACAACTGGCCAGGGATATACAACATCTGTTGTACCATATTATATATAAACTTTAGCAATAAGTAGAAGCTGCATAAACAGTTATCTCTCTTTCTATACCTTGATACATAAAAAGTATCTCTGATTTTATCCTGTGTCATGTGGCAGTGATTATAGGCTACAATGGCAGCTATACTAACCCATTTGGTCATCATCCAAATTTCACAAAATGTTGTAATATCAAACATTTGTTCTTTGTATAATGTGTTGTCTTGCAAATAAATCCTGCTGTGATATCTCTGGTCTTTTTTTGGTGTTGCATTTTGGGTGGCCAACAGAGTATATCGATTTATTTACAATAATGGATGACAATGATTTGCTGCATCACTGAACCAACTGAGTATATACAATTTAAAACAATTATAAGAATTTAAAAACAAAATATTATTTTAGCTTCATGCAACTGTTGCATTTAAGAGAAGATTTTAAGCAAGGAACTAATTATAGGATTAAATGTTTAAAAAAAGACAAAATAAGAGAAGAAGAAAAGGAGGGCTATATTAAGTAAATGCAATAAAATGTTAGTTGTGTCATTCAAAGAATTAAAAAATACTTCAATTGAAGCAAAGGAATAAAATATATCACGGATTAAAATTTTCTCATCTTTTTCCAGCAAAATTTGTAACTTACCAGATTTGTTTACTTTGACATGCTTTGTGGACTGAGACGCATCAGGTAGAAGCTCAGATGCATTGGTATCTTCTTTCTTACGGCTTTTTTTTACTTTCTTAGATACATGTTGTACCCAACCATCTAAGAAAATATTTGAATTTATATAAATGTATAATTTGAATAGGAATAGATCATTACTTTGAAATACAAAATCTTGAATATTAACATTTATAAAATTGAACATTTTTAATCAAATCCAAAATCTTAGGTATTTACATTATTAATGATTTTTTTTATAAATTATTTGAACTCCTTAACTTTTTATTCACACATTTTCAGAAATTTATAAAATAAATTGGAATCAATTAGTAAAATGAACTTTTGTCCATGAGAAAATCTGAACCACTATTTTAAATCAAAATTAAATAAATAAAAATTTTCAATTAAAAGGCTTAAAACTTAATTAAATTATACTGATATGGTTATAAGTAATATTGTTAAAAATCCAAAGCAAGAAATATTTTTAAATTCAAGAATGGATTTGATGTAAATTTAGAGTTATTCTGTAACAATAAAGCAAAGAACATTTTTCTGAAAGTAAGCAATAAGTTTCAATGCATAAACAGAGCCAAATAAATATACAAAAAATATTTTATTCAATAAAATATATATACAAGTAGATAAAATACAAAATATTAAAATAAATGCCATATGGTTGAACTTAATGATTTCCTAAGTATTTATTATGCTTAGTCATCATACATAAAAAACTACTAATAAAAATTTGAAAATTTATAAAGTATTTCCCTACAGTCAGACTGGTGTTTACTATTAGCCCTGTATTTTAATGTTTACATTTTAATAGATCAATCCTGATAGAATCACCCAAAGAGAGGTCACTTCATCATTCCCAAGTAACACGTACAGCCATGCTAAGACAGACTTCTATAACATAATGCTCCAGTCCTCGGACCATAGAAACTGCTTTTTCTTCCAATGGACTGGATAACAAATACATGTTAGTTGTCCTGACATACCATTTTTCACTTAAAAAGTATAAGGGTATTAGTTTTCCTCTTTGCCCTATATGCTAGCAAGAACAGCTAATTTATCAACAGAAGCTGTCCCCTTCCCCTTTACCATGAGCTTGGCAGCATCCCCCAGCACATGCTTGGTACTGCCATAGGCAGCCATTGACTTAGTGGGTTCCAGAACTGACCAGACTGCGATCAGTAGATTTATTAGTGGACACATCAATTGTATATCCTTTAACCATCGTATTAAGCATTTCCCTATATGTAAATAGTGCAACTCCAACGAGGCTAGTCCTCAACACTTACTTGAGTGCACTTAATTCTCAATGGAGGAGCTCCTTGAAGACCTCCTTTTTCTTGATTTTTTGAGAGTGCATGGGGTTATGGATCTGGTGTAGCTCCTCTATTCTGGATGGGATTTGTAACAACAGAACAGCCATCACCTAAGCACATCTTGGACTGGATTGGGAGGATATCCCTAATTGTCCAATATCATCAAACTTCATTAAAGTCAACAGTTTCATAGATCAGGTCTAACTCCATGAGGCCAGATGAGATAAGAAACGCTTGAATAGGTAAACGAATATTTAAAAACAAATTTTGATATAGGTACCAATACGTCTAAAGACTGAAAAGTTCACAACAGCTAAATTATTTACATATTATTTAATATAATTTGCATCTTTTGTAGATTCAAATTATATTAAATATGCAAAAAACTTAAAAAATTCAAAATAGCTAAATGGGGAATTTTTTTATGTTTTGAAAACGCAGTATTAAAGAAATATGGTATCTTTCAAGATTTGATAGAATAATTATTTTGTCAAATTTAGAAACCCAACTATACTCGACACAGCATAGGTAAATTCGAACTTTATAGCCCCAAAAACATTTATATTATACAGATTCTCTAAATTAAATTAAGTATTGATTAGAATTTGGATATTTTTTCTAAATATTAAATGATTATATATTTACAATTTGCGTACTCTTAAGGAATTAATTTCTTAATTCTCTTAAGATTCATTATTTTTCTTCTCTACTATTATTTTGAGTTTTTGAGGAAGTATAATGCTTATATTTCTTTTTAGTACAATCTAGATTAGTATGTCCTATTTATTTAAACAGAAAACACAAATTGCAATTATTTTTTAAGAGGAATGAATATAATACTTATTCATTTATTTATATTATTTTAATATTTTTGATATTACTGTGAAATGTTTGTGCAATAAAAATGACATTGTATGAATTTTAACGCAATTTTTTTATATAAAAATAAGAGAAATCGGGTAAAATCACAGGAAAAAGTTAAAAATTCATAACAAATGACATTTAAAAAAATAGCAGGTTAGCTTTTAAAGGATAACAATAATTTAAATACTAATTTAATTACAATTAGAACATCTACATAATGGCTGTAAGAGTAAATTTTATTGAAAAAGCATATCCCAGAAAATAAAACAGGAAAACAAATTATTTTAACAGTATTTGCGGTCATCATACAAAATCACATACCAAATGCACTATTGCATAAAAAATTTACTTAACAATGAAATTTGAAATAATAACTATAAATTATTTATTTTTAAGAAAATCAAAAATTACAAGTAACACTTTCATTAACAATTAGGCATTTTTTAAGAATAAAAAAATCAAAACATGAAAAGATAGTTGTAATAGTTTATTTAGCGAAAATTCTCAATCAAAAATAAATTGAAATATAAACTCCTATAATACATTTTTCTGAAGCTTCTGTGACCTGCAATAAATCAAAATCAAAAACCATTTCTTTGTAAATGGGAACCCATTTGTTTCTTCTTTTTTTTTTATTTAATAATCAAAAATTATAATTTCGTTTTCTTTAAAAAATTTAATAGCAATCAAATCAAGTGTTTAACACTGAATGAATACATTTAGATCTGTTTACTTTATCTGAACCTAATATTTTCAAAAGAAAGCAATCATACTTCATACAAATACTATAATGTATACAAGTAATGTTTTCCTCTCATCCTGAAAATAATTCTTATTCTTCCTGGAAGGTGTAATTATGTTTAAAATATTTCTATAGAAAGGAGTGGAAACAAAAAAATTATTTTAAAGGACAAAGGTTTTGTAGCATCAATCCAGACTTGAATGGTAATAGCTCAATAGTCCTTTTTTACATATAAGTGCCAATTAGACACAGATGTTATCCTAAATAGATTTTGAATCATTACAAACACCAAAGCACCAGCTGAGAATGGACCACACAAACTGTTGAATTGAACGCTAGAGTGCTAACCAATTGGCCTCCAGCTCGGATCTAAATTAATAAAAATTATGATAAAAAAATTTCAATCCAAGTATCATAATTCACAATGATTTTTTTAGAGTTACCTGATAAAACCAAAAGATCCTGAATAAAATAAAAAGTATACAAGGAGTTATCAAAAAATGAGAATCCTAGTATAGTGTAAAATTTAAAGAATTAAGTACAGTTTATTAACGTCCCTCAATTGATGAGAAAAAACTTAATTCAGCTAAAATACGAATACATCTACTAAAATGCAGAATTCTTAAACTACACTCATTTGAAACATAATGGACATAAAACACCATCTAGTGGTCGTTAAAAACTCTGTTATAACTTAAAATGAATACAGCTATCAACCATTCAATAAGCAGTCTCCACGGATGCATGTGCAGCCCACTTGGATATCAGATGTTCATAAAACTTGCCCTTCCCCAAAATGTCCAACTGCAAGGATTCTTACCAAAAAGTTGAGAAGGAAAGAGAATCAAACAATTGCTACCAAATTAGAATTTTTTAAAAATTCATTTTTAATTATAAGAATTTAAATATTTGCATTAAGTTTTCTTTAACACACAGTATGAATATAGTAGTATAAACAATCTTAATGTTAAAAGAGACTTATTAAGAGGTACAAATATAAATCTAGAAAAATATTTATAAGAGTTGTTAGATAACCTTTATTATAGTTATAAATTAGATCATTCCTGTCATGACATAGTTACAAAAAGTTTGGAAAAGACTAAATTTCACTACTTTAACAAAAGCTAAGCCTTTAATATCTGTGTGAAAATTGTGTTTAAATGGATAATAAAATGTTTCCATTAATTAATGAATATTTAAAATACTAAAAATGATAGAACTATTTTTGTGAAATAGCACTGAATGAAAAACTGGCAGACAATGTAAGATGAAGTGCATTTTCCTACCCCAATATTACAAAAATTTTAAATAAAAATTAAAACTTTGAAATTAATTTAACATTTTTTATATCACTTGTTCTTTTGAGTTGAGACTCTTTGGTGGTTGAGAATTCATTGATTTGATTATTAACTTTTTTGCAAACAAAGGCTAATTTGATCGAGAGCTACACTGTTAAATGTGGATTCTGAATGATTACAAATATGCATATCTAAAATCAGAATTGAACCATGAAATATTGGATATGATTAGCTAGATCCATGATCATTAAGTGACTAACTTGGTCAGTTAAACAGAGTTCAAAATATCTCAATAACTTATGTTATAAAATATATTCATAATGATAGACTGACAAATGCTCACATAAGTCACAACTGCGATAAAAAATTGTAATTACAAAAACACCTAAGTATATATCATTGTTCAGCATTCATCAAAGATTAATGAGGTTAGAGCATAAAAATAAATATAATAATGAATTATCGAAGAACAAGGCAGTATATAAAAATTACATCAAAACTAGAAAATGGAAAAATACATGACCACATTGAACTTAAAATTGTCATTCGATATCAACAGCATCAACTCTTCTAGCTCTATAATATTGATTGTCTAAATTTTCTTCTAATAGCAAAGAATATTTTAGTTATTGATCTCAATCCACTCCAAAATTCTAGTTGCAAAAAGGGCTACTTTATCTATCAATATAATAGGGATGTCTAGCTAATAAAATTATGACATTTTTTTAAATCTAACACAAGTTGCTACTAAGTGAAAACATCTGCTCTGACAAGTTTATTAACATAATATTGCTTTGGGTCAATCTATTCACACAAAGTAAATAAATTTCCACTTAAATTTAACACACTTTTATAATAATTTAATAGCCCAAGCATGAATACTAATCAAAGTTTAATCATCAACAAATTAAAGCTAATACTTATATAATGAGATAAAAATGCAGAAGAAAAATATAAGTATTCAATGTTTTTAAGATTTTTCTTTCACTCCCATTTCTTAAAATATAGTGAATAAAAACACCTCCATCACATAATTGAAATGATAAAATAAACTTACAATACCTGAGAAGAAAAAATAACTTAAAATCCATTGGATGACATTGAACTCAGTTAATAAAAATAGTATCTTTCATTGTTCCTGTTTTAGGTAAATTACTTTTGTTTACATCACAAAAATTTTTAACTATAAATTACCACAAATGTGAAGCAATACAAATGCTACATTGAGATAAAAATTCTGAATTTGCTAATATAAGTGCAATTACTCACAGAAAAACTTACAGTATGTTATAAAAGGAAAATAAGAAAAGCAAATGAATTTAATGCAAAACACAAGATGAATTTACTAAAGATAATTAAATCTTTTCAGAATTTAACATATTGCAATAATGATAATCCAAATTACATTATAGAGCTTAAGTAAACATTTATGTATTAAATTTACTACAATATACGAAACTTTTTTTATTGTCATTAATAAAAAATTTCCTACATGAAAGAAGTAACAAATTTACTCTAGCATTTTAAAACATTGATTTCTCATAAAAATTCTTATTTGAAAAGTCTTTATTCTATAACAAATTAAGAAAAATGTTTATATTTATTTTTAATTACACACACCAAAATAGTATATAACTCATTTATTTTATTAATTCCTAAAGCAATATTAAAACAGCAAACGTCTGGCAAAGAGAAATAATCTGTTGGCTTATTTTTTGAAAATATATTATGATTATATTATTCAAACATGTTTCATTCCATTATTTAGATACCTGATAAAAGATTTGAAAATAGCAATATGAAAGAAATTCAATTTGAGAATTTTTTTTAAAAATATGAAGTTACAGACTAAAATAACAAATTAATATTTCATAATAAAAGAAATTTAAATTCAAGTTAATGTGAATTTTGAATTAATATTACTTTCTATAATTTCTTTCCAATTAATTTTTGAAAACAAAGAAATAAATTACTTTTGAATGAGTTAAATTATATATATAAAAAAAAACATAATTATATACATGTATAGACATAGTAGTAAACTTAATTCATTACCATATGGAGTACCACAGGACTCAGTCTAGAAATAAAGGTCCTATTTTATTTTTTAATAAACATTAATGGCAGTCAAGAAATTCTTCAATTCATTCACACACAACCAGATTTGCAGATGTATGGTTCTGGTATTCCCAGCAAGATAGAAGGAAAAACCAGTTTGAAATAATGAGTCAAATTGTTGAAAATAATTGGTTGCACCAAGAAAATTAGAAGGGCCAAATATGTGTAGTTTAATTTAAAAATAATTTTTAAACATAAAAAACTTTTTAAAAGACTGCATAAAAAGTTAAATAAAATGAAAAATGAAATTATACATAAAGTTACATTAAAAATTTACATTAGTAAAAACCTATTTTCGCAATTTACAATCAAAAACTAATCTAAATTAACAGTTTATCAATAATTTTTATCAGAAATCACACATTTATAAAATAGGCTTAATGTTGTACCCACACTATTGAATAAATAAATTTAAAAGAATGTAAAAATAAAAAAGTCAAAAACTTCATAAGTGAACCAAAATCAACATATAACTTCTACTTAATCTTTTTGTTCATTCTCACTTCTAAATAATAAAAAAATTCTACAAAGTATATATTTTCTAAAATACTTTTAAGATGATTTATCAGATGACCCTAAACCAAAACTGCATCAAAAATAATGTTTTAATTAAAATATATATACATATAGAAATATCAAGTTAAATACACAAAATATATGTATTCATTACTTAATCATAAGTATTTCAAAACTTTAAAAATGTATTTAAAAAGCAATAACTAAATTTTTTTTAATAAACTAAGTCTTACTAAATTATAAAATAATTAAAAACTTTATAATTTACTTAATTACAGAACAGAGATCAAATAATCTTTTTACGTATAGGAAAATAAACACTAATACATAAACCAAAGTTTTGATATTAATGTCCATTCAGATATCAATTTTATGTGTGAAAGTAATAAATAAAAAATTCACTATTTTGCCACACAAGACAAAATATTTTTTGATATAAAAATGCTTAAAGCAATTATCTAAAACATCTTAAAATGCCCATATTCAATTTCCCAAAATTGCATTTTATTTTAATCTGCAATTATTTATATATAATACTTTTCGTTGTCAAGAATGTACATCATTCATTAAATAAGCTAAAAATAAAAAAATATTAAAATGATATAAAGAAAACAAATATTGTATTTACTTCATTAAACCATTACAAGTAAAATTAAAATTTCTGATGTTTGATATCGCTACTTTAGAAAGCAATTTTAATTTTCATCAGCATCATTTATTATGAAATAATCAACTTCAACCAATAAAAATTGAAATCCAATGAATTGTGGCAATGGATGATATAATACAACTGACTATGAATAAAAATTTCTTTACACTAATTAAAAAAACTACATATAATTACTTGTTAATAGCTTAGTTTTGTTATTAAACCAATTTTATTAATCATATATAGTAAACCAATTTTATTAATCATATATTGTAAACAAAACAATTAGCAAGATGTGCACTTGCATAAAAACCTTCACATGAAAAATATCTAATATTTGAGCCAACCTTCATTATTAAAATCTTTTTAATGGTAACTAAAATACAAGTGTCAAAATAGTTTATAGAGTTAACTTCAATAATTTTAGAGCAAACATTAAAGAACAAAGGATTAATAAAATGTTTCAAATGCATGAATCATTTATTAAAATACTAATAATAATTGTCTGAAATTTTCCTATATATTTAAAACTTGTCAACAGAAAATATACTATGAGATGCTCCTGAGACAAGCATAAATTAGAAATTATCATTACAATCAAACTTTGACTTTTTGGATTCAGTTTAGTTTCTTACATGGTAATTCTTTACATAAAGGAATTATTTTACTAAATAAGATAAATCTGCCTTAAACTGAATTTCAGATTCAAATGCATGGTTACTTAAAAACTATTCAAAAACTTAAGACTAACACATATCATTCATTTGAAGATTATTAAAAACAATTATATAATCAATCATCATAAAACAATCATTAAAATCATTATTTTTCTTTTCTACCAATAAAAATTCATCTTTGAATATTCTATACTTTTTATGAGCAACACTATTACAATATGCAAACTACTCAATACTTATTCATGAAATATTCAAATCCAAAGATAATGATCAGAGTACAGAGACTATGTGCACTTAAAGTTGACAGCTTAATGTATTAACCACAATTTTTTCAATTTTCTAAATTCAATTCATAATTCTAGATCAATGGTAGAAATTCAAGTCTCTTTATGACACTACCCTATTCACTAAATATAACATTGATAAGAGGATTTGAACGAATTTAATTTCCACAACCTCTTTAATATAATAATTGATATTGACATAGAAAGTATCAAAGCTATAATTTAATAAAAGATATTTATTTCATGCACACATTAAATGAATAAAGGAATTTTAAATAGATTTAAGATTATGGAAATAATGCTCAGAAAACATTTTACATATATACATATACACACACACATTATATATATATATATATATATATATATATATATATATATATATATATATATATATATATATATAATTTCGTTTTATTGAAGACAGATATGTAAAAAAGTAATCAAAGAGTTGACTTTCTAAGGTTAAACTAAATTTTATTTCAAATTGACAGGTTTTTAAATTTGTTATCTTCTATGTAGAAAGTTCATACAAACAAGGAAGTGCATGTTTAAAGACTTCTTTAATTTGACAATTTTTATTCAAATCATATTGTACACAAATTGTATTGTCTATGTACTGACAATAACTTTCAATATGAAGTATTGCACTTTAAGAATTATTGTTTAAGTTATTAACAGAAAATAAATTAGGTGAATGATCTGAAAATGCTAAAAATTTTACATTTATAAAACTTTAAAAAATGCAAAAGTGTTGGAATTAAGAATAATAAACAAGTATTATAAAGGTGGGGCAAAAAGCTCAGCATTTTCAACAATTTTCATATCTAGTGAAAAGCATAAATATACATTAGAACTAAATAAATCATTCTGAATCACTTATTTTATTAAAATATTAATGCTTGCATTTGGCTTGCGTAAAATAATTTTGTCACTCTACAATCACTTCTTATATACGAACACCGATTCAACTAGAAATTAAAGGTGAGAGCTAATCATTCAGCTATATTAAGTAAAAAGACAACTCTATAAAAACTAAATACACTTGATATTAATCTAAGCATACTTTTTACAATGGTTTCTAGTGAATTATTCAATGTTTTTATTGCCTCGCATGCATTCACCAACTTCTGAATCAATTAGCAAATATACAAAATTAAAACAACGCCATTTCCAAACTCTTCAGTGAGTTGCCATGGAGACAATGATGAGCTTTCTATTTATTAGTAATGTAAAGCAATAAAAGCATTGCATTTTACCATTTATTAAAAAATACGATACCAATCCTAAGCATATTAAAGATTAAGTATAATTTGTTTACATAAGAACTTTGCGATAAGTGATGAAATATACATTACATTCATTGCAAGTCTGAGAATTTACTTTTGAAATTACAAACTTTCTTATAAATGCTCAGATAATAAGTATTCTCATTAAAAGATATATGTCCCCATGAAAGTATCCTTAGATTTTCTATCAGCTTTGTATGAAAATCATGCATTTTTTTTCTGAAAAATTTAAAATTCACAGCAGAAATTATTTATCAAGACAATGTAAAGTAAAATCTTGGATAATGGGCATATAATTTCAAACTGATAAATTATTTAATATGTATTTTTGAGAAAGTTCATTAAAACTTAAATAGTTCAAAGAAAATTATTTATTACTTTAATTAAATATAATATTGAAAATTTATAGACAAAAAAGTATTTGCTCCAATTAATTGTAACATGAATAACTAAAAAATTGTCATTGTTTACAAAAAATATGAACAAATTAGGAATTGTGTCTGGGAGTAAATATATATAAAAATTCTTTTTAAATTTGATTAAAAATGAAGCACTGCCATGTAGATACAAGTAATGTAGCATTTATGAAGAACAATTCTAGAAATATTTTAAAGTACAAAAATATAATGTGCATTAGTTTTAAAATTTTGTTCATTGTTTGTTATATAATACGAAAATAACTAACTAAACAAAAATTTCAATTAACAAGATATATAATATTTTAATTCAAATTTATGATGAGAACTTTTATAAGTCAATTTTTCTCATTTTCATGAAATTCTTCATATTTTAAATGATTTAAATCTGAAACTACAATAAATAGAAATGTAACCAATTTTAAAATGTAAGAAAGGATAAAAAATTGGAATAAGTGATTTTGTCATGTTAAAATATTAATGTTTCCAAAAATCTAATAAAATAGAAAATACTGATAACCTCTTTACATCCTTTTTCTCTTGAAAAAGGATGTAAAGCTCTGTTAAGTGTGTGTAAGACCAGAATTTTCCAATCAATACAAATTTAGCATGCAAAATATAGAAAAGGGGATACACAGAGTTAAATAGTGAATTCAAAGTAGAAGTGTAGTATGATTACACATACCCATTTTAAACAAAGGCAAATGAAATATACATATTGGGTTGTATCTTATGTCTTCAAAAACAACTGAAATGTCTAACAGACGTTACAATTTGGAACTTATATATGTGATTTAATATTTTCATCCTTTTTTCAAAAATAAAATTACATTTTCTTTTGAAAATGCTTAGTTAAACAAATATTTTAAGATAATCCATTAATTTTAATTCCCTATCTACTACATTATCTATGTTAATATAATTACCATATTTGCTGGTGTATAATATATGCACCCCTTTTTTTATATGCAATTTTGAAGGATAAAACTTTATTACTGATTATAAAAAAATTTACATTATTTTAAATATAAAGTAATTCAAATACTAAGTAATACTTTTTGCAAATACTTAATCTGTCAGGGAAATAACACACTTTACATAATCTTCATAACTGTTCCCCAGATCTAAATGAAGAATCACTTGAACTCTTCGAAATCAGCATTTGTCATATAACAAATTGTCCTCTGTGCCATCCAATACATTACAAGTGGTACACTTTTTCAGTTTTGTTCAGTTTTATTTGAGAGCAAATCACACAATGATACCTGATTCTGCCAATTTTTATTTTTTCAGTTGGGGTGCCCTGAAACAACTCTGCAGCCCTGTTTCCATGATCCTTAGCATTTGTTATATCAATGTTGATATTGTTTCTAAGCCTTAAAATACAAAAAAATGTAAGAAAATTTAAGAATAGAAATCTTACACATTTAAAACTCATTTGCAAAAATAAGAAAGCTTAAATGAACCCAATTGTGAGAGTGGATGACAGGGCATGGGCACTCCTGAATTTTACGTAACTGTAGTATTCCTACACCAATTTATGAAACAAGAAAAAATTGCATAACTCTGAATAAAAAAAAATTTCTAGAATTGAATGTAATTGAAAACTTAGAATTGGTACATGAGACATGCCCTGTTTCTCAGAGACCTATTTTCAAAGAAAAAGGTGCATCTTTATACAAAGGCAAATACAGTATATACATTTAGATAATTTTAGGAAAACTCATTTACTAATTTTTAAATGAAAATGCAGTCTTCCTCATTACACCATAAAAAATTCCAGAAAACTAACATTTACTTTATCTAATAAACTGATTAAAATAAACCAAGTATGAAATATAAATAAAAAATTTTCCACTATCTTAATTATTTTAACCAATTTAAGCATTTTTAAATTAGTAAAAACCTATCCAGAAATAAGGCTTCAAAATTCCTCATTTGGAAAAATATTAGTTACAATTAATCAAACATTTTTTTTAAATAAAATGCAACAAACGTATTTTATAAGAACCATACCTTCATTTAAATCTTCTTGTATAACAATTTCTTTCTTTTTCTCTTGAGGCAATTTCTTTTCATTTTGAGACTTTGTTTTTTTTGCAACCTAGTAATTGTAAAAATTGCTGGAATGAACTTCAATATATATTAATACATCTCATTTTAACTACAATAAAATAAGGAAAATTACATTAAAATATTCAAAAACATTTCAATAAATGAAAATACAATAAAACTCAAACATGAAAATGGTAACCAGATAAAGCGAAAATAAATTTCGAAATGCTTAACTACACCACATCTGTTTTAAAAATTAATATAAATTAATTAGCATAATAGTTTTTTCACCTGTTTTAGAGGTAAAAATGCTTTCATAAATAAAATTTTAATGAAAATGAATCAGAACTAAACAGGTAATGCATGATAAAACATATATATATATATATATATATATATATATATATATATATATATATATATATATATATATATATATATATATATTGGTCTACCGGAAAGTTCTGTCCATTTTAGAATGAAACAAAGGAATACATTTTTTCATACTTTGGATTAACTTTATTGAATAATATAATTGCCATCATTATTTATGACTTCTTGCCAGCGTGATGGCAATTTGTATATCCCATTTTTAAAAAATGTCTTATCTCTAGAGGCCAAAAATTGAACCAGTGCTTGTCTGATATCTTCTTTGTTCTTGAATTGTTTGCCCTGCAAGAAAGTTTGTAAGGACAGAAACAAGTGATAATCAGATGGTGCTAGGTCCGGAGAGTATGGTGGATGTGACAGAATTTCCCAGCCTAGCTCTGCAACTTTCTGATGAGTCCCCAAAGCAGCATGTGGCTTGGCATTGTCATGAAGCAGTATGATGTCCTTCCTATTGAACATCACCGGCCTCTTTTCTTGGAGTGCTGTTTTTAATTCATCCAATTGCTGACAGTACCTCTCCGAATTTAGCCTTTCGTTTGGTTTCAACAGCTCAAAATGTATTGGTCCTCGAATGTCCCACCATATACACAACATTCTCTTGTTCAGGCTCAACTTCGGTTTAGAGGTAGAGGGGGTAGGTTTTCCAAGTTCACAATATGCCCTTTTTCTTATGGTGTTTTCACAAGTAATCCACTTTTCATCCCCAGTTATGATCCGATCCAAGAAGGGTTCGATTTTGTTGCGTGCAAGCAGAGATGTGCATATGATGATTCAATCATTCAAATTCTTCTCACTTAACTTGTGTTTCGCCCATCTTGAATACTTCCACACCAACCCTAATTTCCGAATATGGTCAGAAATGGTTTGTTGAGCTGAATCAAGCCTTTCTGCAATCTCCGATGTTGTCAAAAAAGGATCTTGCTCTAACATGATCTTGACAGTATCATCGTTGATCAAAGATGGTCGCCCAGAGCGTGGCTTAGCAGAAAGGTCGAAATCACCTACATGAAATTTTTTCAACCATCTTCTGCATGTTCTATCAGAAACTGTACCTTCACCAAACACTTTCAATAAATTTCTATACGCTTCTGTAGCATTTCTTCCTTGTTGGAATTTGTACAAAATACAGTGGCGTAAATGAACTTTGTCGGTTGCCATGGGTATATGATCGCGTCTCACTTAATACTAACAAGAATGAACTTCGTTTTAGTTCATCTGCGACGAAAATGTGTATACATTGTTAGCGATCAAAAGAGAGAGTCAAATATGTGTCATAGGAATATGCGCATACTTGTTGAAACTGATTGTAGCCGGAGCGGACAGAACTTTCCGGTAGACCTAATATATACACACACATAATAAATCAAAATCCCCACTACAAAAATACTTTCCAACATTTAAACATAAAAATCCAAAAAGTCAAGCTAAAGTCAACTATTAGAAGCATTAAATTTTAAATAAAATTTCTAATCTTGAAATTTTTCAACAGAACTCAGTACAGTAAAAACAACTAAAAAATCCAAAAGAAAATCACATCTGCTTTCTTAACAAGGGAGATATTGAGTATGAGTCTGAATTGATTACAAAAAATATATATTCTTGAATTCCACAAAATAGCACAGCATGTGGGATTGCAAGAAAGGAAACCAAAAGAATATTTATCAAACATTAACTTACAAGAAAGAAATTATTAAACAGCATGAAAATCATGGAAAAAAGGAAAACATAAAAAATTATACAATATTATCTTTATTACACTTTTGACAAGAGGCAGCAGTGGCCTGATTAGATAAGGCACTGCTTTTATGACTATGAATTCTATATCAAACTCAAAATATCCTTTATGTTCATAAATAAGGGCTGGGAAGTATAAAATAGGCTGTTATCGCAATATCCTTCCACTGATGTGGAGTCAAAGGTACCAGTTAAGGTATCAATATAATTATTTAATCATAATTCAAAATTATAAAGATATTGTCTGTGTTTAGCATAATTTCATTCAGCAAAATTGAGCAGCTGGAAATATAGTACAAATAAACTTTAGCTTTTTTGAGTGAATTTTTTTCAATACTTGTAGTTAAAAACTTTAAATATTTAAATGAACAGTGGATGTAGCTCTAAATACTGAAACAGTAAACTTTATATTGTCAATAAAATGAACTTATCAATAAAATCTACTTTAAAATACACAATAGCATCTCCTTTAAAAAAGAATATTTAAGCCACATATAGTAATTATATAAAGTCAAAGATGAAAAATCCATTAAGGTATAAATTTTCAGAGGTTTTACAGCAGTTTCAGATTAGCTTCAACATTTATTTAAGGAATAAAGTTATAGTAAATTAAACAATGTTGAAAATAAAATATAAATCATAAATTTTAGTTCACTTCTAGTTTGTAATCAAATATTAACTGAAATATTATTCCAAAATTGCTTGTATAAATGAACTGTAATAAAGCATTTTCATAACAATCTTGCTTTAAATGCGAGGATTAAAATAAACCAATTTTGAAATTGTATTTTCAATTTCATTTTACACATTTGGTTTTATTATCTCAAATGGATTGTTTAAAGTGTTTAATTCTTACAATGTTTACAATAAACAGGTTAAATTTTAGAAATATTTAAATTATATCTATTTCAAACTTAATTTTCATATATTATTCATAGAAATTTGGAAACAATGTAAATAAACAGTCTCATAAGCATTAATGTATTTTCATTTAATTGAAATTTGATTTTAGAAGCAAAAAACATACATGAAAAAACCAGTAAATGCATTATCTATAAAATGCATTTAATTCATAATACTTGCAAGCAAAATGTAAAAGTAAAAAAGTTTTGCATAAACATTTATAATGCAAAAAAAATTATAAGACAGTAAAAAAGGATCACATGTAGCACTGAATAGAAAAGTTATAAAAAAGTGTAAACTGTTCTAAAAAAAACATTAAAGTGGTTCAGAAAAAAAATTCAAAGTCAAAATTTGTAAAATGCATGCAGACAGAAGTGGAAGAAAAAAACTAACAATTATATTTAAAAATATTAACTATTTCTTCATAGAAAATGATCTTTTATCAGTCAATTGGAAATAGATTAGAGTAGGATAAACTTCAGAAAAAAGAAAAAAATGTTGCGAGAACATGATGGATTTCCCTTTCTACAATTTTAAATCTGGATTAAATAAAGAAGGCATTCCACATCTACAATTAATAATTGAACCATCTAGTGTTACTTTATTCAAATGGTTTAGAGTTTTATAGAAATCACAATTCTCTTCAGGATGAAGAACACCCAGCAAGGCCATTGACAGTTGCAATTCTGAATGTCTGCCATACGTATAATTGCAGTACCTACCAAATGATATAAAAGGAATTTAGCATAAGATTTGATATTTCACATAAAATTATTCATGAAGAATTGCATATGAAAAATAGTAAGCCACTTAGTTCACCATAATTGAAATGGCTACCAAAAATTAGAGCATATCAGAATGAATAATGAAACCCTTATATTACTGCCACCGCATTAAATAAATGGCCACAGAAATTTAATTTCTGGAAAATTCATAGAGAAGTGCATTGATGCTAGAGAAGACTTAATTCCAAATTTTTGTAAATATAATCTAAAATTTTGTAAATAAACTTGAATATTCATAAAAATTTGTAAATAATTTTAAAATTCTAACTGTATCTCAAAACTTTCAGTGTAAACTTCACATAAGGAATTCAAAAACTAAAAATATTTATCTCTAGTTAGTTTCACAAAACGCGACAAAAATTAGCAATTGCTGATTTGTCTGTCGCTCAACAGTCAATTTCTGCACACAAAGCTAATTAGACGAAGACCTACAGCTAAAAGTGGCAACTGTTGAAGAACTTCTAGAAATCACCTAAAAATATTCCATAAATTTCTAGTGGTATTCAAGTCTAGAAATAATATTTGTCAATCTATGTAAAAAAATTTCTACCATGAATAGTTTAAAATCAGTAATTTATGCAATAAGGACAAATATACAAAATGTTTTTCTTTTTAAATTCATGAAATATTAAACTGACTGAATATGCAACAAATTAATGCATGGATCAAATGATAAAATTTTGGAATTATTAAAACATTAAATTAGTTAAGATAAAATAGCATGCATATATTTCAAAATCTAAACCCATAAATTTATAATACCATATTTTCCTGTATATAATCTGCAGCAGCATATAATTCACAGCAATTTTTTTGGAAAATAGTCAAATATATATACTGCTGATAAAGCGGGTTTCACGCACACTTAAGGCTTATTCCCAGGGCCCTGTGTGGACTGGCTGCGCCAAACTGGCTTACCATGTCAGAACGTTTTCTGGTGTTTTATGATGTAATGTGATTGTGTGCATGCACAAAATTTGTTTTGTGTGCTAGTAATCCTAGAAGCATTTGATTTGTAATTTGTTTTCATTTGATTAAAATTTAAGCTTTTAAGAAGTGGATGATTTAGCTTTATATTTTAAATTTAGTGTTAATTTTTTGATTTAGTGTTATCATTTTGAACTATTACTTTCCGTGTGGAGTATATATGATGTAATCATTTCGAGAACATTGTGCCTAAATTTTTGGAAGCTATAAAACCAGTCTAATGTCCAACAAGTGCCAATGATTCTGCAAGAAATGGTTAGGTGAGTTACATGCATTTAATTAATATTGCTGTTGTATTTTATAATCTAAATTAAGATTGTTTACAAATATTTCATATATATATATATATATTTAGAATGGTAACACTGATTAATCAGAAACTCAAGTTTTTATAAAAATGTATGTTTATGTTACAGATTTGGTTTATTACCTGATTCAATCCAGTCTAGATTGCGTAACACTGAAGTTTTTTTAATGTGGGTACGACTGCCCAGTTAATTAAAATGCAAGTTTTTATAAAAAAATGCTTACATTACTAATTAAGTTTAAGCAGTTGTCACTCATTGTAGACTGGGTGATACTTAGTTTATATTTTTTTATCATATAATGTTTGCAAAATTAGTTTCTAGTTATTAGCATTTTAGTACTTATTTTTAAGTAATTATAATGAAATATTCAAAAAATAAAAATAGGGCAAGACTGCCATAGTAAAAAATAAAGTTTGAGCACGATCAGGGTTCTGAAAGCTGGATATTGCACAAAGGAACATAATTTAGATTGGCGAGATAACTATGTAGCACTTGGCAAGAAAATTTGAAATTGCACCAAGCCCTGCAGGACCCTAGGATTTTACCACACTTAATATACTCAAAATACATAACTATAAAATTCTAAACAAATTTTGAAAAATTATAAATATATCTTAGTTATACAAAAATAATTTTATTTTCACACACAATAAACTTAAAAAAAATTGGTATATTTAAATATCTTAATTACAAGAAAAGTGACAAAACTCAAAAGCATCATATTTTACTGATAGCGTTAATATTTTTCAGAGAAAAAACAAACTCACCAAATATATTCATTTAGTTGACACATGGATGGAAATTCTCTAAATAGCAAGATCAGCATACATAAAAGAAGTTTACATTGTGAGATTAATTACTAAAACAAATTTTCTGCAGTCATGTCATTCATTTTAGACAAGCTTTTGAATTACTGAAATTAGGAAATAGATAAATAATATATACAGATATATCTATATTATTACTTTTTTTTCAGCAGGAGGTTTTTCATTATTACTCAATTTATCATTAACATGCTTTTCCAGAGGCTCCTTTTTTTCAGCTTGCTCAGAAGTCTTTCTTTTACTGGTAACACCATTCAATTTTCCATTCACAACAACTTTGTTTTGCTAAAAATTTATACAACATAATTATTAGGATAATCAACATTAAGTTTTTATCAAGTAATTTAAAAATTTCTTAACTTTACTATAGCTTTATTAGAATTTGTTTTTTAAAAAATAGAAATCTCTGTATTTATTAATAGAATAAGTGAACGACAAAGATTTTCATTTTTATGACTACATATAAGCAAGGCCTATTTATGTTTAGAAGTCATCTGAGGTCCATACAGTTGATCCATTGGAACTTTGAAAATTTTCAACAAAAGGTAGTTTTAACTATTTATGGTTTACCGTAAAAATTCCTTATTTTTCAAATACTAAAAGTAAAATAAAATTTATAAGAAAAATGTTTGAATGGTTGGTATTGTGTCCATGATATAAAAATAACAGAATTTGATTTTAAAATCTTACACATTAATATTAAGTAAACTGTTGAGTAGTTACAAGAATGCTTAAAGGGAGAAGTACTTCTCATCCTATAATCATAGTTATTGATTATATAATCCTATATTACTATTTTTATCTTTTACTGAGATTGTTATCAATAATGTAATTTGCATATATTCAATATTAATTCAGGACTTACTCCTATAAACTATATATCCTATAGTTTACTCATTTTGAACTAAAAATCAACAGAGATAAAATGCCTGAACATATGTTACCTTTTTCAAAAAATTGAATTACATACAATTTCTGTTGTTGTATGGACAACTCAACACATCCCCAGTGGCAAAAGATAAATAAGATACTCAATGCTAGTTGCCTTGCATATAGATTGTTTATGTGGAGCTTTCTACATAATTCCAAGGGTGATGTCTTTTCTGATAGAAATAATCAGATTTAAGTTGAAATGGATTTGCAACCTTTCTGTGATGTGTTTCAATTAAAAATTCTATTAAAAAATTTAAAAAATGAGGCAAAACACTAGCAAAATGCTACAACAATCAACAAAAATATAAATACTCAATGAAATGAGTGTAAAAAATCAGAAAAGAGAAACTATTTACATAGAAATACTTTTGAATACTTTGAGTTTTGATGTCAGTTACCTGCAATTTTGTAACAAGTTCTGATATGCATAGGATTTTAAAAGTTATTTTTGATTTTTATGAGATATTTTTACGATTTGGAAAGATATTTTAGGGTCACAGGTAAAATTAAAGATTGAGTTTACATGATAAGTTTTTATTTTATTCAAAGTTTGAGTTTTGAATAAAATAAAAACTTATCATTAAACAACTGTTTTGTTTGAGACTTGATTTGAAGTTTAATGCTAATTTTTTTAGGTTATAATTATTTAATTTGAAAATTTACATTATAACATATTGAAAAACATTTAGCATTTATGAATTACAAATGAGAAGCATTGTGATAAGAGAATATTAGCTTTTTTAAAAAATTTACAGTGTGAAAGAAAACAAGTAGTTTGATTAAATGAATGCTTTTATTTTTGATACATTTATTCAAATATTTTATTCTTTGTACTAAATTATTTAACTTATTAGATATAGTACACAAGTTTCAACTTGTATGCTTTGCATTATAAATTTCTTATTGAATGGTAATTGTCACATAACAATATTATTATAACATGTGTACAACTGCTGGATTAATTAAATTATAAATATTTTAAAAATTTATTTCATTTGTTGACTCTTAACTAGTTGTAGTATTTTTAAAATAGTATATTATGTAAATTTCCCAGCTAGATTAATTAGATTGTTTTATAAACTGTTTTTATATTATTGATTACTGCACTGACATCTATAAAAAGCGTTACAGGGTATGCTTCTTGAAAATGTGTGCCCTTGGTGAATTAATTAAAGATCATGTAATATGAAAGCCTATTGGCTGCTGATTCAGTTTTATTGCTCATTTATTGATTCTTACCCAGTAGCACTATCGATATTTCTTTGAAGGTCTTCAGCATTACTTAATTGACAGACAACTGATTATTGTAAAATACTTATGGCATACCCTGTGCTGATTCAGCTTTGCCTATATTTTGATTTCCTGTTACCACTACATAGAGAACTTTTCTGAAGATGTGTGCCCTTATTTGATTAATTAAACTAATAGTATCTCAAAAACCAATACTATATTTCTTTATTTAGTTTTATGGTTACTTGCTGACTGCTGCCCAATAGCAAAAACATAAGATTTATTTTTTAAGATATGTACCATTGCTAGATAAATAAAAAATAAGCAAATGACTTTAATCCATCGCTTAATCCTGGTTTACGTAACATGGTGGATTTGGCAAGATCGGTGACATTTAGGATTGCGATAAAGTAGGCAATAGAGGATTCACCCTACGAGTTGGTATGTGTGCTACATACGCTAAATCTGTAGATTACTAAGTCAGAATGTACTCATTCAGCAATTCTATGACATATTACAATGTGCATGATTTGTTTATAGTTTTAGTAATATTTGAGCTTATGCTTTCTATCATTTTATCTAAGTTTATTTTTAAATGGTTGTATATATGAAATTTTATTTATCTTTGCACAACTTAAAAGTTAATTGGATGCTATAATTTTTAAGTGGCTTACCTTGTAATTTATTGTTTCAAAGTTTAATTTATGTTTTTAAAAGCTATTTTTGAAAAATTTTTTTAATTTGGAGCGGACTGAAGTTCATTAGGTAAGTATTTTTAGTCTGTTATTCTATTTAATTTTATATTTTAAAATATGTAGAATCTATTAAGTATAGTGTAGAAATATTTGAGGTTTTTCTTCTTGAAACTTATTACTCAATAAATTAGAACTAGAAAAATGTGTTATTTTAAGATGGGTGTCACTGCATGGTTAATTTGAAACCAGAGTGTCCATAAAAATGTATGTTATTTACGTTTTTGATTTATGACACAATTGTTAATATTTGTTTGGTTTTGTTAAATACAGTATATTTTAAAGTGCTTTAATTCTTTTGATTATTTAAAAAAAATTAAAAAATTGATTGTGATATTTCTTGCCTGATTACAAATAGTACTGACTTTTAAAGATTTAGGTTTGTTTGGTGAGATGCAAATTTGGTAAAACATGTGAGGTTAAGCATGTAGCCTTTGGTTCTATAGTTTTTTACAAAGTAAATACAATAAAATATTCGATATCTAAAATCGAAAATAGAGCAAGATTGCGGTATTCAAAGCACAAACAGGATTTCACAAGCTACAATTTTACTGTGACCTGTTATTTGGTGAATTATTGTTTTTAAATACCTGTTTTATTATATTATAAATATGTAAAATTAGCTTTCTAGTATTTTGTTATAAAGCAGGGGTGCACAACCTCTTCAGAATGAGGGGCCAAAATATGAAAAAAGATCATGTCGATGGCCAAAGCAGTACGTAAATGTTAAAACATGTTATAAACGTGAAAACACTGTTTTTTGTGGCAATACGCATGAATTGTATAATTGTTAATTTACTTATTTACTCATGCAAACATTATACAATAAAGTAATAAAACACAAACATTATAGATATGCTTAAAATACTTTATTTCCAGAAAAAAACTTGAAATTGAATAACGGGAGAAAACTTTTTGGTAATTATACAAAGAACACAATTTAAATTTTGAAAAAAATTAGTAAAATTTAATGTGATGGCTATGACTGAATATTTGAAGTTGTTGATTTTATGTTGGGCTTAAGATTCATTGTGGCAATACTAAAACAGAAGAAAGGATCCTATTTCTTATTTTTGATTTGTTTAAATTCATTAAAGAAAAAGTTTGCTCACAAATGTAAAATATTTATTCTGGTGTAGAATCGTTTTCCTATCAGATTTTTTCTTTTGTTTATTTGATAGAGTCTCATTTCTTTTTAAATTAGTCTTATTTTATTAACAACATTCGCGGGCCAACTTTAAAGGCGACGCGGGCCAATTTTCACCCGCGGGCCATAGGTTGTGCATCCCTGTTATAAAGCCTACCTAATTAAAAATAAATATTGAAAACCATGAAATTTTAAATTGACAATCACAAGGAGTTTGATATTTTAGATTTTGAATATCTTGATTTTCAACAAAGTTTATCTGGTAAGAAGAAAATTACAAACACATTGGTAAACAAATTAAACATCAACTTGAATACCAAGTCATAGGATTTCATCAATTATTTTATTATTAAACTTTCTTAAATTAGCTTCCTTTTCAAAATGCTGGCTAAAATAAAAGTCTCATGAGTGCAAGACTACAAGAGTAAAATTACATTGAGCAGGAAAGTTTGCCTAAATTCTGCCAAATTGACATCGAACAGTTCCATAAACATCCCTTAATATTTGTTCACCTTACAGCAGGCACTTAATTATTTTAACAACAAAAACCTATTTAAATAGAAAATCTTAAGAGAATAACATTTATTTTTGACTAAAACAATTGCATTCGATTTGTAGTTGGTAGGCTCCAAATGTTTATCATTTTGTGTAGTAAAAGTAAGGAAATATTTAATAGAATAGAACTCTTGTTCAAAGTAACAGCTACCTATTTGGTATAAATTTCTACAGTTGGAAAAAAATCCTATTTTTTGGTGGCATTTTCCCCTAAAAAACAGGATTTTACACATGTACCCAAATGACTTACAATTTTAAGCATTAAGATATAACCCATAATATTTATTCATTCAGCTTTAAAAATGTTTAAGAAATGAAATCCTCTTTCACAGTTTACAGTACGATATAATTCTAGAATACGTAAAGCTTTTGGGGCGGTTTTCAAAAATGTCGACAACGGTGAAATAAGCAATCAGCGTTTGACAGTCTTTCATAATAAAAAATTGGGAATCTCAAGATGTCAATACATAAATATAAAATCCAAATCTTAATGTTGCCAAATCTATTGCGTAACAGATTCTAGGATTAAGCCCACAATACATAAAATTGCTTTCATTATTCAATATTCCTCAGCACATTATTCAATATTCCTCAGATATTTTGTTAATAAGCACAAAACAGTAGTGCATTTTAGTTTCTTTTAATGTCTAGTTCTTTATTAATTCATTTAAACACTCTAGTAAGACTACAAATCATTAATTTTCTTCAATTCAAGATTTGAGCTATTAAAAACATTTTCATTGATGAAAAAGTGAAAACATTTCAAAAATAAACTTATATAAAATCAAGAAATACAGTATTATATAATTAAGTTCTTAATGGTGTTAATTAAGAATGATGCTAAATAAAGCTTTTCTTACTACACTTCCATCCATTTTTTTCAAACATTTATAATATTCTGTTTTCCTAGAATTACGACATTTTATATGTTTACAATAAAGATTCACTAGCTTACCATTTTTTGAACTAGGATCTAGATTCTAAATCACAACAAACATAAATGCTGAAAAACTGCCTATTTCCTAAATTGTTGAAAAGACCAAATTATAGCTGAATTGGTAACTGACCATTTAATTAATTTATATAGCAATAGCTCAGGTCTACTTTTTATAAACTGATATACACGAAACATTTAAGAAAAAATAAAACTAAAGGAAGGAAAATTTAAAAATTTTACAATTAAAAAAAAAACAACACTAATCTAAATTAGAAAATTAAAATGTTACAATTACATAACAATTTATATATACAGTAAATTTTAACAAAATAAATATCAAGTTTTTAAAAAACACTTGAGATAATAAAATGACAATTGATTTATAAATTAGAATTGTACTAGTTAGAATAAATTTTAATTCATTCTGTAAGTTAACATAATTTTTGTTCCAAAATATTGAAAAATTTTCAAAATTGCTATTCTATTTCAAATTTACTTATTAATGTAATAAAGTTGTAAGTCACAAGAAATTCAGAAAGATTAATGAGAAATAAAGTTATTGGAATAATACTGTAAAATGATAGTAATCGAGAATGGGAAGCAATATTTGCATTCAGATTTGAGTTACATGATTTTACAATTTATTGGTTACAATTAAAACTTAGATATTACGAAACACATTTCATATCAATTTTCAAAATACATACATAAAACATAAAATTAAAATATTAAAAATAGAAAATTATGTAACCATCAAAAGCTTTTGATTTTAATATTACAATTATAACTGAATTTAATACAATCCTACTCTGCAAATCCTATTACAATATTAATTACTTCTGCATTTTGTATCAATAGTAAAAATATTGTACTCTGATACACAAGCTGAAAAAATAATACAGAAGCTTTCAAGCATTATTATATAAATGAAGCTAGTAGAGCGAAACTAAAAATTACAACAATCTTATTTTACATCAGTTAACATAAAAGCATTACAAGTTTATAGAAACTGAAAATGTATTAGTAAGAGATTTAAAAATATATTAGTACAATTTTGCAGAAACAAAGAAATATTGACTTCCAAACAAATGAATAATTAAGAGAGATAATATTGGATAAAAGAATGAAATAAAACTTCAGAATGTAAACTTTTGAAAATCTAAAACACTATTAAACAGAAACTAAAATATACAAAAAATTATGCAGTCAACGGAGATGTAAACTAGTGTTTTATTTTAAATGAAATCATCAAAAATCATCGGAATATACGTGGCAAGATACCAGCTCATCTGACAAACAGATGTAAATAAGATGTCAACTTTGATTCCGAAAGCAATATTATAAAAACAAGCCACAAATATATGAGTGTATAAGAAATACAGATAATCAAAAAGCATTACAGAATTTACCTTTTGACTTTCTTTGGTCTTGCGTTTTTTATTATACTTTTTGTCTTCTTTAACTTCTTCAAATCTAGGTGGTTGAGTTGGTGTTTTAAAACCGAAAGCATAAACAATAAATGCGCAGAAAATTACAGCAACAATTGGAATAGCATAAAGTGGATTAAATGCTTGAATAAATTCCATGTTGATATGAAAACTCATTTTATTTTTATCATAAAATAACAGAAAGATCAAATAAAACAGGTATTCTCATGCAGGATTACAGACTCAACGTAAACGTGTGAAAAAAAACCGCAAGCATTAGCATGAGCATAGTTACGTACACATAGTAAACGCGTTCTAAAATCTGTTGCCAGTTCAAATGAATATTTTCTAATCCTATTTAAATTGCTTGCATTTGTATCACAATATGGCATCAAGCTACTAATGTTTACGTTTCAAAGAAATCATAAATGGAAAGCAACGACCAATAGACCAACAACTCCCCTATTGACCGCTTCCAAAAAATGACACGTCATCTTGGAAGACTTTCCTGAACATTTTCGACACCAGGCGGCGTAAAAAGCATCTCAAGTGCTTATGATTTAATTTACTATCATTATATTGTGTAGCATTTTACAGTTGATACTTATGTTTTTGTAATTTCTAAATACTTTTCTTATAATAAAATGCCAAAATCATGCTTTTGTCTTGGCTGTAAAAGCGGCTATAAATCAGATATTAATCAAAAAAAGAGGAATAGGGAGAAAAGAGGTCGTTGCTTTCCATCATAGACCAATATTTATAAGACGTACATCTTGCCGAAAATAACGCACGCCAAAATTTTAATTGCCGTTGCTCCATCACGTTGCTTTCCATCACAGACTACTAATGTTTACGTTTCAAAGAAATCATAAATGGAAAGCAATGACCAATAGACCAACAACTCCCCTATTGGTGGCTTCCAAAAAATGACACGCCATCTTGGAAGACTTTCCTAAACATTTTCGACACCAGGCGGCGTAAAAAGCATCTCAAGTGCATATGATTGAATTTACTATCATTGTATTCTGTAGCATTTTACAGTTGATACTTTTGTTTTTGTAATTTCTAAATACTTTTACTATAATAAAATGCCAAAATCATGCTTTTGTCCTGGTTGTAAAAGCGGCTATAAATCAGATATTAATCAAAGAAAGAGGAATGGGGAATTGTTTCTAATTATTTATTTAAAAATTAAAATAATCTTTAAATTCCATTACAGAAAATATTATAGAATCATTACCTGAAATAGACCATGATATACTGGAATCCTCATTACCAACACCTGAATTTAATTTTGAATATTTGAAAACACAGTTACACCAGCATTTCCTTACATCTGCTTAATGGTCATACTCTATCACAAGGGATATTGTGATTCTTTTGTTCAGGACTATTGATCATTGCTTAGAAAGGTGGATTGTAATAAATGAAAATCTTAATGTCAAATTATGTTTACTATTATTCTATTTGTTTAAATTTTTGCACGGTTACTTATTTTATTTACTAAGAAGCTTTCAATTTCTTTAGGTTTTCGTAAAAGGAATTTTAACTACAATTGGGTACAGTTGCAGGCTAACAGGAATGGAAAGTATATGTATTTGATTAAAAATGTGGAGAAGTATATTATCTGTGCTGATGCTAGGAATATGTAAGTAAAATAATTTTCTCATTTATTAAATACAAATAAACATTGTTATGTATTAAAATTACTTATTTTATATTTATAGAGGAAAGAACTGCTCAAGATATGTTTCTAGCAATTTTTACATCAATAAAACTGGTCATTGTAAAAATTGCTTCCAACAACAACCTAAAATTGGCCCTAGACATGCTTCCAACAGTTTTCTTCTGTTGAAGAAGAGACAGTATCTTAATAATACTTTACGACAAAATGAAAGGCTTAAAATGAAGGTAAAGTTTATAACAGAAATTAATTTATCAAAAAATTTTTTTCTTAGTATTTTTTAAAATCATCTGAATATGAATGCAGTTTTTTTCACTTCATTGTAATTTTCACACACACAAACACAAGTACTAAACAATTTATTACCATTTCATTAAAAGTTATAAATAATAAATTACTAAAAAATTTTGCTTTTTATGAATTGCAAATTGCATTTTCCTTTTAGACAAGTTTTTCAGATATACAGCTTCTTACGATCATCATTTCATATTATTTCACAATTTCTTTTTTATAAATTGAGAAGTTATTCCATAAAGAATTTAGTGCAATATTTATAAGTGATAGATCACTATTCTTTTCTAGGTACATAGTCCACCAAATTGACTGATATTTTCTGATATAGGTTGATAACAAAAATTTACATAGAGCCAAGAAAGAATGCATGGCAATCAAAGAGAAGAAAATTTCGGATATTGTTTCTGATCTTTCTGAGAATCAACGTGAAGCTATGGAAACATGTTTGAAAGCATCACAGTGTAAAGAAAAGGGAATGAGGTACTCACATAAGTGGATTTATGAGTGTGTTTTATTGAAAATAAAAAGTACAAAAACTTATATTCATTTAAGGAAACACGAATTATTAAAGTTATCTTCCCCTAGCACATTATACCAATATTTAAGAAAAATTAAAGGATGCTACGGTTTTCAACTTCTTATTTTCAAGTGTTTGGAACAAAAATCAAAAGTAATGGCTGAGATAGACAGGCATGGTAATTATTCATCAATAATTAATATGTAAAAATTATTTAGTTTTTTTAAATGAAATACCTTAAACTTTTGTTTGTAAATTCTATAATTTAGGATCATTGTTAATAGACGAAATAAGGTGGATTTATCAAATGTGAGTGTCTCCAACACTCACATTTGATAAATCCACCTTTGAGATTCATGGTTTTACAGACCTTGGTAAATATACGCCATTTAAACATGCATCTGAAAAAGGTGATCATGTCCTGGTGCTCATGTTTCAACCTTTTAAAGGGAAATGGGTGCAGGCAATTGCTTGTTTTTTAAGTAAAGGTGCTGCATCAGGTAATATATATATATTTTTTATTCACATTATTAATGGTTTATTTAATGCATGCATCTATTTTTTTAATTTGTGTACTTTCTACATATTAAAAAAATATTACATTTCATTCAAAATATAATTTGTAGGCACAATTTTACATCAAATTGTTATTGAAGGAATAATTTTGTTAGAACAGTCTGGATTTTTTGTTGATGTTGTTGTCAGCGATGGTGCATCATGGAACAGAAAAATGTGGGAAAAATTTGGGATTGACCATGAAAATGTAGGCTGTGAACACATTTATGATCCAAGTAGAAGACTATGGTTTGTTTCAGACTTTCCACATTTAATGAAAACTTTTAGGAATTCCATTGTGAAGAACAAGATAACTCTAGTAAGTTAAATCACTGGCCCATTAGGGAATTTATTTGCTTCTTTCTTAAGCACTATTACAATTTTTATTTATTTTCTTTTGAGTCATTTAAAATTATTTTATATAATTATGTTTATATAAAATAGTTATAACAAATATGTGAATTATTAATCAAGCAATAAATACAAATGGTATTAATCTTACTTTAACCTTGTGACATTAAACATTTCAATTAGTCCTTACCATAAAATTATTTTCTGTTTACTATATATTTTATAAAACATCAATTTTTCTACTAATGTTGTTAATATTTCTGTTTTAATGTTTAATACTTTTTCAACTATACTTAATCAAACTGACATCAAATGAAGCTATTAATTCTCTCTTTGTCTTAAACATCATTTTAATATTCAACAAAAAATATTTCAGACTCCTGATGGCGTAGTTGATTTAAAGTTTTTGGATGCTATTATTCTGTCAAATTCACCAAACAGTTTCAGTTTAAAAGTACGTCTGAAATTAACTGAAGATCATATACGGCCAAAGTTTTATCAGAAAATGAATGTTGGAATGACTTTTCAAGTATTTTCCTTAATTTCGTATTAAACATGATAATGTTATTTTATTTTATTTTATTTTAAAACACATTTTCATCATTGTAGCTTTTTAGTGCATCTGTTGCTGCTGCAATGACTGTGTATAAAACAAGTAACCATAATCTACAAAATTGTGATGGTTGAGTTCAGTTTGTGAAGCGTGTGAATCAATTGATTGATAACATGGATTCAAGAACACCTGTAACAGCTTTGAAATTAGATTCATCTTGTTATAATGTAATTATAAAAATTTATAATATTAAGTATATGTGCTTTTTAAGCTGTTTTGTTGTCCAAGAAATTTGTGCCTAATTATTTTAATATCACATGTCATTCTAAACTTAAGACAACAATTTTTGATAGATATATCTTTAATTTGATCATTAATTCTTTTTTATTGTAAAGACTATGTTTTATAGGAAATCAAGTGTTTCATTAATTATCTTGATGAGTGGCAGAAATTATCTAAAGAAGCAAAATCTAATTTTATTACTGGCTCTACTTACTAAGGCTTAAAAATAACTTTAGCTGCTACTTTAGAAGTTTCTAAATTTTTAATTAATAAGTGTGTTTTACTTACTTAATGACTGCTAGATTAAATCAGGATTCTTTGGAGGTTTGGTATTTGATATTTATTCACTGTTTTTTAAATCTTGGAAGTGTTGTTTAGTTTATTCATCAATTCATTTTATTTTCAGAAATTTTTTGGAATTATGAGACATGCCTGTGGTTGTAATGATCATCCTAATTTATCTGTTTTTCTGCAAGAATTCCGTCTCATTGGAACAATATTCATTAATAAAACCACCCGAAAATTCAAATGTTGATGGATCAGGATTTCTAAAGACTTTATTAGAATTTGATTTCAATAACACTGAAAATACTAAAAAATTAGAATGGAATGAAAAGATAGATGGCATGATAGAAAATAGTTCCTATTTATTTCAGGCATCAGCAACTCTGCACAATGATCACAACTACAATATATTTGATTCAAATGATATGGTTGTAGGTTATTTTTCAGGTTATGTTGCTAGAAAGGCCAGAAAATTTACATCTTGTGAATCTTGCAGAAATGCTTTAGTTGATGAAATGGGGGATACACAATGCTCTACAAATGCTTTAATTGAGGCCAAAAATAACGGTGGTCTTCTAACACCATCCTCAAATCTTGTTTTACTCATAAATATATTAGAAAGTGCTGCAATGCAAGTTTTGAGCACAGAAAAGTTAAGCATCTTTACTTTAAATGCCAAATTTGAGTGCTTAGAAACTAAGAAATTAGCACTAGTAGGCTGCTTAAATCATCAACATTCTTTAAGTGCTTCAATCATAAATTTTTCTTTGATTACCAGGATGCATTTTATATGTGACAGAGCGAATAAAATTGATGCAGCCAAAGTTAATAAAACAAAAAATATAGAAAACTATCAAAGTTATCACAATTTTTTTTGTATAGGTGAGTCGCTGGAAGCTCACTGGTAGAGCACTAGCTGCCAATTTTTTATTTTTAATGAAAATTATTACTTTATCTTAGACGACTTGGGGACCACTCAGCCTCAAAACAATGAGGACCAGAAGTAATTCTGGGTAACATAGGCTGTCTGTGTACAGTGTCAACGACTTTTTTTCCATTGTTATTACTTTTAAAGCTCTACCTTTATGACACCTTAATCCAGGCTTTTTGTGCCTATGTTATATTATAATTTAAAAATATGCGCATGCAGATGTGGAATTGTATTTGTGTGTGTGTGTGTTTTCTGGCATTTGCCTGGGTAAACATTTAGTTGTTCTTGTAAAATTAACATTTATAATATTTGCATTTGGAAATAATTAAATATGTGTTCTAATAAGTATGTAATTATTTTCCATGTATTCATAAATTAATAAATTTCCACAACTTTACAGGGTTGTTAGATGAATCATGTGCATTAAAAATATTGAATATTTTATTTTATAATTTGATAACTGTTGTAATTTGAAGTATTTATATTTCTATTTGTTTATAAGTGCTAAAAATGTAAAACAATTTCAAATATTTGCATGATTTATTTAAGGAAATGTTTACTATAATTTTTATTTCTACCATATTTATATCATTTTAATTTGATCTTAAGTAACAAACTTAACATATACCTGTATTCTTTTTGTATTTATATTGAATTTGATCTTGCTAATTTTACTATAGATTAAATTCACTGTATTTTCAAATTATTCCTTTTTTATGCTATTACTCAGTTTTGTGTATTACTATGTATTTTTTTGATATTTAATAAAGATATTATTTTCTTTCAGCAAAACCCAAGTCGTTGTCAAGCAGAAGTAGATACACAATACAACGTGAGTGAAATTTCCATGACACAAATATTCATAACTGGACTGACATTGTTGGATGCATTGAACCCTATCCCATTTAACTAAATACTCTATTTTTCATGGGTTAATATTATTTTTAAAAAAGTGACTCAGTGAGGTAGGATATTTGGTTTGTAATTCACATTAAATGAAGCAAAGATTTAGTTTAATTTGCACTTTATGTTAATGCTTTCTTTTTAAAGAAATGTAAACTTAGATTTTTATTATATCATTCAGGAAAAATAATGAAAAATAAGAAAGCTTATTGTAGTAAGCTTTGTAACTAAATGTAAGAATTTAAAATTAGAATAACAAAAAATTTAATACTAAAATTATTTTCTATAAAAATCACTAGAATAATTAAATTGAAATGTAAAACTTATATTTGATTCAAATAAGATTAATTTTAATATAATTATATTTATATTTAAAAAAAATTGAATAGAATTTGATTTTCTTTTAAAATATATTGAATTTTAATTAATTATTCTAAAATAATTTGAAATTCAATTTCTAAATTTACAATTAATAGTAAAATGCTTTAAAATAATGTATCTATCAAAATATCTTTCAGCTTTATAAACTATCTATTAAATGGTTAAAATCACAGAAAATAAAAATAAATAATCAAGGGAAAAAATCAATAATTAAATATAACTATTCAAATAATATTGGAAATAGATACAATAAATTTTCTAAAATAAATGTGTTTCTCTATCCACAAAAACGAAATTAAAATTTGTTCTATTCTGCATAACACCTAACAATAAAAAGTCAGATTTTGTATTTTCATTATCATTTGTTTTACTATAATCAATGAAAGATTAATATTCAATATATTTATCATGTAAATTCAACTATTTCACATTATTTTCAGTTTCATTTAATTAATTTTTAAAGATTTTTATTCCCATAGACATGAATGCCTTTCCCACTCGATAGTGGTATCATGCATCGGTCACGCCGCCTAGCGGCAATTAAAATTTTGGCGTGCGTTATTTTCGGCAAGATGTACGTCTTATAAATATTGGTCTGTGATGGAAAGCAACGACCTCTTTTCTCCCTATTCCTCTTTTTTTGATTAATATCTGATTTATAGCCGCTTTTACAGCCAAGACAAAAGCATGATTTTGGCATTTTATTATAAGAAAAGTATTTAGAAATTACAAAAACATAAGTATCAACTGTAAAATGCTACACAATATAATGATAGTAAATTAAATCATAAGCACTTGAGATGCTTTTTACGCCGCCTGGTGTCGAAAATGTTCAGGAAAGTCTTCCAAGATGGCGTGTCATTTTTTGGAAGCCACCAATAGGGGAGTTGTTGGTCTATTGGTCATTGCTTTCCATTTATGATTTCTTTGAAACGTAAACATTAGTAGTCTGTGATGGAAAGCAACGTGATGGAGTCTGTGATGGAAAGTAAACTGAATTGTGTTTAGCTATAAGTAAAGTAAGGCCGACTTTCTAGATCAAGACATAGAATGGGAGAAACTATTCTCTATGTCTTAGTAATTTTACAGGAAGAAAATTTATTTTTGTTTTAAATTATAATCCACTTGCATTGCATTTTTAAATCAATTTAATATTAAAAATAATTTAACTTAATAACCACACTGATAAACGTTATTTGTATTGCCTTACTTTCAATACTGGTTTAAGAAATATTAATTTTGGTTCTGAAGCTTATTTATTGTTCAACAATAATGTAAAATATTGTCTTATTAATTTTTTAATAGTTTCGCATGGATTTTAAACATTTACTGACCCAAAAGAAAGTAATTAAGTTAATGATATGTCCAATGAGGAATACGCAAGTAAAGAATGAAATTGAAAGAGACATTTTTTCTCAAACCCAACATAATTTTGTTTTGCTTAGTCCATATTTTTAAATATAAATCTGCTTAAGCTTTATTTTTTAAATTATGATTCCCTTATATTTGTTTTGCTCTGCTACAGCCATTTTATCAAACACTGCCAACATATCAGAAAACAAGATGACACAAAAACAATGGAAACGTATTTAAATCAGTTCGCCAAACTAATTTAAGGTTGGGCTCATCGTGGCTTAGTGGTAAAATTAAATAATAGATTAAGTGGTACGTTAAGGTTCCGGATTCAATTCCAGCCAATGTTGAAACAAGGAGAAAAGGATGCTGTATTTCTGGCTTCAGCATGCTTGTCTGCCTAGGTGGGTTTATGAGAGTTTTCTAGGTTTCCTCCCTTGCGACACGAGAATACTGCCCCATTATCTGTGAAAAGTCCTCCTGAAAGCCATATTACGTAGTGACTGCTAAAATGTTTTACAACGACGTTCAGTCATTAGCCTGTCTACTACGTAGTGTCTAAATTGATTTAAGATAAGTCATTTTTCTCAAATCTCTGTCAAAGCGAAAAAATTTAGCTGAAACTTAAACATTTTTAAAAGTGTGAACAGAATATAAAAATTTCCACCGATTTTGTTGAAAAAAAACTTGAGCCTAGACAAACAGTTTTAAGATGCGTTTCAAGACAAATGTGTTTCTATAGCATCAAGAAGATGAATGAAAAATTCTGATCTGTAAGAGGCATTGATGCAGTATGATCTATTACAGATATCATTTCATCCCCTGAAGCTGTCATTCATGAATTTCTGAAATGATTCTAAGTAAAATAAACAGTTTCTTGAAGATTTGCGTCCAGTCATATAAAAGTTTTAAGCGATATATTGCTGTGGAAGCTATAAAAAATCGAAAAACTACTGGACACCCTAGTAGCAAAGGTTCACCGGTATTACAGTGGCCATTCACCGGTTTCACTGGTAACTCACTTTTCACCGAATTTTTTCAGCGGTCCGTGCCCAGTGACTTATACATGAGGCAGTCACTGTTTTTTCTACCGCAACTGTGCACGACATCTTTGTCGCCTGCTGATGGAGTGTTCTCTGGATGGCGGCTGTAGCAATTACTATTGAGACTGAAGGAAAGTAGAATCATACACATACTAATTAATAGGTCTACGCATGTGTGGTGGCCATATTTAAAAATCACTGTGTTATTTACCTTTTCTGTCTGATAATTTGAAATCTTGAAATAGCTCGTTATTAATTATATCATTTTAAACAGAAAAATTTGGTAAGTACTATAAATTATTTTAAATAAATAAGAAGTATATATCTTTAAAATGTCTATTTACTTAATTCTGTTGCATTATTTGTTACGAAGTTAATTTTTATTGTGTGTTTGTAAAATTAAGTCAAAATAAGCAATGCACAAATAAAAATCTATTATAAATAATATGAATTCATTTTAGTATTCAATTTTACTTTAGTTTGTTCATTGTATTTGATATTGAATTCATAATAATCTACGATTAATGTGATGATTAAAAAGCTGTAGCCACTCTAAAATGTTATGTTGACAATTTCTTTTGTACATTTTTGATGTGTGTGATTTTTAATTGCATTTCCTTTTTGTTACTAGCAAGCATTCGTGAAAGTCAAAATTAGTTCACTCCAAATGAATTGGGAAGGGAATGCGATTTATTTTTTTCGTCAAGAACAAAACCAGAAGTCCAGTAGCTTGCGAACCGAAAGCTATGAAAATAAAATGTCTAGTTTTAATAAAAAATATGAAAAGAAAACAAATACGTAACTCATTGTATCAAAATACTAAATCCGAACGATGTTGTGTTATGTTTGCGGGAAAAAAGGGGAAATTTTTCATTATACTCGTGATTGTCCAAGGCGCAAGGGTAAAAATGAAAATTTAAAATATGTAGTCAGAAAAACACTATCGGAAGTGAAAGCGAAATCAGATAAGAGTGTATAAAATCAATTAGAATTTATAGAATTATATATTGATGACAAAAAAGTAAGTTGCTTAAAAGATTTGAAGAAAATGAGCTTATTATTGTTAAGAGTTCTTTTTTTCTGCATACGCATTCTAAAGGACTACTGAAGTTCAAACTTGTTTCGGCCATAAAGTTCTCGTCGAAGTGTCTGTGTTTAGCTTTTTATAGGCGAAAATCCCCAAGTAGGGTTAGAAGCAGCAATGTGTGATTCACTGATTGTTGACTGCATCTTCCCTAATTGGTATTTAAAAGTGCCAGAAAATAGGAATTTTGTGAATATGTCAAGGTCAAGTGACGTCAGCTCACTCAATTCACTGAATAAGGAGGATTCTTATTTTGTTGAGAATAGTTTTTTGTCTTTTATTTTTGCGGCGATTAGTGCCCTCACTAATCGAGGTTATAAATTTAGCCCATATTATTAACGAAAAAATACGCGACAGTGTTCCGAATTTAATTATAAATTACAAACCATTTAAAGAGCCATATAAAACTGATTTAAAAATAAATATTATATGAAAAGATAATTTGCCGGTTTCACAGCACTGTAAAAGAATTTCTTTTTCGGAACGAGTTTATGTTCCTGCATCCGCCCGATCCAGAGGATCATGACTAAGGTGTTGTTGTTGCTGTTTTACCAGCATATTTCCCTGTACTTATATATATATATATATATATATATATATATATATATATATATATATATATATATATATATAGCCCAAAGATAGACTGTACCAATTATATATAGGAGAAAACAATCGGGTGAGACTTTTCAAAATTTGGAAGCATGGACTAAACCCATGCCACCCCTACCTGCCACCCCTAGACGTATTATTTTACTTGGAGAACATTGCGATCACGATATATTTAACGTGTCATATCTGCCTTTAATGAACACGATGAATCTTCAGTTTAGTCTGAATTCAAACTTACTTCGTTTTCGAGGAGAGTGACTGATTACTTTTTGACTTGAAATGTACTTCACAATAGTTATACAAGTGAAGGGAAATCCTGCATAATTGAAGAAAGCCGCAATATTTATTGGTATCTTACATAATGCAGCAGTAAAAAATGCACAGTAAAGCCTCATTTAATTGCCTTAACTTGGAACTTTGATAGTTACTGTCTATAAAAAAGTATAAAAAGTGGTTATGATCTACAAGATGAGACTATTTGCACTGTCTATAGCGATAAATTTCATAAGCTAGTGGCATTATCTCGAAACCCTGATTAAATATGGAAAAATTCAATTACAAAGTCGTAGAGCAGTACTGGTTTAATATATAAAGTTTCATTAAATCCACTAATACAAAATGTCGTTTGTATTGAATAATAATGTTATATTTAATATAAACAACATTTTACTTGCATAAATGCGAAAGAAAAGATGTGCATCACACGTAGAGGTTTAATGATGAGTTTCAATGCAACTACATTTTCAAATAAGCAAAAAGGAGCAATTAATTGTTTGTATACTTTATTTTTATTGTCGGTACTCAATCTACTCTTCTGTCATGAATTCTTGTCTTTCCATGTCTCGGCTTGTGTGTTTCGAATATCTCAGTTATTATCATTGAATAATGGATTAAATGAATCATTGATACTGGATAGTATGCTGGTCTGCCTTTATTTCGGTACCAACTCTTTCATAATTTCCAACAGATTAAATAATACACTCTAGAACAGCTTTATACATCGAGACGCATATAACATAATCTCATAAAAAAGGTCTGATTAGGATGTCCTTAAGATTGCCATAACAAGCATTAATTAACCAACTCACCTATTGACAAACTAGTAAATCAAGTAAGATCTCAACCAGATCATTTTATACGATACATACTTCCTTTCGGTTAATCTATGTTTCATAAATCTAAATTATATGAGTAAAAATTTCAGTTACATTTCTGATTCCCTTTGAAATTACATCAGTCTTAACGTCACTGAGCGTCTTTAGGAAATATTGTGTGTAGTGGTAATGCTTGATAGTAATGAACAACTGCTTACTTTATGATATGTCATTCTCTGCTTTTTACAGATCATTTTCGATACTCAACTTTCTTCTGTTAAATCTAAGATTTGTGAGAACATATGCTATGCTTTGTTCAGGTTGTATTTTCCACGCGATATCAGCTATTTTGCCAAATTACAATTAATAGGTCATCCAGTCTATTACTGTAAGTCGTTTTCAAACACAGTGATTGTCTTTTATGACTGATTTGATCCTGAAGAAGAAAGTCTATGATAACTTGAAGGCCACCTTGTAAAATAATGGTTCTGAATTTAAGGACGCAGCTGAAAACTCAGCTTATCATTGAAAAAATGAAGGGAAGAGATTCGAATAACCAATCAGCAGACTGGCTAGAGTCAGGTACAGTAGGGCATGCAAATGTAAACAATATAGTGAAGTGGGTGACTATTGAAAGAATATAAGGCACGATGACGTTGTACAGAGTATTTTTGTAACACTGTTTCCGCGATAAACATATATTTAAATTGCGTCTAATTGCTGCTGTAATGTAATGTATTTAATTTACAATTTTGTAGTCGACATCTGAAGGACTTTACTTGCGGTCAAATAGTTGGGAAATTGGAGGAAAGTGGAAATGAGATTAGTAAGACTATAGAGTTGTCTGTACCTAGTCCTGAGTTGGGCTCTACCAATGGGCTACAGCGTATGTCACTCATAGCATCTTTTCACAAGCTTAGAGAGCATTACAAATGATACAAATAACTGTTTGAAATCTTAGCAGTCGTAGTTCAATCAAATAACTGCCGCAGATGATTACTATATTTTTTATAAGTGAGAAGGAATAAACACGGAATAAAACCGCATGACATTTACAGCAGACTACTGGACACACAAATCACGTTTTACAACAGACAGGAGGCTCACAATGATAGTTTGTAAGACAAGCAATAGTATATACCTTACTGATTGTCTTACAATATCACATTTGTAAGGTAATTAGAAAGGTATTTGCTATTAATGCATGCACAGCGAAAACAGTATTCTCTGTGATACCAATGACATTAGAATTAGAGAGAAAAGTAATGGCATCGAATACTTTGATGATCAGATTTGATTTAACAAGTGGTTCTTTACTCATACTCACGTAGAGAGAATTGAAACTCCCAATGATACCCAGTTCGAATTACACTTATGAAAGAGTTTTCGACTAAACTTTTTTGCAGTGGTAATTTGTATGTAAAGTAATTCTGAATTAATTTATCTTATATTAGTTTGGCACGAATTGATTTAAATGCGTTTCAATTTATTTCATGATATTGTTGACAGAGCTTGTTACTGTGGCTGAAGCCGATCAAAATAAAAAATAAAGCAAAATTTGAAAAGACGGTGAAAAATAGCAATTATTTTATAAAAATATGAACAAACCAATACAAAATGATTCAAATACAAAACAATATTGAATTTGAAAAGAAATAGTTTTTTTCGGCATCACTTTTTTATTCGTCTTTATTATTTGCATTATCCTCATCTTAATTGTTTTCATTCATACAAATGTTTTAAAAATGTACTCATAAAAAAATTTTGAGATATAAATGTAATATACACTACTGGCCATTAAAATTGCTACACCAAGAAGGAATGCAAATAACAGAACGATATTTATTGGACACATACATTATAGTGGAAAGAACAAGTGATTAGATTTATAGGAAAATAGGATGTATAGATCTTGAAAAATCAGTACTCAGAGCAGCCACCTCTGGCTGCAATAACAGTATTTATCCGCCTAGGTATGGAGTCAAACAGAGATTGTATGGCATGTACTGGGATCTCAGTCAATGCAGCTTCAACACTATGCCACAGTTCATCGACAGTAGTGGATGGTGAGTGATGGTGTGCCAATCGCTCGGCAACCATTCACCACACGTTCTCAATTGGTGACAGATCAGGAGAACGTGCTGGCCAGGGTAACAGTCGAACGTGTTCTGTAAACCTGTTCTCGAACCTGTTCTGTTCAAGGAAGTTCAGAACAGTACGGGCAACATGCGGTCGTGCATTATCCTGTTGAAACAAAGCATTAGGGAGGCCTCGAAGATAGGGCAGAGCCATGGACCTTAACACATCGGAAATGTAACGGTTGCTGTTCAAAGTGCCGGTAATGCGAACAAGAGGTGATCGAGACGTGTATCCAATGGCACCCCATAACATAACTCCAGCAGATGGGCCAGTATGACGATTTCCAATGCAAGATGGCAATGCCTCCAAACACGGATGCGGCCATCATGGTCCTGTATACAGAACCGAGATTCATCTGTAAAGATGACGTGATGCCATTCCCGCGTCCAGGTTCGTCGCTGATCACACCATTGAAGGCGCTCCTGTCTGTGACGCAGCGTCAATGGTAGCCGAAGCCATGGTCGCCGTGCACACAATCCATGCTGCTAGCAAACGTCGTCGAACTGTTCGAGCAGAAACTTGTTGCCTTGCAAATGACTCCATTTCTCGACTCAGGGTTCGTGACGTGGCTGTACGATCCCTTGTGACCATGCGGATAAGATGTCTGTCTTCTCTGCTGTTAGTGATGGGGGGTCGCTGAGATCCTGCATGACATTCCGTATGATTGTCCTGAACCCATCGATTCCATATTCTGCTAACAGTCGTGGGGTCTCGACCGACGCGAGCAGCAATATTTCGGTACGATAAACCGCAATCCCGGTAGGCTATAATCCTTCCTCGATCAAAGTCAGACACGTGCTGATAGGCATCTCTTCTTCTTACACGAGGCATTACAACAACTTTCTTTGCCAAAAACAACGTTGAAACGGAAATTGAGTATGAGAAAACTGTTGTCAGATCTCTGGTTTTATACACATTTTATATGTCGCTACTGTCGCCTGCTTTGTATGAATGCGCTGAAAATCTAATCATTTGCATATCACAGCAAGTTCTACCTGTCATGCAAATTTCACGTGTGTGGTGTGCCGCTTTCCTGGTGTAGCAATTTTAATGGCCAGTAGTGTATAATATCAACGAGCAATATAAATAAATTTCAAAACTAAATATTTTTCAAATCAATTTCAAGAGTAAGACAATGTAAACACTGTGTCCAGCATGGTGTCAAATAAAATTTAAATTTATTTAGAAAATACAATATGAATGTGCAAAATTTGACTTTCCAGCCTTCATTTCTTTCAAGATTGTTCATTTTCACTCTTTCGGGACTTGGTCTCCGCCATGTAAAGACGTGCCCAGCCACGTTCCTCAGAGATCCTGTTATTGAGCTGCCTCCAGTAGCGAATCTTCTAACAGGAAAACAAACAGCAGTTTTCACTGCTATCAAGCGACTGTTAGGATAATAATTTAAATTTTATTTCGGATTGGAAATAGACCGAACGGACTGTCTCCAACAACATCTGTATGAACTAACTAAGACCGAATTGGAAGAGCTTATACTAAAGAACAAAGACTCTGCAAAGTCCAAAGAACACATGCAATCCATTGTCTCTCTAGAAGATCTGATTCTGATGGCCAAATAGCAAATAGAAGCTAGAACTGCTAACTTCAGAGAAACTCAAAAGCCATCTAGTGAAGGTAGCTATACTGTTTCTGATCTGGCAGGCCCCCCTTCAAGTTAGTGAACCTAATGTAACTAATGCTAACGTTAAACCAACTAATGTTGCTGAACCATCTAAAACTAAAAAAAAAAAAAAAAGAAAAAGCAATCAGAACCCCAAAAAAGCAATCAGAGGATTTTGTTAAACTAAAAAAAAGAAGAAAAAAAAAACGCCAAAGTTATGTTGGAGGAACCATCGGTCCCCGTAACTACGAGCAACCCCTTTGCTCATCTTAACTCCGCCCAGGAGCCAGAGCAACCCCTAGTTATAGTCCCCCGTAGAGGAGAAAATTCCTCCTATTCTAGCAAGATATGGAGATGAACCTATCAAATTTATTGGAAATTTGAAAACAAATTTCAACCATGAATTTGAGTCCAAAACCACTGGTCACAATTTGAAAATCTTTGTAAAAACTCCAGAAGCCCACAGGGAATTAACCAAGCTATTTAATGATCAGTTGATTGAGAGTATATACTCATTAAAAATAAAAATCAGAAGCCCAAAAAATATATGATTCGGGGTCTCCCCATCACAACTAAAATTCAAGACATTGAAAATAAATTAAATCTAATAGGATTTCAAGTCGCTAAAGTGAGTCAAATGATTCATCCCAAAAATAGCAAACTCATGCCCTTATTTTTGGTAAACATCTTTTCTGAGCCCGAAGGGGCATCTATGTATATGATATCTAAACTCTGCCATATTTCTGGAGTGACAGTGGAGCACTACAGTGGAACACTACAATGGAAACAAATCGGTAATGCAGTGCTTCAACTGTCAGCAATTCTACCACTCGGCTGATATGTGTCATTTAAAATCTAAAAGTGTTAAATGTGCTAGCGCACATAACACGAGAGACTGTCCTCACAATAAAGTGGAAACACCAAAATATTCAAACTGCCAGGGTAATCACCCTGCCAATTATAAAAGCTGCCCAAATTTTCCCAGGCCAAAGCCAGCCAAATTCATAAAATCCATTACGGGCCTGAAAACCCAACAAAAATCCAATATAGTGAGACCAGGAGTCTCGTATGCGAGAGTTACCTCCCCCACCGCTGATACAGAACAAACTTCCCAGATAGTTCCTTCAGAATTACCTGGAGATTTTTCAGACTTAATTATTCTAATTAATGAAATAAAAGCTATTTTTAAGGGCATACCCATTAAGAAATTAATAAATGAACTTAAAGAAATTAAGTCCCCTATGGACAAGCCATTCAAATTAACTCAATGCTTTCAAGATATAGAAAAATTAATTTAACTTATGTAATTGTACCTAAGCATTAAATATACATAATTCCTTACTTATTATTAAATTATATTAAAATTCTATATATTTTTAATCAATATCTTACTTTAAATTCAAGCAATTTACTCAACTTAAATTTTTACTAAGTTCCTCCTACTCAAGTTTTTAACCAATGATATGCCAGTCAGTTACAGCTATAGTTTACAAATTCATTTCCAGCTCCAGTAAAGGATGAGGTCCCATGGACCTAGGTACCTCGAGGAAACAGGCGCTGCCAGCCGAAGTTTGTCAAGATGGTTCAGGCATGGGTGCGATTTATTTCGACAAGGTTTCCTTATTAACATGCATTTTTAAAGAATTGGTATTGGTCCTCAGTTCTTTATTATGGACAACAAAGTTTTACATCATTGTATAGTGACTGTCGAATATATGTTAAACGTATTTATTGGCTGACAAAGTTCTCGGATCAAAATTCAATCAAACACTTTAGTGAGACTCTTGGAGATATTTCAATAGCTGGCAGCAACAATTTCAAAACTCCGAATGACGATTCTACGAGAATAAACAACCATGCTTCAACAGTTTGTTGACAATCCTGTTCTCAGAATTAACCAATGGTATAAATCTTACATGCATTATTACTCAAGGGTGATCCTTTCCGCTTCAAGTGTCTGAGTGATCCTAGTTTTTTTATTTCCATTTAGATTTCAGTCTTATTTAAAATTGTACCCGAAACTAACTTTTTATCATTTGAATTTATTTTTTGGTTACTAACTCTATGTTCTTAGGTCTTAGAAATGCTATGGTGTTATATGCGTTGATTTTGCTTTTATCTCTAATTTTAGATTAAAAAATCCGTCTTGATATCAATTTTTGTAGACCATTGTAAACTACTTTTTATAGGGAAGTGTGTTCATGAGCGATATTGAACTGGCACCAAGGGTACAAGTTCTCAAAACGCTGAGATTATATTCCGCCATATTTTTATTTGCATAGAACACAAGTTGCATTTGCTCCGTGTACTATCGATTAAGAAATTTGTGTTAGTTACTGTTTGCAGACTGCTATGTTTACTTTGTATTGAAGTTTTATTTATTCAAAAATCAACAGTTCTGTGGTAATCGCTTGTGAGTGATGAAATTTTGAGTGACTTTGAGATACGACCCTATCAGATTTCGATAACAAGCATCTTAAGGATTGAACTTAAATTTTATCTCATTCGAGGAGTATACGCTACCATTAAGCCACGAGTAAAGCAAGCATTTTGCTGAAGTTGAAAGTATCTTTTCTAACGCGTTACAGGTGTAACATTATTAAAAGTCCCATATAAGCCAATGATCATTGTACCCATAATTTTCTTCATATATCTGTTTAATTTTCAAGATAGAATACTTTTGAATTTTATCTCTAGGGATAAGCAAGTATTCTCGTCTTGTAGTACATAACCACTTTCTCACATTCTACACTTTTTTTTGACCATTAGTGTCGGTGTATCAAAATTAAGAGGGTAAGAGACTGGATTTTATACTGTACCTTGTATATCTACAATGTTAATAAGAAATAATTGCTTTTAAAATCAAAATTGTCTATAGAATAGACTATCTAAAGTTTGCCTTGAATCATGTCAATGAATTTACTGACATTAAATAACGAACTTTTTAGATGAAAAATTGGGTCATGATATTATTATGACATTTATAATATACTAAATATAGTAATAAAGTGATGGAAGTGTCATCATACACACAAATTTATCTCAAAGAAAGAGGCATGATATTGGTGCCAGATTTTGATTTATAGATGCCATATCTAGTTTAGAGTAAGGGTAAAATCCTATTTCTGAGATATATAATACCGAAAGAAACTTACAAAATATTTTCTTTTCTCAGTGAAAAGGAAAATTTGATCAAGAAAAAGGAAAATCGCATTAACATATTATGAGTGTCCTCAAACTTTTAAGATTCGAGAATGTCAACTAATAACATTTTAACTATGGAATAGTCAGTGACCTGTCTAGACATAACAAGTAGCGATTAAAAATTCTGCAAGTATGTATCCATCTTATCGAGAAACTTTTATGCAATATTTTTAGCGTCTGCATTTTTTATCGTAGATTAAAAATAAGTACAGTTTTAAAATATCTTAATTTTATAAATATTAATTGTTAAAATTGAAAGTATGAAAAAATTGTAAGTTTATATACAGCCTAATAAATTGAAAGAGAAGGAATTCGAAAAATTTAAAAAATTAAATATTTTTTCAAAGTATAGTATCTTATAAATGTATATATACAGGGGGATTCTAACTTGTGTTTTTACAAATTATAATAAGGGTGATAGTATCCATCCCGACAAGCAATAATTATATAGGAAAATAAGGCCGCATTCCACTTTGAGAGGTAGAAAAGGGGAATATCAAAATTCTAACCTGAACTTACAACAATTTTGAAAAAGCAATGAATAACAGCCAAGGCTGCACAATAAGATTTTTTAGTGAAAAATTCACAGCAAATGCTCTAAATGTCAACCAAATGTGTCGTTGCACAGAACACTGGGCCAGATTCAAAGATTCCTGGTGTCGCGTTAATTTTTTCTGTGATAATAATGATTCTTGTCACGAGATATTTAGCTGAGCCCATAAGTATCTCGTACACCAAGATTTTATTTACCCGTAGAAGAAAAAAAAATCCATTGAGTTGAGATCCAGTGAACGAGGAGGCCAAAGCCACGGGTACACCATGGTTGATCTATCTTGCGGGATTTATAGCATTCCAGAAGTTACGGACCGCGCGCCGCGCGCGCGCACTCGCCAGTGAGGAGAAAACGTGCTGGAGAACCCTCGTGAATAAATCACATATCTCTGAATGAGGAGTGGAACAGCTTACAATAAACTGAGATGGACTTGTTTCAAGAAAATACGATTTAGTTGCGTCGGTCAAGCGGTCTAGCATGATGTAAGGGCCTAGCAGGTAATCACCATGGATACTTGCTCAGACCTTTATCAAACTTTCTGCTGATGCCTACGATATGATGGAAATTACTGTCAGAACAAAGATATGATTGCCACCTTGGATATGGATGTTTGTAGTGTTTCGGAATCTACTTTAAACCGTAGGTCCGGTCTAATTATCCCTCGTGAGCAAAAAATGACCGTTGAGCGACAAACAAACTATACCAAACCAAACCAAAGATATGATTGCGCATGTTGAAAATGCCTTCTCTGCTGAATGTTGCATCATCATTAAATAATACTAATGCAAGAAATCATGTATTATTATCCTTCCTCCCCAGCATCAATATACAAAGTCTGCCAAGTAGGGATAATCATTTGCGTGCAAAGAATGTGCTTTTTGCACGTATTAGGTGTACATAGGTTCTTCGCATAAAATACGCTATATCACTGGCTGAGAAATATCCATTTCTTTTGCCATCACTCACGTACTTGTAGAAAGAGCTACTTCAAATCTAGCTAAAACTAGCTCTTTCATTTCTGGCGTTCGTGCATTTAGTCAATGTTCTGCATTGCTGTTTGAGGTGGTAAACGAGCTCATTTTCCGAAGTCTTCGACCAACCTTGAAAAAATTAGGAATTATTTGGAATATGACGAGTTGGAAACAGAGATTACATCTATGTCTCATTATTTCCATTCCCAAGAATTTTGAACCACAGAAATTTACTTCGTAATTCTTGGAACAAGTCGGAAAATTAGTTGAATATTGGGAATTTTGAGGGAATGAAATCCTCCAATCACATTTTTTCATGACATCAATATCTCCACCTACAGCTTATCGTCATCCACCGAAATGACGATATTGTACCCTTAGCTGGAGGGGGATGCCATGTTGTTGTTTTAATTGCTTAGCTTTGGTGATGGAATGTAGCATTTTGCCATCACCACTGATATGGTAACATACCCATTTAATGAATAAATTGACTTCTTTTGTTCAAATATTGAAAAAATAATATATACTTTTAGACAGCTATTGTTATTGTAATTAATAATTATGCATGGCCTCCATCTTTGTTGCAAACATTTTATTGCCATAATCGGTAGTAAATATTATAAAATAAATATATTATTTATTTATTTTAGTAAATACCTCATAAAATAAAATTCAAAAACTTTTAAATCATTTAAAAAATTTTTAAAAAGTTTTCAAAATTTCCAAATTTTAGAGGGAAGAAACCCGTTTTTTTCCATAGAAACCACTGTTCGTACAAATATCATGTTTCACGTAAATTTCCTTTTACTTCATCATAAATAAGGTGCATATCTGCCAATTCCTCGTACGCGTACTCCGCATAGGATTCATAAAATGTTTCAGATGGTGTTATCAAGAAAATACTTGAAGTGATGACGTTCTACCATTTATAAAAGAAACATTTGCTCTGATTGACTTCTTTTACCCCTAAAGCCCGGACAACACAAGCAGATATTGACTAGCATAAAGAACATTGTGCATCCAAGATGCCCGATAGGAGTAAAACTCATCTCCTCGTGAACCTTAGGTAGTCCGCAAATTCGTAGATGATCGCATGAGACTTGTCTCGCGAGCCAAGCTGAGCATCTCGTGAAAATCGCATCAGACCAAATGACGTCATTGATGTCTTAGGTACGTCAGAAAAAGGGTGGAGCGCGAGACAATTCTTGATTTCAAGCAGGTTCGAAATATCTGGCAACATTCCGCGAGACAGCGCTCTCATTGGTTTAAAATTCCATGACGTCAGATACAATGTTTTAGCTACGTCACATTAAGACATCGATGAAATCGCATTTGTCTACTATAAGACGGCGTCTTGATCGGATCGTCTCCCGAATTTGCGGCCTGCCTTACGCATGCGAAGATGTCGAGAGTACATGATCCCCCTCGATTTTTGAAACCCTTTGTTCTTGCTTGATGAGTTTATACATTCCTTTTTTGCCTCTCAGAGTGGACTGTGACCTTAGGTTCTACATTACTTATTGCTCCTTTGGATGGCTACTATCACCTCTCTTAATTTGCAAAAATAATTTAGAATCACCTTGTGTGTATATGTGCTTTCCTGTTTATTATCGATAAAATTTTTTGGAAAATATTAATTATAAATATTTAAATATTTGGAAAATATTAATGGAAAATATTTAAATAGAAACAACAAGGGCTCTTAATCACCAACATTCTTAGGGAAGAAGAAATTTTAACAAAAAATTAAATAAATAAAAATAAATATATATAAAGACATTTAGTAATTTTTTTGGACATCCAAGTGATACCTAAGAAGAAAATTAAGGAAGCAAGACTTGATAAAGAACAATATAAATTTTTCTCTCTATCTTGATTCGAAATCTGATTTTTCAGTGTTAAGTTTCTTCTTCTGTATATTTTATATGCATTTCCTTATTTTATACTTTAATATTAAATATTTTATTATACTGGTTGTAATAAATAGAAAAATGTGTCAATTTCCACAAATTAATGGGTCACTAGTGAAATTTTTGCGAGGACACCCATTAATAAATAAATTTTTTTCCATATATAACTCATTCAAAATATTACACTCATTAACAGAAGTAATTTTTCACTGGACTCCTAAAAAGTCTGAGGTCCTAGATATTTGCCAGCTCCTCTAATTTATGAGAGTTAAAGCATAAAGTTACTAGGTGTTATGTATTAATATACTGCAGCGTTGTAAAGTTTTAATAACATCGTATTAACTTGAAAGGCAAACATTTTTATAAGAGATCAAATAGTTATATTTTATTATATTTCTTATGTGCAATAGAAGAAATCGGCACACACACATATATATTATCTACTATTTTTATGTAAGATTGATCTTAATCATTAGTTAAAAATGATATGTCTAACTCAAAATGAGATTTTCATGTCAAGACTGGATTAAGACTCAGATCAATTCTGTACACAAATAAAAATTTGCGCTCTTTTGGAAATACAATGAATGCATTCTAAAACATGTAGGGTATATGTGATTTTCTTAAATTTTTTAACTCACACACATTCAAAAATTAACAGTGTAACTTATTAACAGATACAAATAATTACTCTTATGTAAAAATGAATTAAAAAATAGCTAATGAGAGTACAATTCATATAAATTTCTTCTTATGAATTTTGTTCAGAGAATTCTTTGATCAGTACAGAAACCTTTGAACTGTTATTGGTTTCCTTATAGCGAGATTTAACAATCTTGTTTAACTTATCATTCTTCGAAAATAATTCTTGATTATTTTTAATTTAGAAAAACTGTATTCTTCAGAGACAGTTATTATTGGAAGTGTTAGTAAAATTCTTAGGGCAGTGTTTAAATTTGGAGTTGAGCAAGCTTCATTTTTATAATCCATTTAAAATTTTCATGGATTGGAAATTTTTTTCAATAAAGAATACAGAAGGATATTTCATTATAAAATTCCCTCTATCTTTTAAAATTGGTTTACAAACTTTTGCAATCGTCCAAATTACAAAAGAACTAACATCTTGCACAGTTAAAATATGTTATAAAAATAAAAATTATGATATTGCAGCTGACATTATCTTTATTTCAAAGATTTGTCGTAATGTCAACTAAGTTATATATATATATATATATATATATATATATATATATATATATATATATATATATATATATATATATATATATATATATATATATATCAAATTGTCAACGAAAACGATATCTAAGAATTAATTTCAAAACTTTTTTAAATGTATCTGTTTTGAATGCTCTTTTGTCAGCATCGACAAGGATAGAACTAAAATGAATGTGCAATTTAAATTTTTAAATATATAAATAATTAGAACTTTTCGAAAGTTTGCGAATGTAATATAATAATTTTTCTCTTTCATGAGCTTACTAATGTCATTGATATGATTTAGTATATCCATATACCATATCATTACATACATTTCATATCTCAATGGCTTCATTCTATCATTTCGACATTCCTACTTAGTATCATTGAGAAGAATTAAGATAAATTGTGTTTTTTTTCCCCAACGAAAATGGTCTACCTGAAAGTCAACAGAGAAAATATATAGGTAAAATTTTACACAATGTTAGAGAAATTTTAATTATGATTTGGGCACATATTATTTACCACAAAGTTAAGACAGTAACTACAGCATGCTACGAAAAAAGCACGAGAATTGATGATTCTAATCTTTGCTTCCAACTCCGCATGCTTTCCTGTTATATTTTCTTCATTATCGTATCATTGTCTTCCTATGTTTGTCAAAAGTACCCAAGTTTTCTAATTCATAGGTGAAACTGAAAAAGTAACCTAGTTGATCTTTCAATCAAAAGGAAGTTCAAAAAAATAAAAAAGGCCCTTTGTACCTTTGGCTACAAGATATTTTACTCATTTTCAGTGACTTTTGTTACTGCTGATTGATTATTTTGTATAGTTGTTTGAACTAAATTTATGAGTATTAATATCAGCATAGTAAAAGAAGATGAAATTTGGAAATTTCTTGTTGTCTGGGCAATCTAAACATTTTTCAATACGTTATTTTTTTTTTCAAATAATGGTGAAATATTTGTTATCGTGGATGGAAGGTTTGCAATGGTGAAATTGCTTTGATTTATCTGTATTATTTTTTAATCAGTTGCTGCAAAGATAGCTTTGGAGTGTTGTGTGACTGTTTGGTCACATTAAATTTCAGTTCAAAAATTTAAACTTCAAAAATCTGAAAGGAAATAAAGCAAAACTCACAAAACCTAAGAAAGAATGGAAATATTTTAAATATATTTTTTGTTGAAATAAATTTTTCGAAACATTGTTAACTAAAATAGACATGCCAATTTCAAATTTTTAGTTAATTTCTTTTTATCACGTCAGATTTTTTTCTTTGTGGTTCACTTTTTGTTGACTTTTACTTCATTGTGAATTTAATGTTTTCTATCATTAAAAAAAAAAGATTAGACATTTTTTGCCAGTAAATTGTTTTAAGACATTCTATTTTTGAGATAGTGAATTTCTTTATCACTTTAATTAATATACTAAATTTATACATTATCAATATTTTAATGGAAAATTAGAAACTGAACATTTTAAGTTGTAAATAACAATTACAACTTATTAAAGAGAAGAGCTGGAAATTTTTTCACAGAAGTAATTTGTTTGTGCTAATTCCAACTTACAGATGAATGTTCTGCCGCTCACCTTGTTTAGTGGTCAGCGTGCCTAACTGTGGGTAGGGAGGTCCTGGGTTCAAATCCCGGTTGAGGCATGGATGTACTTCTTCTCTCTCTTGCTTTTGTCTTTTCCTTGAATGAATGGCTTGTGAATGGTTGCCTACACTATAAGCGGGATAATGGCATGGATTATGGCATGTGTGTACTAAGGAAGTCGGATTCCACATCAAATTAGCAGAGCTGGCAGCCGAATGGTTAGCGCTCTTGCCTTCGGTTCAACATTTCGTGGGTTCGAATCCCACCTTGGGCATGGATGTTTGTAGTGGTTCGGAATCCACTTTAATTCGTAGGTCCCGTTCTAATTATCCCTCGAGTGCAAAAAATTACCGTTGAGCGACAAACAAACCAAAACCAAATCCACATCAAATTACTGTTCAGTTTGATAAGTGTGAGATAGCGCACCTGATATCTTCAGCCTACCTGGCACAAGACAACAACAACCGAATTTTTCTAAGTGAACTGTTAACATGGACACAGTTGAATCGCTTGCGTTGATCTTAAAACAAGATACTTCCGTTTTGAAAGTTAAATACCAGAAAGTCCTTCCTAAAATTTAACAGGTGTCAATAAAAACTTTAGTGTCGCAAGCAAAAACATAAGAAAGTCTACATGCAGTATTTTTACAAGGAACTGAAATAAGAATGCTTACAAAATTTATTCTAAATATTTACGATAAGGTTCAAAAAACTTTTAAAAAAATGTTATTAAAACACTTTAGAAATTCATCTTGGAGATGCGTGTCAAGTAATAGCAGCTACTTTCCCATGGCCTTGAAATGTAATCTTTGTATGCGATTTCACTTCGAGAAATAGGTAACAGTCATAAGGTAGTTAAATCTGATAAAAAAGGAGGATAACGAATCACAAATACACATTTAGAAACCTAAAATTACCAGAGTATTTGAATTTTGTACACATTTTTCTATAAATTTTCCATCAAAATTCAATAAATTTTGTTATTATTGATCTTATAATCATCTCCTGCAGTAGTCTGACCAAATCACAACAGTATTTTTTCTTAGAGTATCATTTACTTTAATTACTCCTTTAGATGACTGATAACTACTCGAGTGACCGGTATGTCAATCATCTTTCAAAATTTCCTTTTCACATTTAAACCAATCTAAAACAGACGGGCAACTTAGGTATGTGTTGCGTTCACCTTAGGTAATTTCGTACAGCATTTCATTGCTTCATTGTCTATTTTTCCGAACCTGAAATGGAGTTTTTTGTTCATTTGCTATTTGATCTTTCTTATCTCCGACATGCCCACGTTAAACTACTGCAACAAATCAGATCCACTTATGATTGTGCAGTCGATAGAATCATGAAATTTTGTTGCATTGAGAAACGAAGTCTAGGCTTTTCTCATAACTATTTATGAATATAGCGCACAACCTCTTAATCAATAATTTAACAGATCCAAGAAAGTTGAGATAACTTTACTTGCTATTTGTACTTATAAGAATTAAAATACCTGAAATGCATTTTTTGTCATCCATAATGTTTATCTAAGAATTCTCACAAGTCGCTTATTGACAGAGAAAAGATAATATTGTTATATTTTCATACAATATCAGATCAGAAAAATATTATTTGTAAATATAAAATAAGTTTTTTAGTTTAATATAAAATCAAAATACAAAAATAATGTTCCAAAAAATCCTTCGTTCTTTATGAAATATATTGAATTTCATATAAAATAACCTTCATTATGCAAAAACTTTTCATTTTAAAATTAAGAAATGAATTTTTTCCTGAAACTCAAAAATATTCTGGCTACGTAATGTTAAAGACATGAAAGTTCATTAACGGTCATATGCTTCTTTCTTTACACGTTATATTATCGGCTAATGAAAATATGTTTACATTTTTGATGGCAGTCTCTCTCAATTTATAAAGTAAATTTCCGATAGAAATACATTTGTACTTAATATTAGCCTTTTTTATTACTAGAATGCATTTTGATCAAAAGATTTGTATTGTAAATGAATGAACCTTTGTTCAGTAGGTCACAAAAGTTATCTAAACTAAATAATCAATGTAGTATAAGAGCAAATGTATTTCGTGTTTTTAGATATAGATTTGTTTCCTGCCTCATTCATGCTTATTGTGTAGCGCAATACAATCTATTTCCTGAAAATGAATAAACTCGTTTTTTTTTTCCTTTACCGCATTGAAGAACAAAATTATTTCTGTCATTTACCAGTTTTAATGTTGCAAAGAGTTTGAAATATTACCTCGTTTAATATTATTTTGATATTGTAGGATGCATAATGAAGGTAAGTTTTATTTCGAAAAACCATTTAACTGTAGTAAAATTTTATTAATTAGCTAGACAAAGAATGCATTTTAGTTTTGATACAGGAGCTAGATTTATTGTTAATCAGTGAAAATTAATTAGAATCATTTGAATTCATTTTTACATGCTTAAAATACAGTATAAAAATAGTATGTTAGAAAAAAAATATTTAAAGTGTCTGCCTATTCTTTATTATCTACGTATGCATTAAATACAATATGTTTCTGTTTATTTGAAAAGAAAAGTGCTCATATATAGTAAAAATCTTATTGTATAAAACTGTTAGATATAATTCTCATTGTATACAACAAAAATACAAAGGGAATATAATGAAGAATTCTTTATACTAAGTGTTTTTTAAATTGATATTACCAATCGGAATCTGTCTTATGAATTATTTAAGGTTTCGTGCGGTTAAAATATCACTTTATAGAAATATCACTTTATAGAAAAGTATTTTCTAGGGAAGAATATAATTTTTATACTTCTAATTTAATTGTACTTGCTCATTTATTACAGGTCAGGTCTATGCATTTAATGATAGTGAAAAATCTGGAGTACTGGCTCATTTTATGATATATTAGTTTGTGAACAACCACATATATTTAATTATATTAATTTTTTTTACTTATTTAATTACAATATTTTAATTTATTAATGAGATTTAGATTATAAAAAGGAATTTTTAAGAATGATTTTAATAAATAAGAGTAAAATTAGAATGTGTTATGTTTAAAACTCTTTTTAGAGTATTTTATTAAAATTATTGTAAATTTTTAGAAGTTTACTCAATAATAAATATGCTTATGTATGTAACGAAAAATAAGATTATAATTTTATTCCCGCTCAGTTTGAAATACTAAATGTCTTATGATAATATTTAGCTTATAAAGATTCATTACATCTTTATAAAAAAAGAAAGTATATGAAATATTTAAAAAATATCCAAATTATTATGCAAAAAAGTTACAGTGCTTATTTTTATATTCATATATTATTCAATTAAATTTGTAAATCCAACATAATGAAAAATTATTTGTATTTAAAATTGTAAGCACACACAAAATAAAAATAAATAAGAATGATGTTGAAAAAACTTTTACGAATTAAAAAAAAATTAGTTTATTGTTCAAAATGTTTTTATTCAACAAAACTAATATATAAGAATTAGTGAATTCCTTCAAACAATATTTTCAAGTTATTTCTAAGACACATTTATACATAATTTACTTTGCAAAATTACATATATGATAAAACTAATAATTTTAATTTCAAAGTTAATAAACTAATTTTCTGGAATTCAAACATTTCAATTAAAATTTATAAAAATATTATTTTTAATCAACTTAATAGAATATATAATATATGTAATAATTTAAACATCAATAAACAAATAAATAGATTAGAAATTTTTTTAACTCATAATGGCATTCCAACTAAATTTATTAAACACTATTTGGCTAGTAGAGCATTGCTGATAAGAGTAAGGTGTAGTTTTATACTACAGAAGGGTCACCCAAGCCTTGAAGGTCTTATAACAAGCTTGAAATGCCGATAGTGTTTACACTCAGTCGCTAAATTATGAATTTGGTGAGGTTCTTGCAGATTTGGACTTGTATTTAGATATGGTTTTAATTTGATTATTATAAATTAAATGTATTTTGGCAACATTGGATTTTGACTTATATATTTTAGATTAAATTCTACTTCTCTCTCTCTCTTTTATTCTGGTTTGATATTTTGGTTTGAAATTTTGGTATGGCTTTGGGGTGTACTGGCTTTTTTAAGACTATGTCTTGGGTCATTGCAGAAAAGCCATAATTTGTGCCAATGTGGTCAACACCCCCTGACGAAGCTGGCCATGTTGGTACTTCATTAAATTTTATATCTATCTTTCATTGATATTTTCTTTGATATTTTTCTTTGAAAATTCTTCCAAGTACTTTCAATGTATTGCTTTCCATTTGGTATTTTCAATGTATTCTTCTTCTTCTTCTTAGAATTGGGTTTGTATGTCATTGGGCACCTCTGCTTTTATCAGCATTTTGTACCATTAACTCCAAACCCAATGTTTCCTAGTTCCAGTTGCTCGGATCTCCCACTTTATTAATAAAGTCCGATAACCCTTTAATGGAGCCTAGGTGTAACTCTCTAGTATGGATGATGCCTAAAGAGGTTAATCTAGGGAGGGCAAGAGCCTCGCATTCATAAATGATATGCTCTGCCGTTTCCTCTTGCGTATGACATTTCCAGCAGATAGGGTCTTGCTGAAATAGTCCCATCTGGTCAGAGAGTCAGTCATACTAGGGATAGCTTCCTGACTTTCACCAGAAGATGGTTTGGAGGTCATTTCTACCTCAAGTGAAGGATTCATTACTGCCCCTTTACAAGTCAGCCTCTGAGTTCACTTGTCTTTTTCAGCAAGGTCAACTTCAGAGGCATCACCTGTAGATGCAGAAAGGCTTGTTATTTCTTGTGTCTTTTCAGCCACAAGATAACAATTTATAAGCTCAGGTAATATAAGTCCACCCAACATTGCCTGAGATACTGGGCAAGGCAAATTACTCTAGAAGTTTGCCAGGCAACTAGAGGCTCCGTTAAGACACCAATACCGCGGTGCCAATTAGCCTTAGGCACGGAACGCATAACACCAGGGTTTACGAGAGCTGGTTCGCGGCCTCTGATTCTATATTCAAGGCTATCCTGTCATTCCTACAGGACGTTCGGTGATCCACCGCCTACCGACGCGCCTGGTAGCTGCTCAGGCCCCAGGTTTTCAATGTATTGCTTTCCCTTTAGTACTTTCAATGTATTGCTTTCAATATATTATTTTCTATTTAGTATTTTCAATGTACTATTCTCCATTTGGCATTTTTCGTTGTATTTTATAAAATATACTATTAACTATATCTTAGTAATACTATTCTAGCTGCTTTTGCGCTAAATGTATTGCTAAACATTAATGTTTTTTATATATTCTTGTGCGTTTCAGTTCTATATCTAATTTTTATTATATATATATATATATATATATATATATATATATATATATATATATATATATATATATATATATATATATATATATATATATATATATATATATATATATATATATATATATATATATATATATTCAGGAAAATAATAAATAATTCTAGAAAAGAAAATTATCACTAGATGGTATATTCCATTAAATTATTATATGTTGCACAAATATAAGTTATATGAGTAGTAACAGAATGTTTTTTTAATGAAATTAAAACCTGAATAAGCATTCTGTCTGCGTTTTTCATCTACATAGTTTATCACTTTCCTATGTATAATGCTATTCTTAATCTCGCCCTTTTAGAAGAAAAATAGATCTCTATATTGCTAAATCTGTTTCCTCAGAATAACAGCAGCAATAGCCCCTTATGCAGAAAATCAATTTTTAAGATTACTAAAACAATCTTTTCCAAAAAAGCATTGAAAAAAATATTGCTATGAAATTTCGAGATAATTGTATCAGCTTACAGACTAGAAAATAACAACCCATAATGATGGAAAGTAACAATGAATTTTCAACTTATTTGATTAACAAAGCTTCAAATCACAGGTATTCTTCCAAAAGTGCTTAGTTAGAAAAACGAATTGTTTATCTTGTAGACATGAATTTCAACTTATGATCTGCAAAATTTTATAGGAGACAGTAACAAAGATACAATGAGTTCATGGAATTGATGTGTATATTTCAATAACTATATTTTAATTATTATTATTTTTTATTTATAGAGTTAACTAACAATCTAACCAAGAAACCATTATTAAAAACTATTTTCAAATGAAAACATATTTCAGAAATAGCTATTTATGTATGGTAAAAATAAGAATAAAATATAAAAACTATTAATTAATTTAATCATTTCAAAATTCAATTTTATAAAGAATCGCTTGGACAAAAATTTATCATTCGTAGAGATAGTTTTGGTACAAAATTGCACTTTGTTATAATATTGATATTTTAATTTACTACATTTTAATTACTGCTCTTAAAAGCACTTTTTGAATTATACGCTTTTTAATCATATGTTTCACAAACATTTACGTAACAACCTTTGTTAAATGTATTTATTATTTAGTTGATTTCGGACAAAACTATAGTACTAATATTGCAATAGATATTTTTTATATTAAGAGACTGTAACCAGTATTATATGAATTCACAAAATTTTTCTAGCAGAATTTTCAGATGAAAATTTGAAGACAATATTCCTGATGTCATGTAATTTATGCTTTAATTCCTGAAAAAGTTATTGGTTTTTCCCTGATTGATTCCCATATATTTCTAAAACCACATGGAGACAGCAAAAATTAACATTGAATTCTAATTATGTTTGTTTTTTAATGCCAATACACTATATAAAACTTAATTGAAAAGACAATAACATAGCAAAAAGAGTCACAACATCTTTTTTCCACTGAATAGTACACTGCACATATTATGGCTGGTTGTTATTATTAAATTCAAACTTAATACTATTATTCATGAGAATGAATGGACCACTGAAGTTATTAAAAAATATTCTATGAAGAAAATATATTGTTTTACTCTTTTATATTCACTTTAAATATTTGCCAACTAGTTAGGTAAAATTCTGCATTGAAAGGACAATTTTTTTAGTCTTGATTAAAGATTCTATCGTGAGGTATAATTATTAAATAGGAAGCTATTTTCATCAAAACTAAATGTAACACTAGTTTCGTAATAAGTTACATCAGGTGTGAAATTACAGAGCAAACAATCGACCAGCACTGACATTGTTGTAATTTTTAAATTGATAATTCCTCTAATTACTCTACACGAAGACATCTCCAATAATAAATAATACATGGAATTTTCTTTCTTTGTTTATATTTTCATTTAGAATTTATTCAACACATTATACACTTGTATCTAAAGGCTTATCAAAAATGTACTCAAAAGAAAATATCCTCGAGTACTTTTTCGTAAATTGGTATGTTGCCTTTAGCAACTCATTGCTTTGAAATTTCTAAATTTTGACATTCAATTTTGTTGTACCTAATTCATAAGCTTGCAACATTCACATTGATTCTTAATTTTTTAATTATTTTTCCCTTGAAATGAAAAAAACAACAAAATTACATAGTTATATTTAAATAATTAACATTCAGACATAATTAGAATTATTGGAGCCAAGTAACTCGTTTTTTGAATATCAAACACAATTGATTACAAATTTAATTGAGATATTTTTTCATATCTGTATTTTCGTTATGCTCTCCTTTTATAAAGATTCCTATCAGTTTGTAGATCAAACAATCCTGAATATTTTTATTAAATATTTAAAATATATGAAAGAATAATAAAAAAATTAATGGTTTTTTTCTTCTATTCATCATATTGGTTGGATGTTTTTATGTATTATAGTAAAAGATTTATTGTGAATATTATATTATACATAATTAAATTTTTATCTCTCTCAGTCCCAGATACAATATTCGGGCTTAAGAAAATTACAACGACATATACAGGGTGGCGCACGGCAGACGGATGAATATCAAAAGTCAATAAAACACAAAATATTAAAGAACAACGATAATTTTAATTTTGTTCTTATACACTGACAAGGGAAATTAGAGTTTAGACAGTTTTTAATAAAATATAGCCCAAATGGCGGCCCTCACACTCCACACATTGCCTAAGCCTTTTCCTGAAATTTTCATGGACTCTTTCCAGCATTTCTACAGGAATCTGTTGGATGATGGCATGAATGTTGCCTTTAAGGGCTTCCATGGTCCTAGGACGGTCGTTGTAAGCGAGGGATTTTAGGTAGCCTCATAAGAAAAAATCACAGGGGGCCAAATCTGGAGACCGCGCTGGCCAGTGCAAATTGCCTCGCTTGGAGATGAGGCGCCCAGGGAATCGGTCACGCAAAACATCCATACCAACTCTTGCCGTATGGGCCGTGGCCCCATCCGGCTGAAACCAGATGTCATCCAGGTTCATCTGCTCCAGCTCAGGCAAGAAAAATGTATGGATCATATTGAGGTAACGTACAGAAGTCACAGTTGCCGCTCGATCATTTTCTTCAAAAAAGTAGGGCCCGATGATCCCCACCCTCGACAAAACACACCAAACTATGACTCTGTCAGAGTGTAGAGGCCTCTAATGGAGCTCCATAGGGTTTGTCACACTACAGTAGCGCATGTTCTGTTTATTTACACAACCACTGAGGTGAAAATGTGCCTCGTCAGAGAAGAAAACAACAGAGTCTGGAGGCAACGCGGCAAGCATGTTTTCGCTACTGCGTTGACGTTCTTCATAATCCAGTGTTTTTAACTCTTGGGCAACAACCAACTTATAGGGGTGTAAATGGAGGTGTCCTTTGACGATTTTTTGAAGGGAACGTCTTGAAATTCTAAGGGCGTCAGCCTGTTTACGAAGGGAACTCCTAGGAGACTGCTCAACCGCAGCTCGAACTCTCTCGATGTTTTCCGGGGTTGAGACAGTTCTAATAGGGCCCCTCCTTATCGAGGACACATTTCCTGTGTCCCTAAGGGCTTTCACCCACGCAAGAATGTCTGTTCCGATTGGGAACTAGACCGCGAGGGGCGATGCGGAATTCTGAACGGAAAGCGCGCTGCACGTGGACAATCGAACGGCCGTTTGAAAAATATGCTTCCACGCAAAACACACGCTGCGCTACAGACTATTCCATCTTGTGAACTGACCTTGATATGGAGACAAATTTCCGATCTCGCTCTTTCGAACCTCATCTTCTTCGAGCAGCGCCAACGGTTAGGAAGCGAGCAATGGCTTTTTCAAATACGTCCATCTGCCGCGCGCCACTCTGTATATACAGTCGTATCTTTAAATTTATCATAACTGACGAAACCTGTTATGATAACCTTAGTTAGGATTATCAAAAGTCAGTGATGAAAAGCTTTTTAGAGAATTTGTATAACATCTAAGTCACAAACTAACATAGGACAAAAGTAATTTTAGATAAATCGCAGGAAAAGATACTTTTATTCAAAATTTTCTCCTGCAATTTTTATGCAAAAAATCTTTATAAGAAAATAGTAAATATGCATAAAATAGCATATAAGTAAATAGTTTATATAGGAAGAGAAATAAGTTCTATACAACTTTTTTTGTACAGAGTTTATAGCTCTTCAATCTCATACGAGTCTGAGATAGAGATGAAATCTGAGATGAGATCTGTCTGACACTCGTATGAATATTGATTGAATAGTGACTTCTCCCTGTTGTATCAGAAGAAATTTTCAAAGCGGTAAGATTAAAGTGAAATCCTTTTTAGTATTCCAGTGTATGGGTGTACAACTTCATGCATCCTTCTTCTTCCTTTTCTTCTTAGAGTTGGGTTTGTATGTCATTGGGCACCTCTGCTTTTATCAGCATTTTGTATTATTAACTCCAAGCCCAATGTTTCCTAATTCCAGTTGCTCGGGTCACCCACTTTATTGATAAAGTCCGAAAACTCTTTAATGGAATCTAGGTGTAACACTCTAGTATGGATGATGCCTAAAGAAGTTAATCTAGGGAGGGCAAGAGCCTCGCATTCGTAAATGATATGCTTGGCCGTATCCTTAAAAAAATGCAAACAAAAATTTCCTAAAAAAATCTTTCTAAAAAATTTACATCCATTACTCTCAAAACTTATTAAAAGTATTAATATGGGCACTCATCATAATTAGTCTGTTGCGATAAATGTTTCTAAGAAGACCAAATTTTCGCTTTTTCTAAATGAAAAGAAATTTGATGGATTGAATATCGTAAAATACATCTTATGCGAAATAAGCTATGCCAGGAATAAACTACTTTTGGGGAGAGAGAGATTCTCACTTTCTTCTAATCAATATCTTTTATATCTTGAAACATTTTCAAAATAACTTGTGAAATATTTTTAATATTCAAACTCCTAATAAAAGGCTTTCAATTGGCAGAAAGTTGCAAAAACAGTTTTTACGGGGTCATGCAGCTTATGCGGGTTTGGTGTGCCTATAAAATAACTATAATTCAACTTCAGTTCATTGTCCTCAAGTATTTTCTATTTAATGATACGTTGTCTGAAAACAATAAAAAGACGCTAGCAATGTAATTATCAGCTTTCATCAATAACGCAGCATTCTTTCGACTATTTTCTCGACTTAAATAAATATATATATGTATCTCGCTCTACGTTTACATTTTACTCAGGAAGGATAATTAGTCTGAATAATATAGTTTAAAAAAGAATGTGAACCACTAGAAAAATCTACGCCAGAAGTGGAGATCGATCTCACGAACTGTTGATCCAAAAAGCAGAACGCTAACTATTCAGCTGTCAGCTAGACTATTTAAACACTTGAAAAGAAAACTGAAGCAGTTAAATCAAACTTCATAGGATTAAATTTATAAATTATGCCGGAAAATAGATTTTTGCTTAAACTGTGTCAAAAATATATGTAACTTTTAGACACTGAATTATTTTATAGTTTTATTGGAATTTACTTTATACTCGTATTTTTCACATACATTTAGTTGTAAAGATGCTTATAATGCTCATGGTTTGACAAGTGTAATTCTATTTTTTTTAAATAAATAAAAACGCAACTAATTGTATAAGACGTAAGAAATGTCTAATGGTACTTATTTTATTTATATGTTATATATAAAGGAAATATTTTCAATTAATTAATAATATAAGTCTTTAACTTTTGAACGATTTTAAAGCAATAAAATACGAGTTTTTTCAACAATAAAAACCTTAAAAATTGTGTACATAAAAACTTTAAGAGAACAGTTTGTCATATTTATAAATTGTCTTTCAATATTTCAGGAGCATTAATTTCATGAACATTCACTTTATTTAATAAATACGTGTGTGTGTGATTCTTCTTTTTCCTTCTTTCTTTTAATACGCCTTGATAATTGAACATATGGTTAAAATATTTGAATGTCATAACTGTATTTGAATGTCAGCATAAGTCAGAGATCAAAATTTAAATTGGAAACTGCGAAAAGAGGAAAATATTATCTAACTTCTTATTATGAAATTCAAGAAAAGTCGAAATTTAATGTGCTCAGTTTTGTATTTTTAACTTCGTAATTTAATATGAAATCATAGATTCTAAATGGCAATATCGATTTAAGACCATCAGTTTTTCAGACCTCTTTAAAAGTCTTGACCTGACTGAATCATCGCAGAATGTAATGTGCGCTATTTCTTTCGAGTGAGAAACCATAAATACAAGTCTATAATAAGATGATTTTGCGAAAAGTTAATTTAAAAATTAAAGTGTCCTTTCCATAATATGCATCTGCATCATTTCGTAACTGAAAGTAAAGTCATTGTTGAAAGTCATTTCGTATTAAATTCCTCACGTAAAAAAAGTTAAAAAGAAGTAAAACACGTGAAATCTATAGAAAAAGTGTGATTAATTTGCTTTGTATCGAGATAGCACGCGTGTGATTAGTTTGAGGAATAGAACAAATATTATTAATAAATTTCAAATTGAATGAAAGGATCTGTACCCATTCATAAAAAGTACTTATTCAAGTACTTCATTTCAGTTTAAACACAATATCACATTCTTTACTTAAAAAAAGAAGAAAAATAGTAAATATCATTTGGAAATGGACATGATAAGCGAAATACAATTACAATAAAAATTTAAAATGTACAATGCAGTTCAATTAAGAACACTGTGTTGCAATATAACAGACATGAAAAATGTTATCAAAGATTAATTAAAATTGACTTTTCAAAGAAAGTAGGATTACTATGACCATCTTAAATAAAGAAATAAATTGTTTTATACATTTCTCTTCTTTTCTTTCATATGTAGATAATTTTTAATATATAAAAATTATCTGTAAAATACAAGCGGTTTCAATTTATAACCCTTTTTTTTATCAATACTGAGTTTATTAAAAATTTTAAAAATATTTAAAATCAAATACTTTTTAAAAAGTTTTCAGCAATGAGCAATTTTTTAATTTTTAATTTGCTTAAGCAATTATTTAGAAAAATATTTTTTTATGTTTTCAGTAATTCATTGATGTACATACATAAAATACACAAAAAGATCTTCAAGACTTGAAAGCAAACTTTATATTGCTGAGAATCGTAAAATAAGGAGTGTCCTAATTATTATACTATATATAAGCACAGTACATAAAGTCAGCTTCAGCATAATTAAATAAGTGCTAAAATATTTATTAAAACAAGTATACTAAAAATCATATAACATTTAAAAAGAAAAGAATAAGTTGATGTCGTCCTCCAACCTATCTACAACTCATCTATTTACAAAATAGCAGATGGTTATACGTTGTATAAACAGTAGACAATCTATTGACAAACACCAAGTGTCTACGTTGTAGATAGTTTGTTCAAATAGCAATGAAGATTCCTAAGAAAACAAACTTTTCATGACCATCGCATTCTTGTATCATAATAAACTACGTCAGTAAAAAGGGATTTCATAAATTATCAACAGATAAATTATTCATATTTAATTGTCGCAAACATCAATATAAATTTTATTTCAAATTTTTTCAGTACAGTTCTATGTTTAACATCATTTTTTAATAGTTTCGAATATGAAGTTAGTGAAACTATGTTTGTTATGTTGTTAGTGTGAATAACAAACTGGTTATTTTAATATAAATTAAATTTCGGGGACAAAATAAATTAATCATCCAAATACTGAAAAATACGAAACTTTAATGGGAAATTATATATTATTAAATTATATTATTATGAGGAAATATTTAAAAAATTAAGTTAAACGTTTAAAATGTGTTCAAAAATATAAAATCATAACGATTTAGGCTTAATTTTTAAATTGATTGTATTGCATTTTAAAAAATAAAAGACTTTATAATATACATTATAGATGAATGACGACAAATTATATTATATAAAAAAACGTAATTTATGAAATAAATTTTAAAAATTGATGAAGAAATTTTTTATTGTTGATTTAACTTTTCTCTCTAATCTCACATTTATTAAGAGTTGCAATATTGAGTTCTATGTTGAAAATATTTTTAAATCTAACCCCAAGTTCAATTTAAGCCGCAAAAACGAGAAACTATGGCATAATAACTGCTTATGACTGATACGAAAGTTCAACTATATTGGCAAAGAGAGTAATACATCGATAAACAGTTTGTTTCTACGAATTCTTGAAGTTTGTTGGAAACACACATTTAAATTGTTCAGTAAGACACGTTTCTAAGCATTCTACTGTTACAGTAAAAGTAATAAATAAAACTTGTTTAAATGAAAATCATTTTTATTTGAAGGGGTAGGAATTTCCTTTAATTTATAAATTTTATTCATCATTAACAACTTCAAAAATTTGATACTATATATAATATAAATGAGAATTTAAAATGCACAGTGATGAAAATAAAAATATATGTCTTCAATTGTTTTACTTTTTAAAATTGAATAACATGTAGCTTTTTTTTTCCAAGTGCTTAAGAGGAATAAATTCTCAACACCTGAAGGAGTAGCAAAGCACTTGGAAAACAAATAGCAAATTCATACAGCAACGTGCGAGGGAAGACAAATTAAAGATTAAGTTAGGTTCGATCACATTTAGAACTTTATGCTTACAAAATGCTTTAAGAAGTGTGATTTACGAAATGTTATGTAAAAACAAGTAATTTACAAACGGATGTAACGAGTGGATTCATTACCGTAGGTAACTAAAATCGGTTACATTTTCTAGCTCAAAAATTCAGTAAGTAAATTAATTTCTCCAGAAAACAACATAATATCTTTCTGTGCATGTGTCAATAGTTGAGGCAGTAAAGATGATTAACAAAACTCGGAAATAATCAATCCTTCGTCGTTGTGAAGGATTAAATATCCAATCTACTTATTAATAAAACGCATAATTATTTTAGGAAAATATTTTATAGCATTATTAAAACATAATATGTAATCTAATGATTCAATGACAACAAATTTTCCCCATAAGAAATATCATAAATACCATTTAACTTAATATTTATTTGAAATTGATAAAGTACATCTGTACCTTCACATCTTCGGAGTTGTAAATGAAATCGTGTACAATAAGTAGTTTCGAACTGAATTAGTGTTAAAAATATGTATACTGCAAAATTTGAAAAGTTTACTAATTATTGAGAATTTATGTCTAGAATAGATTTGAGTATACAGATAAAACATACTATAAATAATTAAAAAGATATTAAACTGTCTAAATTTAACAACAGAGGGACGGCAATTTCTAGTACTACATTTCAGTTTAAATTTAAAGTATGCGAGTGTGTCAAGCAAGTTGCTTTCAAAATAAAACTTTCAGAGAAGGTAAGCACCAGTATGACAAAACGGAACATATTGATTTGCACCTCCAGAGCATGAAACATTGACAATCACATGAGTAAATATCTAGGGCAGAGTAGATCAGACGTTTGTGGGTCAGGGGCAACTTTTAACTTTTAATTTGTCCTATAATCATCTATGACTATCTGCGGTTAAACAAGTACATTTTTAGGTATGCGGATCATAAAAATTAGCATCGTTGATCACCCCAAAATGTCATGGCAATTTACCTGACGATCGCTATTCCATTGAGCACACCTGGTCTAAGGTATGGGAAATATGAAATAAAATTGAATTCTAATGACGTAATCTCCTTTTTTTCCCATTTCATCTGCTTTTTATTGTCCTTAACGTGAAAGAGCCACATGTCGTCTGAATTTTATCTGAAAGAATCCAGTTTTTTCTTTTCGAAATTGTTCTGTTCTGAAGCAAAAATTAATGTACACATTTCAGATATGAAGATTGTTTCGTTTTGCGGAGAAACTCGAAATCGTTATTTAAGACGTTTGCGATTCTGGTCGTTGTACATCTTTTGCTTTCAGTTATTGCCCTAGCTTTCAGTTCGACAGCTCGTTCCGTGGGTTTGCCGCTAAAAATACAGGTTGATTGAAGAAAACTTGAATAATTTTTTTGATCAAATCACTCTAATCTAATATATATTTTGTTGTTGTTTTTAATTCCAGATGATGTAGCCAAGCTACACCATCTCTAACATACATTTTATATAATCAAAACATAAAAAAAAACGTTTTAAGCTACAATTTTTTATACGAAACAAATTCTAAATCAATATATATATATATATATATATATATATATATATATATATATATATATATATATATATATATGGGTTCTTCTCTTTCATTATCGGCAAATAATAACTCATTTAAAGTTTAAATTGTTTAATAATGGTTTTGGATTAAAAGGATAATGCTATTTACATATTTACAAATGAATATCTAATCACATAATAACGTCTTAGTTATATTTCGAAGTATTTAATTGTCAGAGAAATCACAAGATCAAATTAAACTCTTCTTCCATCTCCTCATCGTTCTCTTTCTTCCTCTTCTCTCTTGTCCGGCGGCAAGCATGTGAATAGCCCTCTAGTGGTGCTTTCAATCCCACAATCGGTCATCCTGATGACAATAGCTGACCTCAGTATTCATCTGGAATAGGAACTTCCTGAAATAAAAAAAAATGAATAGGAGCAGTAACATGTTCAAGAAGAAAATAGTTAAACATTGTTGTCAATTCTCGTCTAATTCGTCTTTTCAATTCTTATCTAAATCATCGTCATTGTTCCTCGAATCTGAGATTCCGTCGTGGAGGACTCCTTCATCTTCATCTGGTTAGAGAATCGATAGCGACATCTTCACTCTCGTCATTTGCCATCTTCAAAAGGAAACGTCTTGAACACATCTCAGTTACTATCCTTTTTTTAAAAAAAATGAAAAGGTAACAGTGTGAAATAAAAAGTTTTTGTCTTAAAAAGTAGCTATTCTGTGAGTAAAAAAGTCAAAATCAGGAGTTGGTCGTCATCGGTGTCTTCTTTTCCTCTTTCAGCACGCTTTAAGTTACATCGGGCCAAGGCTTCATGTACTCAGCACAAGTACAAGTAATCAGGGGACCTTCGGTAAAACCAATTTTTTGAACATCGTAGGTGTCGTTGCTTTTAACTTTTATTATTTTGTAGGGACCTAAATATTTGGGTTTTAACTTGAGACCTGGACCTTGTTATATACGCTTAATAGCAACAATATCATTTAATTTGAATTTTCGTACTTGTTTTCTTCTTAAATTATAGGTTTTGCGATTTTCATTTTGAACTTTTAAAATTTGCTTTTTAGCTTCTTTTCCAAGATTATCGCGATTATTAATGAAATCTGTTTGCATTTCTGCGTCTAAGAGATCTTTAATTTTAACGTCAATTTTGTTTAATCTTTGTACCAAACAGCAATTCAAATGGTGTATTAATACTTCTGTGAAAAGTTGAGTTTATAACCTGTTGTACATTACTAACATGCTAATACCATTTAGCTGGGTTGTCTATCGACAGTTTAGACAGAACAGAAAATATACTGGAATTAAGGCGCTCTACTTGACCACTGGCTCTAGGTTAACCGGTGGTTATACAAATATGTTTAATTTCTTCTCGCGACGACAATATTCTTCGAAATCATTTGAAGTAAATGCAGAATTTTTATCCGAAATTATGCAAGAGTTTATCCGAAATTATGCAAGGGTTACCGAAAACAGTCTTTTGGAGTTCTAACTTCGAAATTACTTCAGAAACGTCAGTAGATTTAGTTGGGTAAAGCCATATAAATTTGGTAAAACTATCGATTACAGAAAATATATATTTATATCTCTTATGAGTCATTTTTAATGGACCTAAATGATCTACATGATATGTTGTAAAGGAGTGTCGTCTTTTTCTATTGGATGTAATTCTCCTTCTTGTTTACCTATTTTTCGATTGCTTAAAATTCACGGTATACAGTTAGATAAACATTTCTCGATTTTTTGTTTAACTTGAGGAATGTAAAAGTTAGAATTTAAACTATCTTCTGTACTTTTATCTGCAAAATGACCTTTCTCGTGTGTAGATTTAATTATACGCATTTGCATTTCGTCTGGGACTACTAACAGTTCATTACCATTAACATATTTATAAAGAACATCGTTTTTGAGAAAATAATCATCATGAGGTTTTTGTTTTAATGTCTCTTTAATTGTTTTGATATGTTCCTCTGTGTTTTGTGCTTGAATTATTTTTAGTGTTAGACTATCTTGAGCTACCATACAAATTGGATTTCTGCTTAAAGCATCGACATGTCACATGCTAGAACCTTTTCTGTGTTCAATTGTGTAGTCAAAGTCAATTAGCATTAGAGTCCATGTAGCCATTTTTGTGCATAAATCTTTTTTGTTCATTGTCATAGCAAAAGCATTATAGTCAGTAACTATTTTAAAAGGAATTCCCAACACGTATACCCTAAATTGCTTAGAGTTTCTATAACAGCCATAACTTCTAATTCGTAACTAGAATATTTTCGCTCAGCTTCTGTTGTTTTATTATTCATGAAATAAACAGGGTGGAACTGATTATCTACTAAAGACTTTTGAATAAGAGTGGACCATAACCATCAATGCTGGCATCACAATGAATTTCGGTTTCACTTTGAGGGTTAAAAATTGTAAGAATGGGTTCCGTGGATAAAATATATTTCAACTGGTTAAAGGAATTTCTTTCATTTTCACCAAATTTAAATTTAGAATCTTTCCTTAATAAATCACTTAAAGATTTAGCAATAATAGAATAAATCTTAATAAACTTTTGAAAGTAACCAGTCAATCCTAAAAAGCTCTGAACGTCTTTTGTACTTTTTGGTTCGGGAAAATTAATAACAGATTTCATTTTATTTGTTGATGGGTGTAATTTACTATTTATTATTTTATAGCCTAAAAATTCTACTTCACATTTCAAAAAGTTACATTTCTTTAAGTTCAATTCCAGTTCCATACTCTGACGCAGTTTGCAGGACAAGTTTAAATTTTTTAACACCTTCTCTTTCATTTTCGGCAGGAATAATTAAGTTATCCATGTAAATCACTACTACACCTTATTTTTATAATTGTCGAAATACATTATTGATGTATTTTTGAAAAGTACTCGGAGAATTAGTTAATCCAAATGGGCACTTCAAAAACTCTTATTGACCATCGTGTGTAACGAATGAAGTATATTTGCAAGAATTTTCTTCAACGTTAACATGGAAGAAACCGTTTTTTAAATCCAAAGTTGTGAATACTACGGAAGAATGTAATTTATCTATTATGTCATCAGTAACTGGCAAAAGAAAATGTTCACGAACCGTTTTCTTACTAAGCCGTCTATAATCAATACAAAGTCTGTGGGAATTATCTTTTTTCTTAACTAATACTACAGGTGAAGAGAAATCGGAAGAACTATTACGAATTATTCCCTTGGCTAACCATTCTTTAATTTGAGCTTCAGCTATTTTTTTCAAAATGTGGTAGTCGTCGAGGGGAAGAACAAATGGGGATTTCATCAGCTAAATTAATTTTCATCTTAACATCAACAGTTTTAATTTTATTAGGAACATAATTTTTAATTAATGAATGTGTTTCAGAACACAATGATTCATCCTTAATGTGTCTTAAATCAATTTCTGATTCATCGTTAAGATTTACAAAATTAATTAAGAAATTATCTGTTTCGTTCTTATTAGTGTGAAACGATACTCCATTGGTTGAAACTATTAAAGTACCTTGGTTAATAATGTCAGTTTCTAGAATTAAATCAAAACTTACAGAGTCATCATTTATAACAAAAATATTTGTATTAACTTTCCAATTATCAATTTCAACTTCTGTATTAAAATAACCTAGTGGTTTGAATGATTTCATTCCTAAACCAGTCAACGAAATATTAGATGATTTCAAACCAACAGTGTCTTTAATTTTATTAAATAAACTCTTTTTCAAAATCGTTTTCTGACTTCCAGTATCAATTAATGAAGTTACATTCAAAGTGCCAATTTTAACATCCTTAAGAATTAAGTTTTCAGAACTGATCGCATTTATTTTCGGTTGATCATCAAATGAGCTTGTTTCTTTTGATTTCGAACATTCCGAAGCTTTACGCCCAAAAGATTGATATGAAAATCATTTTAAACCCATATCTTTATGTATACAATATTTAGAAATATGTGAACTTGAACCACAATTATAACACACTCTATTTCTTGAATCAAAATTACCATCAAATTTTACTTTATTCATATTTTCATACTTAGAATTAAATTTATCATTAGATTCATACCTTGAATTATATTTATCATTACCATCATATTTTGATTTATTTTTATCAAAAGAATAAGATCTAAAATTTGCATCATGTTTTGTTTTCATTTTATCGAAAGCATATTTACTCTTTGCTGAATAACTTTTCATTACTTCATACACTTTAAGTTTATTTTTAAAATCTATCAAGTTTTTGCACCCGTATAAAATAATTTTATTTTCATGTTTATCATTTAGTCCTTTAATCACATAATGTATTAACGCGGCGTCATCAATTTTTCCTGAGTGACAAAGTTCTTTCATTTTTAAAAAATATTCCTGAACGGATTCTGTATCTTTCATTTTCCTTTTACTTAGTAATTCGTAAAGATTAGCCGAATTTATTTCAACGAAAAATTTACTGATTAAGGCATCTTTTAATTTTTCCCATGAGTTTATTTCCGGCTCTGTTCTAACAAATAATAAGGCATTTTCTCCAAGCGATCTTTCAGAAAAAATAAACTTTTGTAAATCTGACAAATGGAACAGTTTCGATACAATCAAAACTTTCTATCCAGTTATTTATGTTTTCATGCGACTCACAGCATTAAATTTGGTAACTGTGATTTCGATATCAGAATAACTGATATAAATATTTTGAGAATCATTCTTTTTACTAAGTTCATAAGCAATATCATTCACGTTTAAGGAATTATTTTTATTTCCACATTGCATTGGAGAATCTGTTTTGCTTTCATTTTTGTTTGTTTCATCTACTTCCCATTCCGACATACAGGTGTCGCTCATTCCCTCAGCTAAAGAGTTCTATGAACCCAATTGCTCAAGTATTCTTTTTTCTATTTCAGATTTATTTCCTTCGAAGGAAATATTTGATATTAGAAATTGTTATTAATTTGTTCAAAGAAAAATTATCTTCTATTACTTTTAATTTCTTTTTAAATTCTTCACTTTCAATAGCAAAACTGAAACCAGAAAATTTTCTTATGCGCTTTCGATCTGACCGATCTCCGTCAGAATCGAAAATAAATTTCTGTAGAACTTTTATTTTTTCCAACTTAATGATCTGCAATGCAATATGTATCTTTTTGATGTCATTTAACTTCATATTGAAATAAAAAAATGTACATACCCTTTTCCCAGGATCTTCATATCAACACAAATCCTACTTCTGACACCATTAACGTGGGTTCATCTCTTTCATTATCGGGAAATAATAACTCATTTAATAATGGTTTTGAAATAAAAGGATAAAGCTATTTACATATTTACAAATGAATATCTAATCACATAATAACGTCTTAGTTATATTTCGAAGTCCGAAATCACAAGATCAAATTAAACTCTAGTACTTCCATCTCCTCGTCGTTCTCTTTCTTCCTCTTCTCTCTGCATGTCCGGTGGCTAACATGTGAATGACCTTCTGGTGGCGCTTTCAATCCCCCCCCCACACACACACACACACACACACATACATATATATATATATATACATATATACAGTTACAAAGTTTTAGTTTGATCAACTTTCTTGGTGATGTATCAATATATTCATAAAAATGAAAGAATTGCGCTTAGGAAATTAATAGATATGAGAAATTAAAATGTATCGCACAGACCCCCCTTTTATTCCTGTAATAAATTGATTGTGTCAATGTCATAGTTGAGTTAAATACTCAAATATAGTAAGTAAAATTTAAAAACTCTTATCGACAACTTTAATGCATTTAATTTCTTTATATTTCTTGCAATCTATTAGTCCCTGCATTATATTTTAATAACTGTCAATTTGTTTTAAGTAGCGTTTAATGTTTGAAGTTTAATCATCTACAATTATATATTAAGTTAGTAAACTATTTTTAAATTTGTTATTTTAAAATCATTTTCTAGCTCTCTGAATATTGTACAGATAGATTAACAAGAGAAGAAATAATCAAACATGTAATTTAGTTTGTACATTATTCTAAGTAAAATCGATGGCGAATTTTAATACTTTTTATACAATAGAAATGATTTATATTTCTAAAAAACATTGCGCGTAACGTGCGCCAAATATATAATATAAGGAAAGTAAATAAAAATCGATTTGTCCTTGTCAGTAAATAAAATAATGAAATGAGAGATTTTTTGAAAAAATTGTAACCACTCTTGAGTTTACATAATTTGTTTTGCTACTTTTGTTTTACAATATTTTCTAGGTTTCTGTGGTTGTGTTCTTGTCAATTTTCACTCTTTCATTAATCATTTATCACACCACAAAGTTATCAACGGCATTTTCTGTTTTTTCCTCTGAGATAAATATATTAAAACCAGAAGACAGTTGTCTACCAACCAGGTAACTATGAGATTTATGTACTTGGTGCTTTAAAAATTATCACATCATATACAGTTCGTGTTCACAAGTAAAATTTTTAAATAAAACTAATTAAAAAAAATTTCATATTCTTATTGTGTATATTATATATTGTGTCTTTTATAAGTAACTAAACAAGTGCTGAATTTTTATAATAAATTTAATTACTACACTACTAATTTGTGTGAACTTTTTGTTATAGAAAGGTTTAAACTGATATTTTTATGAGAGAGATTCTTTGATAAATGTATGTAAATTTAGTTATTTTTGTAATTAAAAAATTCGTCAATGTGTTTGTTATAACATAAAATTTACTAGATATTTTTCATTTCAGAAAAAATAATGAATTATTTGTATATTAAAAGTATTATTTGTATATTATTTTGTATGTAATATTAGAAGAAGCTAACAGTTGACTGGTGATTAGCACCTATTTTATATTATTTAAATGAGCTTATCAGAAAAAAAATGCAACAGCCACTTACATTTCCAACTCCTTCAGCGACTAGCGGTCTAATGTAAAACTAACTACAATAAAATTTTGATTATATTTGTGCATGAGCTAGCTATAGTTAAACTAAATATATGTAATTCAGATTTAAAACAATTCCCTTCTGTAAAAAGTTTAGGAATTTCTGGCACATTTTTTGCGATTAATTTATAAAGACAAATTATTTCTTTGTGTCAGATTAACAAATTTATAAGGGTTCAATAATATTTCAATAAATGTTACTCTAAAATGAAAATTCGCTGTTTTTAATTAAAAATTATAAAAGTTATCACAACAATATTATAAAAATTTTGGAAACAAGGTGAACATACATGTAATTCCCATAAACTTATCAGAATAAATTGTTTAGGATCTACAATAAAAATATTTATAAGTTTTTGAATTTCCTTTCACTCTTCTGAAAATCTCTAAAAAATATGATACTCTAACTATAATCAAAGATTCATTTACACTTACGTCTTATAATATTTAATCTAACTAAATTATTTCAAGCGGCTATCATAGTTATGAAGTCATAGTTAAAAAAAATAGTTTTCAGCGTTCTTTTTTAAATTTTGGAATCACACTAAAAGTCCGTTGTCTGATCATAGAACCAATAAAGTATCAAACTTATCAAATCTATAAATATTGAAAAAAAAGCTTTTTTATAATAATTAAATTTTATTTTTTACATTCATTATAAAAACATCTTTCTGCTTGATAAATTTCATTGCAACAGTAATAAAAACAAAACATTTGAGATAATATGCAATTTATTATACTTTTAAATCTCCTTAAATATATTAATAAGTATTTTAAAGGTTCAACATCATTTGATTAATTTGTACTCATTAATTTCAGATAAATTAGTTTTAAATTTACTGTAGAAGTGAAATTATTTAACTTCCAATAGTGCTATAATAATAATTTTATATAATAATAAAATATTTATTTAAATTATTTCATATCTTATATTATATTTATTTTTTTATAGAAATATTTATTTAAATTATTTCATAAAGTAGACATACATATTTTCTAATTAAAAATTTACAAATTAAATTTATCACTTGATGGAATTTTTTGATAAAGGTAATTGTTATCATTAATGAAGTAATTTTTCTTCGACCAGAAATTTAATAAATACTACTTTTCAAAGACAATGTGTATAATGATTATTTCTACTTTACAGAATGATAAGGAAGAGAACCAAATTTGAACCAGGTATAATGAATATTATTTTAATAACATAAATGGTGATTTATCTTTTTACGAATTCTACATGATTTGTTTTTAGGACTTTTGATGGAACAAACTCGACGGCACATAATTGAAACAGTTCGTTATCAATGGTTATTTATGAGGAACCAAATTCGCCTTCTTCAATCTTTAAATATAGGTAAAGAGGAAAAAGCTCAAAGTATTCTTCAATATATGATACAACATGGCACAGAATATTCCAAGTAATTGTTCCTAAAATTTTACATACATTAGTTTGGAATAAGTTAATTTATATTAATGTTATAAAAACCATGAAATTTTAAGAAATTGACTTAAGATTTTATTTTAGGTCTAGTTAAAATTGAAATTATGGTTCACTATTTGATTCTATTTGTGCTGAAAAAATTACGGAATTCTGAAATAAAAATCATTCCATACCAAATTATTTACTTAAACAAATATTTGTTCTTAACTAATTCTGAAGTTAATAAGCACTTCGAAATATTACAGTTATTTAAAATTAAGAACAAATAGGATACTATAACTATTTTTATTGATTGTTAACGTTAATTTATTTCCAAGACGCAACTTCAGGCTTAAAAATGATAAGCAGCACATGCCAAAATAAATTTTTGAAAAATGACTTAATTTTAAATTTATTTGAATAAGGAATAAATTAGTACATTAAAATAAATAGCTAGAAAAATAAACACTTTTGGAAACAACTTACTATTTAAACTAAGAAATATATGGTCAAATAATTTTAAATTTATTTTCCTTCAAAAATATTGCATTATACTCAAGGTATAATCTGCGTTGAAGGACATGATTTTGTATTTTTGCATTTTTCAAAGAGAAACCGTTATTCCATTATTTAAAAACGTTGTGAAATTCTTGGTACATCCAAAATATGTATTGATCAGAAAGGAAAAATTTCTTACTCCTTCGTGTTCTACATGAAAAAGATGCCCAAATGAATGCACAAAAAAGGTATGTATTGTTTCAACTGTTTCCAAAGTAAATAAATCATAAAGTAAAGTAAAAAATTGCAGGTAATTTCAAGAAAAATTTGACATTCAGAAATCGAATTCAGGAACTTCAAATACAACTTGATATAGCACAAACACGATGAATAAAAAATACAACTTATACAAGCTAAAAATCACGCATTCAGGTGTGTTAGTAGAAGCATATGACTCAATTCAGAATACTTAAAAGAGTATCCTATATGAACTACTCTGGTCATAGCAATTAAAGGGTATTGTGAGTCTTTTATAAAATAACGGTTTAAGCAGATTTCTTTTTTGCATAAAATGGAAGAAGAGACTCACAAATGGACATTTTTCTCATTTTCGAACTTCGCAGTATGCAAATTTTGAGTTTGATGTCGAAAACGACACTTTAGCGGCAACTTCAAACTTAATGTGAGACAAAGCGGAAAAGGGTTATCGATATTCAATAAGCGCGTTATTTTGATGAATGCGATGTCTCAACAAAGTCATTTCATTGACTCAGAAGCTTGGAGATTTGTTAGCCACTTAGAGGAGGGTGGCCAAATACAATTTGAAACACCAGAAGCCATTGGACTTCTACAAAGTGTGATTTTCCGGATCTGAAACCATTTTTTAGAGACTGAATATGGAGACCAAAGATCAGAGTAAGGTCGTAGCCGTACATCAACACCCAATCAAGGCCGTTATTTAGCGCTTTCGTCTCGGAGACACCAAAATATGAATTCAACTCTTTTTCCGTACCTTCGGTCTGCTGCTGGTTACACAGTTTCGACACAAACTGTTCGAAAACGCATTCACTTTGTAGCGCAACACGGTTGCCGACCAGCGGTGTATCAAATTAACAACAACGAGAAGAGGAGGCGGCACTGTCGCTCTGGCAGGGACTCGGCAACAGAGCAAATGAACTGGAGGAGAAATGAGTGGGGCAATATTCTTTTCTCTGACGAGTCACGTTTTCTCTTCACCCTGATAATAGGCGTATATCCATCTAAAGGGAACGTGCTATTAGAAACAATACTGCGTTCGGGCACGAAAGTGTCAGATTTGGCAGTGGGGAGTGATGGTCTATGCTGGCACCAAACTATACATCATTCGAAATGAAGCTCTGACTGGTCCATTTCTAGCTCCTCTCTATTGTTATCCCTTACGGTATAGCAATTTGATAAATTTTCATGTTATTGGACGAAAATTGCAGGCCATATCGTGCTAACTTGGGGAAGAATTCAGGATCCTTGTAAATTCCATTATACATACTATATCGAAATATTATTACATTAAGATGAAATAACACAGAGTTCTTTATATTCACATATTTATTGAAAAGAGCTTCAAAACTTAAATTTAACTACAACTTCGCATTTGTTCAACTAAAAAATTTAACTTTTTCTCCACGGTAACGAGATTTTAAACAAAGTTGAGTTGTATTGATATTTAACATCATACAGTTAAGACAACACAACATTTGTATTCTTTGTATGCTAATAATATTAACTTTATCTGAGTTTTTACAATTTTTTTAATATAAATATATTTTTTAGTATAATCTCCATATACTATTTAAAAATAAATCTATTATGTTAAACTTTCATCCCCGTGAAATGATATCTCTGGGGATATCAGGTTAAGTCTGGGGGTCTTTTGTTTGGCCCCTGCTTCTAATTTATGAAGGTAGGCCCACTTTCAAAGATATGATGGTACACGCATAAGGTGCCATCACTTCCACCTCTTGTAGAGCTTAAGCTGGAAATTTGCTAGTAGTCAGGCATTATAGAATACTAATTATTTTGTTAAATAAATTAAATAGCTTATGGAATTCATATAAAAATTATGCTAAAAAATAATACAACAATTACTGCAATTGATATAACAAATTTTCATTTTTTGAGTTCTTTCAATGACTATATACGTTTATTATCTATTTTTTGATGTATCATTAACACTTCAGTACCAATAACAGAAATGAAAAGGAAATTAATACACTTAAAACATTTAAATCCAAAATTATTAAAAATCAATTCTATGTGATATCAGATGAAAGTTTTTCTTCAAATGATTACAAAAATAATTCAATTTTGCTTTTTATCTTAAGATGTTTTAAAGAGTGAAATTTTATGAAGTTAAAATAAGAATTTATACTTCGAAATATAACTCTGCATTGTTTGAAATAAAAATAAAGATTGATATTCATATCTTTACAATATATTCCTGAAAAAATGTCCAGAACGTTTTACCTATTGAATTCTGAGCCTTTGGTCTTTTGAAAAGAGCTGTCTAAGAGTAAACTCTTCTCGATTGATGGACTCAGGAAGATTTTAGGAAACAAACTGAGAAATCCTAACTATATGGAAATTTTATGTTAGGTTCTTTTCTCATGGGAATCACTAGATAGAGCACAGAAAAAACCTATCAGATCGAATGTCTAAAAAAGTCCTTATGCTTTTTAAAAAGTTAACGGTTTGAAATTATTCGAAATAAATGTAAGCATCATTTATATTTCCTTATAAGTGTGTGTACGTATGTAATTATGCACGCATACAAGAAAATTGTCGAATAATTTGTTGTTGTTTCTAATCCCAGATGATGTAGCTAAGCTACACCATCTCCATAAAATTAAAAATGTCTAAAAGATCCAAAAATAAAATAGGATCCCTTAAAATCTCAAAAACTGTAAAATTTAGACAAATAAGAATATGATCGGGGGAGGCTTGAACAGCTTTCCACCAATGACTCTCTGAAAAGAGCCTCTCATCCTGGTGAAAGGTAAGTGATTTGATATGGCCGCTCAGAAATCGTGAGAGAGCCATCTGCTGTTTTCTCGATATATTGAGCTTGTGGCACCAACGAGGCCTTTTGCTAAAGTACCACGGGTGAGCAGGAGGAACTCTCCAAAGTATACTTAATTCTTTTCTATCGAATGATTTAGAGTTATATAATAAATCAAAAATTTCAATCATTTAATGTAACTTATTCATAATATTAGATTATTCTTTTTAAGGGATCCAATTTTATTTTTGGACCATCTGGACATTTTTGGTTTTATGAAGATGGTGTAGCTTAGCTACATCATATGGGATTAGAAACAGCAACAACAGATTATTATAATTTTACATTACTGACAGGAGTTTTTTTTCCGGCGGATAATAATACGAAAATTCAGTTATTTATTTAGCCAAATTGTGAGAGATCATATTATTTTTTTTTCTTATAAACCCTCCTTAAAGTACAAAAACAAATTCGAATGTGCATTTGAAAAAAAAATGAAGTGCTTTTTACTCTGAATGGAAGAAATTTAGAAATTTGTGTTCATATTTTGAGAAATTAGTTTTAATTAGCTGTTATAATGGACATAGAATAAAATTTTTAAAATAAAAGACAAATTCAAATTTATAAAAAAAGCATTTAGGAATTAATGTGAATACAGAAGGTGTGTAATCATATTATTAGATAGTCACTATTAAAACTTCATTTTAATAGTTTTGGATTCAAATGTTTTAATTGTATCAATTTCCTTTTGATTTCTGCTATTGGTGCTAAAGTGTTAATGATACATCAAAAAATAGATAATAAACTAATGTAGTCATTGAAAGAACTAAAAAAAAAGAAAAATTGTCATATCATTTGCAGTAATTATTATATTATTTTTAGCATAATTTTCATGAATTCCTTACGCTGTTTAATTTATTTAACAGAATTGTTGTTATTGTATAATGCCCGGCTACTAATAGTTTTCCTACTTTTTAACATAATACATTTGTTCTTAAATAGTATATGGAGAACACATATTTATACTAAAAATATTGTAAAAATTCAGATATAGTTAATTTTATTAGCATACCACGAATACAAATGTTGCATTGTCTTAACAATATGATGCTAAATATCAATGCAACTCAACTTAGATTAGAATCTCGTTTCCGTGGAGAAGTTAGTTGAACAAAATGCGTAGCTGTAGCTAAATTTAAGTTTTGAAGCCCTTTTCAATAAATGTGTGAATGTGAAGGACTCAGTGTTATTTAATCTTAATGTAATAATATTTCTATATAGTATTTATAATTGAACTTGCAAAGATCCTGAATTAAGATCCTAAAATATGGCTGATACCTAATCAGAATTAAGGATTATAGATCCTCCAGAAAGTCTTCATGGATAATCCAACAGATAAGAAGACGGTTAAAATTTAAAAGGTTGAACTCTATTAATAATGATTTAAAAATTTTATCCAAGGAAAAAGATGAATTCTGTAGACGGCTATCCGGCCCATCCCGGATTGACTAAGCATTGAATAAGAAAAACAGTTTTGTTCCTGTTATATTTTAAATCCGGTATATCTATTTGATATCAATCAAATGGAGTTTGTTATTCCCAAATTATTTTGAAATTTTATGCTTCATGAATTCTTATGGTTCTGAGTTGAACATTTTTCTATAATTTTCTAACTAATCAAAAAATGAATAAACTTTACTTTCATACAAGAATTATTGACTTTTTCTGGCATTTGCAATATTTTGATTTCACGCCCTACAGCTACATTTTGCCCGCGAGGATAAATTAATAGCGACGTATTATGCTTTTAGCTGGGAACAGTCATGAATTTAATATGAAGTCATATAAGGAAAATCAATCCTGAGCTTGATTAAATATTTTTGTTCCGACTTTGATATATTGATTTAGTTTCAGAATATTTTTTTTATTCGAAAAAAGTCATTGATTGCTAAGAATTAATTTTATCATCGTTTGGAGAAAATGACATATTTTCATCATATTTTTTGCCCCAATTCTCCAGGTATCCATTTTCTAACAAAATCAATATTTTTGTAAAAATTTTATTTTGTGCTAGATTTACTGAAATTTATGAAACTAGAAATTGTTATTTTCTTTGGGAAAAGTGTAATATCTTTCTTTGATAAATTTTACCACCGAAATTTTAACTAAAAAATCGTTAGCCTTGGATGCTATATCAAAATATTTAATGTTAAGAAAATTTTCAAATATTAATTAATTTCAGTGTATAAAAACATAATATAATTGCTTATCTTCATATCATTATAAAAAAACGCATATGTACTTAACCATAGATTAATTCGCGGAACAAAAAAAATCTTAACTGAATTAAGTATTTTGTTCCTGAAGATATTTTCTAAGGGCGTCTCGAAAGCTCACAATGAAACCAGTATTAAAATATGTTTTCTATACATGATTAATTTTGAATGCATATATATATAAAACTTCCCATGTTGTTATATAATCCTTAACATTCTACAGTTATTATAAGCAAAATTTATTCTTTGTGTCAAGAATATTATTAGAAATTATATTTGCACTCATAAGAGTGTCGCATAAAATGAGATAATGTGATTTAGTCTTTCAACAAGGTTAGAAGTTACTTATATAAAAACACATTGATTATTTTACTCATTTCATATTACTCGTCATTTGTATTAACATATTATAGTCAAAATGCAACGTTGTACCATACTATGAGATCGAAGCTTGTAGTGGGGTTAATTTACTTTCTATACACACATTTTTATCTATTTGATAAGACTGTACAATAAAAAAGTCTTAAAAGTTATTTATCTACTTTTCTATACTTCTCATATTTTTAAAACTTATTAATATATTTATATATTTCTTACATTAAATATAAATAATAGAATGATTCTCAAACAATACCTCACTGCTTGTGGCACATCATAAACTATAATTTGATAAAGAATATTTTGCATACGAATTTCAGATTTGCAGGACATTTTTTATACAGCAATAATATATTATTTTTTGGAACTGAAAATCAAATTCCAAGAAATAATATATAAATCTATCAATTTTATGCTATTTATAAAGAGCATTTTCAGGGTTATTTTCTTTCAATTACATGTTTTCCCATTTTCAAAAAGCAACGTTAAATATTTTTCAGTCTTTACAGTTGCATTTTAAATAATCAATTTAAAAATAAAAGCAATAAATTACATAATAAAATACAAAAAGGCAAAAATTAGAATTGATTAAAATCTAGTAATTTCTTTCAATCAAAGGATTTCTAATTATTCATTATGCATATTCTAGATTCAAATAAACTTTTATAAATAAAAATCTTTTCCCGATACACCATTAATTTTCTGACCAATAGGGAGCCACCTCGACTGATATTTTAAGAGATTTATACACATATACTATTTGCTGTTAGTTACTTTAAAGACAGCAAATTAAGAAAATATATGAAATGTCTCAATGATAGAGCATACTATGCTTTTAGGAAACCACACTGCTATCATAAGTTAACAGGAAAATGGTTAGAAACAGAATGCTTTTAACCATTTTCCAGTTAACTAATGCCGTTAACCTTACTTAACGTTTCCCGTTAGCATTATTTAACGAAGTGATTTTTAACGAAAAAATTTTTAATGCAATAAAAACAGAAATTTGAAAATAATTTGTTTGCGGATTCAATAAAGAAAACTGGAAATAAAACTAGATTTTTTTATAATCAATTAAGAGTGGTTAAATGTTAATCATTGGAATATCAAGAAAATATTAAGAAAAATATTTCGCCTCTGTTAATCAATCCATGAAATTGGTTTTATATGATTTTCATAATTGGCGATGTTATCGTTATGGAAGACCTAGTTTAGAATTCATCTTACAATAACTAGTGCTCTTAAGTCTTAAAAACTAATTTACTTTTAAATAATGCATGACAGCTTTCAGAATTATTTTCAAATTTCTTGTTACACATATTTTCGTTTCTTCAATTGAATTAAAATAGTAGATCCACCCAAGAATAAAAATTTAAACAAAAAAGTAAAAAAAATATAATAATTACTATTAATTAAATAAATAGGATTATTGAAATGGAAGTAGATAAAATAAAGTATTTAGATGGATGGAATACTTGGAGAAAAAGCGAGACTAAAATACTTAAAGAAATTGTCAAAGAAAGAATAAAAAATCTTCAGGTAAGAAACTATTCATAAATTTTTATTTTAACATTTATTATATGTTGCTGTTATATTTTGATCAAAGAATTTCATTTTTATTTTTCATTCAAAAGTTTTTTATTGTAAAACAGTTGTGTTACAAAAATCACGCCAGTTTTCCATTAAAAAATTGAAAAAAGTAATACAAGAACTATTTGGCACACTATAAGGATAGGAATACATTAAATATTTATTTTAAAATATACATGTAAAATTACTCAAAAATTTTCGCTTTTTTAATATTGCCTTTAAAATTTGCATTTTTTGATAGAAGATTTATTTTAATTTTAAAATTTAAAATTACCTTTTTTATCATACTATTTTAATACTACTATGTGTTAAAAATAATTCAAATAATATTTTTATAAAGTATATTATTTAGAGTCTAATTTATTTATTTTTTCAAATTTAAAATGGAAGCTATGCATTATATAAAATTAATTACTTTTTAAAATATTCTTAAAAATATTGTGATGCCCCATTTTTCTTACCATACAATGTAGTATTTAATGAAATTTCAACTGACCACAACTAACATAATTTCATATTAATCACAGCTCCAAATATTAGTTTTTTGTTAGTAAGGCCAAAGATGAAAAAAAAAATAAATAATAGAATCTTAGTGGTTATTATCTCAAAAAAGAATAAATGTATTTCTTCATTTTATAATAACCATTAATACACGTATAAAATCTTCCTTCATTTTTCAAGCTTAGTATCGGTTTTTGAATCTGATGTTGTTTTTGTTGAGAAAATTTTGTATGAATATTGGTGAACCAGTATGGAAGTAATGAACACATGCGAATGTATTAATTTTTCCATAGTTCACTTTCACGACAGCTTAAGTGGTTGGGGACCACTGATTTCTAGCAAATAGAATCCTACCAACATCTGATTTTGACAATAACTGGAGCCCTTAAAAATGAAAGATAGCACTTAGGCATTGTTAAATATATTTCTATTTAACGTAAACTACTGAATCTAATCTGCTTCAATCTTCATAAATATCTCTTTCCTTTCAAACTGCAGCATGAATTTTAATGTTTGTTGTGTTTTTTTAAAAAATGCCATAACTTGAATGGTGAGGGCAATGATATTAATGTGATATTTCTAAATGCAGAATCCTGCGAATTGTAGTGCATCTCCAGTACTTGTCTGCAACCTAACTAATCCTTCTGGGTTTGCGTCAGGAGCTCATGACATCTTGTGGTGCTTCATCAAAGCATATAAAGAAAAGCGTCGCTTAGTTCTGCTGACAGCTCAGTGGCATTACGGAGACTGGGAAAGCCTCTTTTTACCTTTGAGTGATGCATGCTCTGATTCAGTTACAGATAAATTACCTTGCCCTGAAGCAAACAGTAAATTTTATTTTTATAAATTGAAATTTATTTTCCATGAAATGAATTAAATATATATTTAGAATCACAAAATATTATTTGAATTAAAATTCATAAAATATTTTCAAAGAAATTGAAAAACATTTCGATTCAAAAATAAATGCATCTCATTTATGGTGTTAAATTCAAATTTTGATAGAATTCGAAAAAAAAAAATATATATATATATATATATATATATATATATATATATATATATATATATATATATATATATATATATATATATATATATATATATATATATATATATATATATATATATATATATATATATATATATATATATATAATCTATTCAATTTAAAAATTAACTATAATCTGTTCCTATAATGCATTGTCTGTAAAAGATATAAATATAAATTAAAATTTATTCACTTCTAACAAAACTAATTATGTTTCTGATAATGTGAGTTTAATCTAATTCACTTTTGCATTTACTTTGACCAAAAACATTTCTTAAGAAAATTAAAATGCTGTAACAAAAATACAATATTTACAGGGTTTAAGTTTTTAATTTGAGAATTTAAGAAATTAATGTTTAAGGTGTGTTTTTTTTAAATTTGATATTTTAATATCAGGATTTATCAATTAGTTGTCACAACCATGAAAGTTAACTATGAAAAATGTTTTGTTTGCTTGCAAAACGTATCACACTGCCTATTTCAGTCAACAGAAAAGATGCTAAACATCCAATCACCTCTCGTATTGAGTATCAAGTGAAGAAACATGTTTGAGGAGGCGTCCACCTCTCCACGCCATTCCAGCAGAGGAATTACGACCAAGATCTTTTTTTACAGTCGTCGTTGATGAGCGTGACGGATTTTCGTCGTGTTCATTAAAGGGCGAGAATGACAGTAGGATCAGGTATCGAATCTCTCCTCCGGGACAAAGACGCCTTTCCAACTAGGAGACCGTACCGTCTACTATGAAAAGTTCGATTTCTATAAAATTAAAAACATTTGAAAAAATTAAACTTTTAAGCACTTAACTTATAAACAATGAAAGTATAATACCACTTCAAACATATGTATGCAAATTTATTCATTGGACATAATTACAACACAATATTTACTATATTTATTGCTTTAAAATGTTCATATAATGTAAGCAAACATTTTACAATCTGTTTTTTACTGTATGATAATTATAAGTTCATCATTAAAGCAACATTTTAAAACAACAAGTCAGCCATGGAGAAATCGTATTATATTTATTAATACTGGTTTATATTATATATATATATATATATATATATATATATATATATATATATATATATAGTATTAATACTGTTGATTCTTTGGTCTTAATAACTGCCTTGATTCTGTTAGGAAAGAAACTAACAAGTCAACCACTTTAGAACTCACGGTGACTTTGTGGTAGCACAGAGCTCTTCAGAACAATAGTTCCTAGATTCAATCCCAGATACTGTTGGATAATGGAAGAGTAATGATGCACTTCTACCTTCTGCATGCATATCTGTAGGAAAGGGGAATATCGGATTGGTAATTTTTGGGGTTTCTTCTTACCTGCAGATAAATACGGTCCATTATTTTTGAAAAGTCCTCATTGAGAGTAATTTATAGTGAATATTAAAATATTTCACTACAGCCTTTGCTTTCAAACTGTCTACTACGCGATGTTGAAATGGTAGCTCTTTTTTGCCTAGTATTTGAATCATCTCTTTGAAATAGAAGGTCCACTTTCAACTCAAGCTACTGTTTGAAAACGGTGGATAGATATTGCTTTTCTGCTTTTTACATACACATCTTTCAGAGATGGTGTTTAAAAACTTTATTGATTTTCTTCCTTGAGACATATGAATGCAGCCCAGTATCTATAAAATGTCCTCTCAGAAAGAAGTCCATGATATAAAAGTCTACTTAATTGCATTGTAGAGTTTTTGATTGAGGAATTTTATTCGTATTTCCAAAGCGTCGCAAAAATTTCCCATAGGCCTAATATTAAGAGATTATGTGGAAAAGCTTAGAATCTTTTTCGTGAGTACTTATGCCAAATGCATGCGGTAGTAACCATGTAAATTATCGTGTTATTTTGAAATATTACGTAAAAATTATCTGTATAAAATTATTGACTAAGATATAACAAATAATCATCGAGAAATTTTAAATGAAGAAGTTGACTTACGTAAAATTCAGTTTGATAAATGAATCTATTCCATTGTACGAAACAACTTCCAAAATCATCAGAAATCCATCGCCAACCGGAATAGCTTTTTATTAGTCGCAATGAAATATTTCATTGATCTGTCAGTTTATTTGATGCTGAGCATCATTCGAAAAGAAATAAAATTGTCATCATAATGCACGAGTCACAGATCTTTCATTCATACCAATTTCATTTCTGACAAAAAAAAAAAAAAAAAAAAAAAGCATCATCACATGTTTGAGAGAGTAAATCTTCGTGAGGTATGATTTTAAATATTTGATTAGTCCCAAAGTCCCCGACAAAATATTTTAAAAGGACAATTATTCTCTTACTAAAATTATGGTTGAACTTCACAGTGGTTTGACTTAATAAGCTGAACAGCTTATCACAATGGTTTGACTAAATAAGCTGAACAAGATACATATAACAATATATATAATAATATAGTCACAATGTTTTGACTAAATAAGCTGAACTTACTCTTAAAAATAATCTATCTGAAACCGTTGTTCTAACATTAATTTCAAGGTTACTAATGTTCAAGGTAACTGTGAATATGGAATAAGAAATTGGATCAAACAAATGTTTCTCTCAAACATGGTATTTTTTGACATACTTTTCACTTCATCTTGTCTAAGTTCCTCGATCTTGACACAAAAAAACAAAAAAAACGCTTTTATGAAAGAAACATAAGTGTTCTAGTTTTTGTTTGAGGGATTACTGCTGTGTATAGGAGAGAGAATATAAATATTAACATTTTCTCATAGGATTATTATAGTATTTTCTTACTTCTTTTATACATAAAAAGTTTTTTACATGAAAAATAAAATAACTTGAGGAATTTGTGAATTTTGATAAAGCCTTGATAATCTGATGTAAACTTACGAGATTAGTTTCAAATATTGTCAAGTGATAGTATTTGTAATTAATTACTGCGTTCTCTCTCATGACGAAACAATTTCTGTGTTAAGCATTTGGTATTTTGTAAATGTTTTGAGAGGATTGCAATGCGCGAATGCTTGCAAAGAAAAGTCTTATCTTAGTTTATAACTAACTATAAGCTGTTATAATTGTATCGAATAAAGAATAAGTAATATCTCTGCGACTTTATCATTTAAAGCAACTTATTGATAAAATACAATTTTTAACAGAGTGATCTCAAGGCAAATACACTGCTGGACAATTGCTAAGGACGGATCACAAATTGCAATGTAGCATAACATTAAGCGAGACATGAGGCCTAGTAGGATAAAATATAGTTGCCACACTGTTCAGACATTAGAATAAAGAATATTTATTGTTCTGGAAAGTACAAAAGCTGTGAAACATCTGAAAGAAAAAAAAATGTTCATTTGATGCTGCATACGGAAAAACGAAACAATGCATCTAAAAGTCAGCAGGCACCTTGAAGAAAGGTATCAGTACGGGATATGTCCACCGTGGAGTGTGATGCAACATTCTACACGTCGTATCATACTTTGCACAACATTATCCAGCAGCTGTTGAGGCAATTAATCCCATTCCTCTGGGAGTGCACGGATGAGAGTGTTCTTGTTTGTCGGAGGATAGTTTCGACCAGCAACTTGCCTCCCCAAAGCATCCCACACATTTTCAATGGGGTTTAGATCTGAAGAACGTGATGGCCATACGAGGCGTTGAATACCCTCACTGTCTAGACAATCCTGAACAGCGAGTGTTCGATGACATGTTGCGTTGTCGTCCATAAAAACAAATTTATCACCGACAGCACCACGTAAAAGACGAACATGCGGAAGTAGAACTTCATTAATGTATCGTTGGCCCGTCATAGCTCCATTCGCAACCACATGTAGGGGCGTGCGGCGATTGATCATGATGCCGGCCCACACCATGACACTGCATGTCGGATATCGGTCCCTCTCCTGGATATTTTCTGGACGATAAGCAGTAACACTCTCGCGCCAGATCAGTTGGCGTCTACAATCCGATGACAGACTGAACCTACTCTCATCTGAGAATAGTACGCATGCCCAGTCCTGTTCAGTTCAATTGCGATGCTCACGACACCATTGCAAACGAACAGTACGGTGCTGTCTGGTCAATGGGACACACACAACAGGTCTGCGGGCGTATATTCCTCCTCCCCTCAAACGTCTGGCAACAGTTTTTCGGGAGATCTGCTTTCCTGAGGCAGCAAGAAACTGATTTGCCACCTGCTGAGCTGTGGAGCGCCGGTTCCTTTTTGCTGATAGAACGATATATCTGTTTTCTGCAGGCGTCGTACTTCTAACACGACCTCCCCCGTGCCGCCTACTACACATTCCAGTAGTTTTAAATGACTTCCACAGCCGTGAAAAACGCTGTGAGCGATGTCGAACTCACTGGCAACATCTGTTATTTTCGCTCTTCTTCGATCTTTCCAATAATTCGGCCACGCATAAAATCATTTAAGTGAGGTCGGGAAGACATGCCAAAAATTTCAAGTTCGTCTATTAAATCTTTCCTGTAAAACTTTGACTTGAAACAACAACTGTCCACACGTATCAAAACCTTTAAAGCTCTGATGAACGCTATCACGTGATGAACAAACGTGGAAAAAAATTTACATACGCATATTTCTTCTTACTATATCCCCCACTTATTCTAATTTTCCACATTTTGCTTCCTTTCATTTTGTGGTTGCTATGGATGATAGTGTTATCCGTCCTTAGCAATTGTCCAGCAGTGTACCTGGAGAGTTGGATGTGTCGTAAGAAATTTTATGCAAAAAGTTGTATCTTGATTTTTAAAGATTATGTACTCTCATAAAAATTGTTCGGTCTTGTGAAAACAATGGAAGATTCGGATAATTCGAAATGTGAATTTTTTTAACTCTCCTGACTATATTTCGTGCAGATTCTTCCATTTGATGTAATTTTCGATCTATTCTACATGATCTTCCAGGTCTCCCGTTTATTTTATTTAAAATTAAAAAAATATAAGTTTGAAAAAAAAAACTGCGTTGTGTGTGCTTGTTGTCAATTTACCATGGTCTGTTATAAACCAAGGTAATTCTTAGGTGTAATACCAAAATGATCATTCCTTTAAGTTATCATTCCAGTATGTTGAAAAACATGTAATTTTACTTTTGATATTTTTAGAAACAGAAATAAAAAATCTTCTTAAATCTTGGATTTATTATTTCAGATAATAAAGCGCGCTGGATAATGCGTACGCTTCCTCAAGATCTTGGTCCAACCATAATACTTCTCCATGGTAACCCATTGGCTTGGTGGTATGGACAGTTTCTTTTGTATTTAATGCGACCCAATTCTCAACTTTTTGCTGTCTTACGCAATTTGAAGCAGCGGGTCAATTTTACATTTCCCATTGTCGGGTAAGCAAAAATATTATAATTTTCTTTCTATTAAAATATTTTCCGTGAGTTTTATTGAATACGGTATTTACTTACAGTGGAATACTCTCATAAAATTTAATTTGATTATTTTATTTACAATATTTGATAATTTTCATAGTTTGAAAGAAAAAAATTCATAAATTTTATTTTTTACATTCATTAAATAGAAATATTATATAATACATTTTGTTGCAAATAAAGTAACTCTCAGAATTCTGTGGGATTAAAACTGAATGTATTGAAAAAATAAGATTTCAATTTAAAAATAGGACAATCTAATTTATGATAGTGAAAAGTACATATTTTAAATGAAGTAAAGTATATTGTTCATAGATGCAAAATCTTTCAGTTTTTATGCAATTTATTTTGTTCGACCCTCAAAGGTAATTTTTTTTTGCCCACGGGAGCTAATTAGATCGTGAACTACAGTTCAAAGTGGATTCCACACTACAACAAACATCTAACTACAACAGCATCGGAATCTGATTGATAAAAGAATGAAAACAAATGACATGCCACGCAAAAAAGCTGCAAAAATATAAACAGTTGCTAAACATACAAAATAAAAAGATGTCATTGAAAATATAATGAATTCCTGCAGGAGCTTTAGAGCTAGTTAAAAATATTCCGTACAAGGAATTATCCTTTTGCAATTCACTCTGCGAAATTTCAAATCAAACTAAACATAGTAGAGTGTTGCTGTAACCACATCAAAATCATTTTTAAATGAGGACCGTGCTTATTCTAGAGATAGCGTAAGCAAAGAATATAATTGGTAGTTATCTTCTGAAATGTAGTAATGGAAATGGTCTCATATATATGATCAATACATTCTTCAAGCTATTCCACTCTTATAAGATCTTTAAAAAAATCGATGTGTTTCAATATACTTTAAAAACATGAAAAAAGTTCAAATGAGTTAAACAGAAAATACTCAAGTATAGTGACTCATATATTAATATTCCTCAGAATAGATTTAAGCAGCTAAGTTGCTATAATCAGGCTCAATCTTATGAGTTACTAAATTTTTGCTCGATCTTTTTACTTTTGTAATGTGTGGTAGCTTATAAGAAGGTAAGTTTTATTTAAAATAATTTGCTCTGAAATATTAAAAATTTGGTAATAAAGCTTATCTTTTAATATTTTATTAAATATATTGCATTATCTCTAAACCTAATATAAACAACCAATATAAAATAATTTATAAAAATATGTTTTTGGAATTTTATGAGTTATAATTCCTAAAATGTGTTATTTGGTGTAGCTGTTTGGATATTCCTACTTCAGAACAACACTAGGTGTGTAGCTTCACACAAACATGCTACACACTATATAAGTACTAATAAAATCTTACCACTAAATTATTCTTATTTTAAGACTAAAAATATTAAACTATAAAAAAAATAACACTTCAATACAAAATGAGTGATAAAAGTTTGAAAAACCATGATTATAAGCTAATTTGGTAAAATTTTGTTATTTGATCGTTATACATTTTTTGTAGTGTCATTTGACCTCGAATGTCACCTATTTCTTATACTGTTTCCAGTAACCTAAAAAGAACTTGACTCAACACTTTTATTAGGAGATGCTTTCGAGATATACACTGGCCGACATTCAAAATGCCACACCAAGTATTAACAAAGGAATGATTTTATAATCAAAACGTTCAATTAATAACATTTTTTTACAAAATGCTACTGTTCTAGATGTAAAATGTAAAAACTTCCTTCAGAAAAGAAAATGGATCTTCCCTATTCAGATAAATCAGCCGACTTTTTGAATTTATCCGATTACTAATTTCTTGTAATATAACCAAAAAAATTAACGCTGCCATTCTTCACTATCGATGAAAGTCAGCTCGCAAACACCTGTTGATAAGTCGCAGCAACAGAAACAGCGTGTGCTTGCCGATCAACGAAATGCAAATTGCGAAATATGGATAATCGATCACTGCGTAGCCTTATAGTCTATAGGGGGAAACTCTAAACAACTATCACATAGAAAGGGAAGAATAAGTGTCCAAGTAAGTTAATGTTAAATGATAATGACTTTAACAGATAAAGAGAGTATAATATTCTATAAGGATTGTAAAATAAACGTGTATTTTTTTCAATCTCGTGTTTAACAACATTGTACCAACCTTTTTTAGTCCATTATATGGTCGTAGTAATGTTTCAAGAGCAACAACATTTCGTTTACGAACTTTTTATTGGGATCTTCCGAGATTTTATTGTCATTAGAAAACCCTTTTTTACGATTCCCCTGTTGACTGACTCCTTTGGTATCCATATGTTGTTCCAACACCCGATAATCATCAAAATCTTCATTGTCCCAGACAAGAGATATGGTAAAAATTTCAGGGTGGTTATTTATATTATTAAAATTTTAGGTGGAACTTTAGTTGTTTTAACAGCCTGCTCCATTGTTAGACCTGTATCGTATTTCAAAGAAGCAGACAAGGAAATTGAGTCAGACTATGCAATTTAATGAGCTTAAAAGCTTAACAGAACCAGTTACATGCCGCACTGTCATGCCAAGAGCTAAGTGTTTTGGCGTTTGCTCTTTCCCTCTTGATAATAAATATAGTTAGTCTTATGACAAAGAAATAAGATTTCTATTTATATCCTCAGGAATTTCAATACATTGTTCCACATTTACTGCATCTGATGCACCAACCACCCAAGTAATGAAATTAAACAGGGTAACATGTATTATATGTAATGCAGCATTGAGGGATAATTCAGAAGCTGATGGTGGCCATAAACTCTTCATCATAGGAATATTATCAACAGTATTTTTCAGAATCAATGCTGCAGAATATGGAGCTCGCAATGAATCCTGGGAAGACAATGCAGTTTTGTTTTTACGCCTTTTTCTACATCAGTTTCAATTTCTATATAATTTTCAGAATATATCCAAAACATGACAAGTATCAGCATTCGCTGTTTCACAAAATAATAATTCATATAAATTCTTTCTTTTTTGTTTGACAAAACCTAATTGTGCGCAGGGATATTTCATAAATGCCTTTTTAAATTTCCATTTGTGTATCATAAATCTTTGATGTTGTCAATTTCATTGACAGTTTTTAAGAAAATATCTTTTATTTTATTTATATGAAGTATTTAGTTTCCCTTAATAATTCATTTTTTTAAAAATTTCTTCACAAAATACACGGTAAGAAGTTTCATATTCTGTAGATTTGTTTTGTGGACATGAACTAGGTTTTGAAGTCAAAAATATTGTGCATAGCTTAGTGCACGTAGCATGATTAAAAAAAACTTCTATTGCTACTAAATCAGTGTCTCTAATGTGTCTTAAAATGCTTTCATCATTTTTTCAGCATTCAATAATAAATTGGAATTAGTTTCACTCTCAGCAGAGTTTCTCTTGCACAGTCGTTTGACTGAAAACTTTTCTCTTGTGAATTTATTTATTTGGCATACATTACATACTTACTCTCTCGACAAAATATTTTTATTCATTTTAACATTCAATTTAGATATTAAGGAATCTTCAGTGTGAAGATTGTGTTTCGATGTTGCATTAGAATCAGCTGTTTCTGAATCAAATACTGTCTGAGATTTGGAATCTACAGATTCAGAACATTTAATAGCGCTCTGGCAATTCGAATTTTATCTGTAAACTTCATATAACATTTCTGGTGGTATCCAATGTTATCCGGCGGCTTAGATAGCTTAGTTAGCAATCATTTGTTCTGATATCGTTTTTTTTTTTCAGGTCCTGAGGTTTTCATTCATTGAGTCACATGGTTTTCTATTTTTTCCCAGCTAATTTAAAAAAGTTTTGTATTTTATCGGTGCAATCCAGAAATAAATGTAAACAACAAAACTTAGATTTCATTTCTAGCAGAGTTTTTTTCTCAAATTAACTGAGAAAATAATGTACTTTTAAATTAAACACATAACAGTCTCGATTAAATTAACAGCAGTCAACAAGCTAATAAACGAAATGTTGTTTGTAAACATATAAATGGTATTTCGTTGGCTCAAACATCAAATGTAGTCCCGCATGGTATGAAAAGATTTGCGCTGTCTGGCCTGTTTTTAATTTATTAACTGTTTATTAGTTAATGGGCATTGTTTGTAGCCAAAACATTATAATTTTGGTTATTATCGAATAACTGAAATTTTACCAAGCATTGAAATGAAATCCCATTCCATGATAAACGAGCCGACATGAAACTGACTGACAGTCTGCAGTCTATTATGCTAAAATTGCGGGCTTTTCAAAGTAATTTGTGTAGAATTTCTCCCGCGTCTCATCTAACTCAGCTCATGCACTAGTGTATGGTCAATACTTCAAATACAAATATCATTAGATACTTTTACAAGGGGTGGTCATGACTGCAACCATCTAATGAAATTCACATTCTAAGCGCATTCAATATATACTTGGAATGATATAGCAGAAAAATTATCTTTAGGTCATTTTACATGCAAGATCTCTTATAGAAACTATCCTAACTGATGAAAGCCAAAAACATTTACTTGTTACCATATACTCGTATAAGTTATTCATCTATGAACTTGGACAAGGAAACCCACTGTTGCACACAAAACTATATTTTAGGCTTTTTTTAATGTGGACTCGGGTGTAATTTGTCGGATAATAAAAATGTTAAGAACAAAGGATGAGTATGGAAAAAACTTTCAGATATCAAATAAGACAATAACGTAATTTCACTGTCATCTGCCAAACAAGCAGAAGAATAACTAAGATTCAAGTACGTTTTAGAACAAAATAATAAAATGCTTTCCTGCATCAAAAATTAGGAAATGTTTTTAAAATTGTAGTTTTTAAAGAAAAAATAAGTGATTAATTCGGCCCATATTTCATCAATTAAATAAAAGTAAGAATTGTTAAGTATAAGTTTTATTTTGCATGTATTTTTTACACAATGTTTGCTAAATGATATTTTCAATTTATTTACGCTGAGAGAACAGTTCGATAAAAAATAATTAATTTTATAAAATCTAGTGCTAATTTTTCAGTTTTACGAAACTTTCGATTTTAAGAACTATTTTACCCATTATAACGTAATATCGAACAGCTACATAGAAGGTCTGGTATGCTAGTTATTTTATAGATCACATTATCCCATAAATAAAAGAATAAAATTATTTTTAATGAACATTTATCTTCCAGTCACACAGTATGGAAACAATCATAAAAAGAGTAATTAAAAACCATAAACTCAAAAACCATTTGTAAATAAACTTCTTAAAAGAATGGTCAAATTTTTAATTGAACATTATATAATGATTTTCTCTTCATAATAGAAAGTTTAGGAATTAATTTTTTACTCCTCGTTTAGAGTTCATGTACGACGCACCGACAAAATAGGATCAGAAGCAAAGTTTCATCCTTTAGAAGAATACATGGATCATGTTGAAGAATATTTTCTGAGTCTTGAACTTGTATCTCCAATACCTGTAAAAAGAAGAGTGTTTATTGCCACTGATGAACCGAATGTAATCAAGGAATGTCAAATGAAGTAAACTATTTTTTCTTAGTTCAAAATTTAGAAAAATAATGATTTTTCTTTTCTAGAATTTAGATGCAGACAGTGCATCATTGTAAAATATGATAAAATTGTTAGACTTGGTTCGGGTTTTTTTGTCACTCAATGGTCGTTTTTGGCACACAAGAGAAATTAGGCCGGTACGCGAAACCTAAAGTGAATTCCGAGGCACTATAAACATATTAGCTAGGTATAAAATTTAAACACACGAATTGAACAAGTTGCAAGAAAAGAGTAAATTTTTGACCGAATTTGAACTTGTTAATTAGATTTCACCAGTCATGAATAACTAGTTGAGGAAGTATAATTTGTCTTCAGATAACTAAAATAGATATTTTTAAATATATGTTTATGATATAACTTGTGCATTTTATTAAATGATAAAATATTGAAATTAAATTTTATTTCAATATTTTGTTCAGAGAGTTTAATATTTGCATAATTATCTATATAGCTAGTTGAAAGGATTAATTACATTTTCTTCATTTTAAGAAACAAAGATAAGTTTCGTAAGGATGTACACAAAGCAATAATAAATATTTATTTGGCTTAATGTATAATATACTCCATAACAGGAATATTATACACTGCTGGCCACAAATATTGTAACACCAATAAAGACACAAGAGATATCACAACAAAATTTATTTTGTAGATAACATGTTGACCAAGTATCAAATGATTAAATTTATATAGACTTCTGTAAAGTGTGGTTCCTACCAAAATCAGTAGCCAGAGTTAGAGATCTCCGCTCCCACATGCCTTGGCATTGATTCAACGAAACTTTGGATGTGTTTTTGTGGTACAGAAGACCAAGTAACTTCCATACGTTGCCCAAGTTGATCTGCTGTGGCAGCTGGGGACGTAATCTGCGTCAATCTCTGAGCAACCATGCACCACATGTTTTCTATCGGCGAAAGATCCGGAGAGCAAGCCGACCAGAGAAGTAATTCAATCTGGCGATTGGCAAAGAACCCTTGGACAATGCGTGCCACGTGTGGTCGCGCATAATCCTGTAGAAATAAGGCTGTGGATAAGGAAGGACAACTGGATAAAACCCCTTGGAGATGTTGCGCTGGCTGTTTAAAATACCGGCAATGCGTACTACAAGAGTGCGAACATGATATCCAATACCCCCATACCATAGTACTCGGTGAAGGACCAGTGTGGTGGTGCATAATGCAGCTGTTCAGCATCCTCTCTCCATGGTATCTGCAGACTCGAATGCGACCATCATGGTGTTGCAGACAGTAGCGTGACTCTTCAGTAAAGTCAATTTTATTGCATTCTGCCATCCACATCTTTCTTTCATCGCACTATTGGCGGCGGAAAATGTCTGCGGTTCTGCGTCAAGGGTAGACGAAGCAATGGGCGTCTTGTGGACAGACCACTCTGCTGTAAACAGCGTCGAATGATATATGCAAATACTGGATGATGTATTACAGACTAAATGTGCTGTGCTGTGGTTCGTGATATGGCTGAGAGATCCATCACTGCCATGCGCACAATTTGTCTGTGATCGCGTGAAGTGGTGCACTGAAGTGAGTGCGATCGAACACGTCGGTTCGTCTTACGCTCCTGCCTCCAACGATCACATATCCGCATTACAATTGTTTGGTTTCGTCCAACACGAGTTCCAATTTCTCTGAAAGATAATCCACAATATCGGTAAGCAACTATTCTTCCTCTGTCGAACTCGGATACTTAATAAAAAAATGATCGGTATTTTCTACAAAACATAATTGTGATCGTTTTTTTTTCTTTTATGATAAAACCACAAGAAAAATACAATTGCCGAATTTGAAATCGTCTAAATCTCTAAGCTTTAAATAGCTCTTTGAAGTGGTGCCACAGGCGCGCGTGATATGCGTCTGCACTGAAATTCTAATCATTTGCATATCTCACCTCCTTTAATGCATGTTGTAAATTTCGTGTTATTGACCTGCTTCCTTTAGGGTGGCCAGCAGTGTAATTTTCATTTTCTACTCATTCTTTAAATTCTCCTTTCAATACTTTTCCAAGTCAGTTCTATATATTTAAAATATAATTTCATTTTATTACCCATGCTTTTTACAAAAATGTTTATTAGTTGCTTGTAAATAAGGTAAAAAAACTTTTCACTTTTTGACATACAATGAAAGTCACTTGTCATTTATTTCATGGGCCACTGTAGATTTGTTTGAGTATTACTTGATTTTGTGTATGCCACAAAATGAAATGTATGAGTCTGTCTGATTAATAAATATCCAACTTTTAAAGTAAAAAATGTAATCCTTCTCTCAGCTTCCACTTTCTTGTTCAGTTGAGCAAAATTAACCAGCAGTCGTTTCAAGTTCCATGTAATTTGTATGTCAAGAGGTTAAGAAGCTTAGACGTAACGTTGACGAAATTAAAATTACAAGCTGGACATAATCGTATAAACTGTAGGTATCACTATAATAAGGAAATACTTTGTTTCTATTTGCTAAAAGTTGCTTATGCAAAGGAAAAATCTGTATTGAATGGGTTCCATATTAATAGTCGATGGTACACTTTATAAATAAAAGTATTTGGACAATTACACGTTTTGCATAAATAGTCTGTTAATAGTTAATATAACCTTTTGTTGACCTTGCTTTTGATTTTATTATTGGAACTTTTATTAATGTTAATACAAAGAAGGATAATTTTAAGGAGATTTTATCGTACATCTGAGCAAGAATAGTTCGTGATGAATCTATTAAAATTAAATTATATTTACATCTAAATTGATTGGTTAACAAAGGGTGTCGTATCAATTACTCCAGTTTATCTTCTATGATTCGTTGAAAATGGGATTTTAAGCAAGTCAGTCAAGTAAATTCAGTTTGGACTCACGGTGGCTAACCACGCCCAGTGGAATGTCCCAGGTTCGATCTTTTCAAAATTGAATAACACTAGATGTTCCATTTCTATCTTTTGCATGCACATTTGCTGATGTGGTTGCTTAGTTAATTTTCAAATTTTCTCCCTCACGAAAAGTGACTTAGGAACTTTATGAAGAATCAATCCGAAAGGCATCCCACTGTGAATGCTCCTAATAATGGGGTACTGCTGTTAGGCTACCTAATTCATGGTGTCAAAGCTAATTATCTCATTGGCAAAAAACTAATCCAGATTACATGTGACAATGTAACAGCGAATTAGATCCTAATGGAAAAAATACCCACTAGTGATGTATCATTATTAAAATGTAGACATAGGTCAAGACAACATGATCTATAGAATATAGCACTCAAATAATGTTAATATAAATTACTGCATTAAACTTTAACCAACCCTATATAGATAGACTCATCTTCTAACTAACAAACTTAAACTATTAGAACAACATAATCAGAACAAAAATATTTCACGGTTCGTAGCCAAACCTATGTACATTTATCACTCATTCACTCACTCATACACACATGCAGAAACGCATATACATGAATACAGCTTGGAGAAGTGTCAATATAGATACTTATCATTCTAAAACATAATTTTCCATCTTTTACAACTCACGAAAGATGTTTCTTATTAACAGTTGTTATCAATGGATATTAGCAGCTGCTTGAGCGTAATAACTATTTTTTTTTAGTTCTACGGATAGTTTTAGCATATTAAAAGCAATCGTTGGACAGTTTAGAATATGCATATTCGGTATTTTCTGCAGTACCCAAATATTTATGTCCATAATGTGCATGTCTAGCACTTTTGAAATACAAGCTTAACTAAGCATATTATAAATATTTTTCTGTTAAAAAATTTAATTTTACAAATCCTGCACTTTTACTCATTACTCTATACTTTTCTTTTACTGCATTAATAATGTTTAAGCATTCCATTTAAAAAGCATTAACAATATATTAATTATAAAAAAATTTAATGAACATCTTTATTTATTCACTTCTTCTAAATATATATTTTATAATTTATTTTCCTTCTCTCTCTCTCTTTATATATATATATATATATATATATATATATATATATATATATATATATATATATATATATATTCTAAGTAACTTAATTGCTCAGTAAACTGTTTACTTTTATTAAAAAACAATACGCAGTTTATGTGTTTATGTTAGGCCATATCGAAAAGTGAGTTTATGATTTTAATATCATTACAGGCCAAATACAAAAAATTTATAAAGAGTTCGTAATTTTATTATATTACTTTGCAATGATTAAATGTTAAACTTTATCTTTTGATATCTATTATAAATCTCAACAATGAAATTTATTAAAAATGATATTATTTGAGGTATATTTTTAAAATTTTCGTTTTAATACACGCACTTTTTTAGGTTTCCTTATTATGAATGTTTGTATAATTATGGTAGTGCAGAATCAGCCACAAACATAGAAACAAGATACAGTAATACTTCATTATGGAATCTAATTGTAGATATATTTGCTTTAGCTAATACTAACTACATTGTGTGCACGTTTTCTTCGGGGGTAAGTACATCAACACTTTTCACTGTAATTTTCAAAACTTTTAATACTTAATGCTTGTTATTTCTATCATTCTATCGACTCATGCATAATACAGGCTTTTTTTATCAGAACTTTTATACCAGTATTAATGTAGAACTCTTACATGCTAAAAAATCTAGCAATAAAAATTCCGAAAAATTTAATCCAATTTAATTTCAACTGCAATAACATTCCAAGTTCATGATTTACAATTTTCTTTTTTTCATATATGTGGTCGTAATAGCCTGAAGAGCTAAGGCTTTGTACTCGTAACTAGAAGGTTACATGTTCGAAACGAGCATGAGCAGAAAATCAATGTGTTAACAAATGGCGGGGTAGGCACATAATATGAGTCAAGATTGCAATATCTTGCTTGCGAAATTATAGTTTTGGAGATAAATTAACCAAATCTGGGAATCTTTTCCTTGGTTTCAGCTTCTAAATTATGAAGACCAACTTTTGGCGTAACAATGGCAAAAATACTGAATGCTTCTTAAAATAGTTCCATCACTTAAAAGCCGAAAGGCTGACCAGAAATGGCCGTGCATTAGGAAACAATACATACATGCATATATATATATAGTGGATAATAATAAAGAAAAAAAGAAACGATACCAATACGTGATTCTCTATATATTATATCATTTGCAGAAACTGAATGAAATTTCGGTATAAGGTACTTTGGCATAATAGCTACCAAGAATTATACGAAAAACAACAGTTAAACTTTAGCAGCTATGGCATTTAAGCAGTTATGACAGTTACTGTTATTTGAGCGGTTATGGCAATGGATACTTTTTTAATACAATATGATCTCCATAACAAAAAATTATAAATAGCGTTGAGATGGTACTAAAGCAGAAAAATCGCCGGCGTTAGACAAAGAAAAATTGAACTGTGGTGTGTCTACCAAAGTACGACTTTTTAATGGCATCTGATTTCACGCTGTTATTGGCTCTTATAGCCAACTAATTCGGCTTTGAAACGAGAAAAGAATATGGTATGTACATTTCATGGTTCATCGTAAGACGCTGTACTGAGTGAGTGAAAGAAAATGAGCTATGAAAAGAGTTTCATTTATCTTGCTTTCTCTCTCGCTGAACGTGATGTTTCTATGAAAACAATACAGAAAAATTGTAGATTTTTAACCCCCATAGACAAAATGGCACAGAGACATTGCGTGTATCAAAATGGTGAAGGCCTTATGTACTTCCACCTGAAGCGCAACATTCTCTATTGCTTTCTCTGCCAGAACGAACATTAAAAGATCTTGTTTCTTGAAATATGGCAATCATTAATCGAAGACATTTGAGTCAGTAGATGTTTTCACCTCCAAGGACTGAAATTTCCTTACAACAACTATTGCAGAGTTACCGTTTTGTAAAAAACAATTTAACTAACATAGATCGATCTGGTAAATGTGACATTCTGATTACATAATAGCGAGCATGTTGAGAACAAAATCTTTGCGAAAGTTTCCAGTTTTTACAAAAGATAATTAATTTTTTCTTTTTCTTCTGAAAGCAATGATTTTTTTCAAGAAACTTATGCGCAAAATGAAAGTCAAGGTGCAGAAAAGCTAGGCAATAAGGTGTCAAATATTATGTTTGTACACCTGATCCGAACTGCTCCTAGGCCATCATTGTGTGTTTGTGGATATTATTAGGTATTCTTTCTTCTTAGAAATTGGAAACCAATGATAATAAAATATATTTCAAAAATAATGTAACTATATTATAAAGTAACAGTAGATTAATTTTAAATTCGTAACCATATAATTATATAAATATATACAAACTTTCCATCAAATAAACATTTTTTACTATTTATTTTTGGAATTAGTTTTTCATATCAATGTACGAATAAATTTTATCTTGTAAACTTTATCATACTAATTAATGTTATATTTGTCAAAGATATGTAAATTTTATCTTGTAAACTTTATCATACTAATTAATGTTATATTTGTCAAAGATATGTAGATTAGCTTACGAGCTGAAACTAGCCATGGAATTGGAAGATGCATCAAGTAATGCAATCACTCTGGATATTCCGCATCATTATGCATGGGTGACACCTCCAGCTCGAAAAGCAGCATACCATCATAAGCCTAAGTCTTCAAAAGAAATATCATTTAATAAAGGGGACATTCTAGTTCATAAAGATGAATATTGCACAGTGAATGCAGCCCTTAAAGGGAAAAGAGCAGATGGATTTCTCAACATGATACGCAGTAAAAAGGAATTATTAGAAGGATTTATACCTATTTATAAAACGAGAGAAACTTTTCAAATGTATAAGATTTGAAGTATTTATTTAATATCAATATAAAAAAATAATAAATATAATAAAATATGCTTGAGTAGAAATATTACTTTTTACTGAGAATTTTTCACTTTTTGAAATGAGCTGTTAAATCAGAAAAAGTAGTTTCGGAATATCTGTTGAAATATGTTGAAAGATGAAAAAAGTAATACCTTAAGCATTCCTCTCATTGATTGTTAAAGTCAGCTTTGTGATTTTTCTGACAGCAAAGATTTCCTTCCATGGGTGTCACTTTAAATTATCAATCGAAACGGAAGATTAATACACTGCCCGAAATTGAAAATGCCACACTAAAAGGAAGTTCCCAGAAAGAGAAGAAACTCGGCAAACAGAGAGAGGCAGTAACGAACAATAAATGATCTGTATTTCGAAATGATATGCATAATACAGAGCGAGAACAGGTTCGGGTCAGAGAACCATCGTGGATGAGGGAGGATACACGAAGCAATACATCTAAGCAAAGATTCAATGAAAGTACGGATGACTTCCTGAGCAATGACTCTCAACTCCCTGTCAACCATTTGCCAAAGTGCGTCTTTAGAAGGAGAAAATGGCAGGGTCTGCAAATGGCGTCAAATAATATCTCAAATGTGTTCGATTGGTGAAAGATCTGGTGAGTATTGTAGCCAGGCAAGCAGCTATATACCTGGCAGGGCATGTTGGCTGATGCGAGCAATGTCCGATCAGTCGTAATCCTGCTGATATAGGGCATGGCATTAGGCACCCCTTGAAGGTAGGGGAGTATTATCGACCACAACACATCATCCACGAAACGTTGAGCTGTTATAGTGTCGTGAATACGAAATACAGATGATCTAAAATCATACGCAGTGGTGTCTCAAACCATGATACAGCGATGCCACGTAATTGGGTATTCCACAACTTCTGCAGGATTGGACCTATCTCCAAGTCGACGCCACGTCGGTGACTATCACTGAAGAAACAGAAGCGACACTCATCTGAATAGACGATCATGTGATACTCCGTCGTCCACATCGCTCAAATCTGGCATCATTCTAGACGTTGGCGTCTCTGTCGTGAAATCAATGGCAGTCTTCATAACAGATGTCATGAGCGCCGGCCACTAGCAACCAATCAATGGCAAATGCTTCGGCTCGATATGTGCCGCCACTGCTGTCACTCAGTCTGCACCGGGACAACGCTAACGTTCCACTGTTATTTGTTCCAACCATCTTCGCCATAGCCGGTGCATTGTGGACGCGTCCAGATGTATGTCAGCTGCAATTATCCGTAAGGGGACCATCAGTCTTATCACCAATGTACTCGTAAACTCGTCTGTCACTTGAACTGACTCCATCGGCAATGGCCTGGAATTCTTTGCAATTACAGATGTCCTTTATGACAAGAACAAATTTTCAGCGATTATTTTCGAAGCAGCAATGACAGAGCAAATATTGCCCACTCTGCCGGTTCTTCACATTATATCTTATCCTACGTGCGCTCGAGAGCTGCGCATTTCACATCATTTGCATAACTCGGTAAGGTGCATCGACTATGAAATTTTCTGGCCACTCCTTGGTGTTGCATTTTCAATGTTGGGCAATATGTATGCATGTTGAGGAACAAATAATTTTAGCAAAGTAAGTAAATATAACTTAAAGCTCAGGAATTTTTTTAACTGATGGTGAGAGAATTTTGAAACAATTCAATGGAGGTGTCGGTCTAATTAGCTCTCGAGTGTAAAAAACGACCGTTGCTCGACAAACCAAATCAAGCAACTCAGTTTCAAATAGTATTTTCTGATGTATTCAATATTTTCCATTATTATATGTATCAGAAAAGAATTTCCAAAAAAAAAAAATTCAAACCAATTTGATACTTTCTTTAAGTTACTGTTTATTCGAATAATTCAAGTTATTGTTTAATCGAATATGAAGATCTTTTTTCAGCAGTCATTTATTACAATCACTATATTTTAGAAATATAAATCACATTAGAACTTATTCTGATGAAAATACTTTTCCATTCCGACTATTTAATTTCCTCAGAAGAAAAAAAAATCAGTTTTCGATTTTTTAATACCATTACGGAATCCTCTCTATTCGTACTCTTTTCCCTTTATATTGCTTCCAATAACATTTATTTTTGATGAAACTATCCGAACAATGTGATGTTTACGGTTATTTTCGAAATTGTGCGCATTTCTTTTATAAGTTTTTAATACTAATTCAAAACCCACGTAGTGAGGAAAACAACAAAACATGGGCGCATGTATTTTCATATTGAATTTCAAACACCTTTTTAACAAGTTGCTCATTTCGTAAACGTTAGGGTAGAATCAAAATGATAGATGTTTTATAAATTGTGTGACAATGAGTATACCTAAATCAACTCGTAATATGCTATTTTTGAAATATGCTTCAGTGGTAGAATTGAGACTAAGCATTTCATTTCATTCTCATCTAAAGATTTCTTTGTAGTTATGCTCGTATCTTCCTAAATTGTTCCCGCAAAAGCGATTAATGGTCTAACATATGATTTATAGGTAAAGATTTCATATTGCTGCATGACAATTTCAAATTTTATTTTTTATAGTAAAAAAAAAACAACAGTTTTTTTTATTTGCCGAAACGAAGTTATTTTTATTTTTTTGCACTTGTGTTTCCAAAGTTATCGCTGATCGCAAGTGATACCAAAATACGCGACTTTATTTGTAATTGGGATGGAGTATGAAAAATTATGTGATAGCATCTTTTAATTTTTCTAGTGAAGAACACAGCTATGGACTTGAGTTCATTCAATTTAATTTCTTACATTTTTAGCCAATTCTCAATTTTAAACATGCCTTGAGAAGTTAAAATGGATGACATTAAGATCAGTTTGTGAGGACAAAACTACTGTATCAGCAGCTAAAGTATGTTGTTAGTATGTTAGTGTATGTTGTTAATGCAGATACTGAAAAGAACTATCTAAGCAGGAAACCTTGAAGTACTCCAGCATATATACTTCTAGGTGAAGAAAAACTTAAATTGATTTTTACGGTAAAAATTCTATTAGATTAATACATTTTGATTAATTTAACTAAACATAGGGAAAAATTAATAAATTTTAGTTTAAATTAAAACCTACAAGCCAGTTCTCGCCAAAAGCCTTTTCTATATGGGGAAAAGTGGTGCCAGTGAAATGTGGAGTAAGACCTTTGAAATTTTGTCTACCCTAGATTTGATGAAAAATGCATAGGCTTTTTCTATATCCAAACTGCTAAGGGCTAATAATGCTTTTCTGATTCTCAACTTTCATAAGTTTATTTTCCCAGTTTTTCTAGAGGGTGGGGGGGGGAATTGAACAATAGCTACTGGCTAATTAAGGTATTTTTCTTTGTTTCTTAAGTGGCACAATGATTGCTTTTTCTATTAAGTTATTGTGTTGTAAATAACCAATTTTTAATGTCAGATAACAAATAGTTATAATCGACAATTTTTTAAATATTTTATTGGAGTATCAACCGGAGCTCTTTTCAATTTTTTTGAATAACTTCCTCAGTTTCCGATGCAACAACGGTTCAAAAAGCTAATTTTATTATCTTATAGTATACTATTGAAGATATTATAGTTTGAGTGATTTGGCAATCATGGTTATTGAGAAAAATATCATTTACTTAAAATTGTTTCTCAAAAATTGTACCTAGAATTTCAGTTATGGTTGTGCTACCCTCTTGTAATAATGATTGACATTATTTCAGAGTCATTAATTTATTAATTGCTCTCCAGATGGAAACATCGTGGATTTTAAGAATGGAGAGATAACTAATCCAACTATTGTGTGTGATTCTGTTTAGTTATTTAAAATTTTATTTTTAATAAATTAATTTAAGTTTTTATTTGTGGAATGTCATGCATAAGTTTGTTCTTTTCTTTTCATCAAGTTGATTATTGTTTCTGGGGGACAGATGGAGAGGGTATTGTTTTTAACAATTATGTTATGTTGTAGTAATGTGTGTGCGGTAGTAATTTTGTTAACTTCATTTTCTATATCTTTTGGATTATAAAGCGGATTTAATTCCTTAAAAGGGAGATTTTTTCATTTATAAAATATCTGAAAACAGGCTAGACTACTTTATATACAGGGTGTCCGAAAAAGTCATGTCCAAACGGCACACATGATTGTGTCAGGTCATGAGGAAGCAGAATTACATAGGAAAGGGGGATCGGAAACTCGATCGTAATCCGCTAGAGGGCGATAAGCGCTGGCAGAGGCAAACGCTGGCTGTCGGAACATTCGAAGTTTGGACGTGGCAGAGAAAGGATGAAACAGTACAACAATGCAGAATTGGCAGACATGTATTACGTGCATGGCGCTGTAGATGGCAGTGGACGAGCAGCGGTACGCATTTATCGACAACGGTTCTCAAACCAACGTGCACCCGACCATAGACTGTTCGGACAATTGCATCACCGATTGCCGGAGGCAGGATCGTTCAGAATCAGCTACCACATCGGCCGGCAACGTACAACAAGGACACCGAACATTGAGAACGCTGTATTAGACGCAATTACACGGAACCTGCGTACAAGTATCCACGTTGTGGGACGTGACCTAGGTGTCGGTCACTCCTACATTATGCGAATTATGCGGGAAGATCACCAACATCCGTACCACATACAACGAGTGCAGGTGCTAAGCGATGAGGATTATCTCCAACGTGTGGCATTCGCAAGTTGGTATCTTTAGGCAAGGATCACAGACCCACAATTCCCATCACGGATACTGTTGACCGATAAAGCTACTTTTTCCCTGAATGGTGTCCTCAACCAGCACAATATGCATATGTGGTCGAGTGTAAATCCTCATGTCAAACGGTCTCACAACCACCAACATCGTTTCACCATTAACATCTTGGCTGGAATTATTGGTGACATGCTGATTGGTCCATACTTAATGCCTGAACGGGGTTTCGTATGCCGTTTTTTTTTTTTTTTTTTTTTTTTTTGGGTGGGGACAATTTTGAGTATTTACTATGAGTTGTAGCATTTTTCATTTCCATTTGGTACTGTTTTGTTGTAAAATAATGATTTTTTTACACCGTTTGTTATCTTTTCTTTGCGTGATGGTCACGATGCATGCAATTGCATGCTGTCACAATCGAGTTTCCGACCCTCCTTTCCTATATAATTCTGCTTCCTCATGACCTGACACAACCATGTGTGCATTTTGGACATGACCTTTTGAGACATCGTGTATGAAAAGAATCTATCTAATCTAAAAGAAAGAGATATGAAAAGAATCTATAACTCATTAAATTTGTCTTTTGCATACCAGTGTGAGGGCAGCCCCTTATCCTTTCGATCGGGTAAAGTAGCTCGTATAAGATTGGTACCAATCAAAATGGGGGAAAAAGCAAGAAAACTTTTTATGTTCCTGAACATGCTAGTTGCTCGTATGTTATAGCTGTGTAATACGATTTTAGGAGGGTATGCAAAAGAACTGCCATAAGAACAAAGAACTTTTGGGCAGTATCGGCAATTCAAGGACAAAAGTTGTTTGCTTCAAAATGTATGGAATCAGTTCGATTAGCGCCTGGATACGTGACGTATGAGGCACATAATGAATGCTTGTAAAGACTGTATAAACTTGGTGAGGTTAAGTGTCGCATCAAAAATTTAAAGTGCTGCGACTCGTATTTTGTGTTCAATGTAAAAGTATACCAAATATACGTCGAATTTTGTTCCTGCTGTGCTATGGAATTCTCCTCAAATTGTGTTACTTCACACTCCGTGGAATCTTGATAAAGTTTCGAAAACTTTTTCTTTCTCACAGTGTTTTCTTATGTGCATAGTGCATATATATATATATATATATATATATATATATATATATATATATATATATATATATATATATATATATATATATATATATATTATATATATATATATATATATATATATATATATATATATATATATATATATATATATATATATATATATATATATATTGTACCAAGCTCCACGGGTTCGTGTTGATTGAGAGTTGAATAAAGCAACCACTTAATGAACACAAGACTTTTATTCGTAAAAACTTCACTAGATAAACGAAATTCCCGCTGTAACAATCACAATTATACAGCTACAATTCGTCAGATACAATAAGAAATAGCTTCCAATCACAGGTCTCAAATACCTCAGACAGAGAACAACTAGCAGTCACAACTAATCGTCTTCACTAAACTGACTGTCTTCACAATACTCTTCCATGTTGGGCTGCGGTATTTATACCTGACTTGGCGGAGAAATCTACCAATTTCGCCAAGGTTCTGGAAGCTTCTAGGCTATCTCGAAAAGTATTGGTCCTAGAGCTTAGGTGATGGATGTTTCCAGAAGTATCGATTTCTCGCCAAGTCGCCAAAAATCTCGCCAACCGTCGCCAAGTCGCCAAGAATCTCGCCAACTGTCGCCAAGTCGCCAAATTATTAGGAAATCCGCTTTTAAAAGTACAACACGTCTAAATACCGCAATTTTTGCCCAAAATGTGAGAATTTCCGATCTGTCTGAGATATTTTAAGACAAATATAATCATTATTTATAAATTTGTAACATTGCCCCCCTCTCAAGGACTGCACGTCCCGGGCAGTACAATCCCTGATAGGAGGCCAAATTTAATATAAGAGAATTTACATTTCAAGATGATACAGAGCACATTACATACACAAGCAACTAAAAATACAAGAAAATAGAAAAGATTAAAATTATCTATACTATTTACAAAGAGACCATGGTCTACTAATTTTTACTCTACATTACGATAAGGAGCTAATCTATCATAATGTACTACCTTTGGTTTTGAAGAAGATGATTTCCTTATACGAACCACGACGTCGTTCAGTCTTTTTAGGACTGTGTAGGGACCTTCCCAGTTGGCTTGCAACTTTGGAGAAAGTCCTTTACGTCGAATCGGGTTCCACAACCAAACTTTGTCACCTTCTTGAAATTCATGTCCTGTCGCTCTTGTGTCATACCTTGTCTTCATTCTTTCGGTCGTCAGGTTGATTCGGTCTCGAGCGAAGTTATGGACATCTTCAAGACGTGCCTGAAGGTCTCGAAGGTATTCCTCTGGCGATGAAGATGTATCCGGTGGACGACCAAACTGAAGATCACAAGGGAGACGAAGTTCGCGACCAAAGAGCATCTGTGAAGGAGTATATCCGGTAGTCTCATGGACAGCACTGCGATATGCAAGAAGAAACAGCGGTAGCTTCAAATCCCAATCTTGCTGATTTCTGGAAACCATAAGGGAGAGGTTATTCAAGATGGTTCTGTTAAACCTCTCTACCATGCCGTCCGATTGTGGGTGTAGTGGCGTGGTCTGCGTCTTGTCTATTCCGAGAATTTGACACATTCCTTTAAACATAACAGAGGTGAAATTTGTCCCTTGATCAGAATGAATTTGTAAGGGTGTGCCGAATCTGGAAACCCATTGTTGCACTAGAACCTCGGCTACTGTAGTCGCCTCTTGATCGGGGATTGCAAACGCTTCAGGCCACTTAGTAAAGTAGTCCATGACAACTAGTATGTATTTGTTGCCATTTGAAGATCGTGGTAAAGGACCCAAAATGTCTAATGCTATTCGCTCAAAAGGTGCTCCTACGTTGTACCGCTGCAACCTTCCTCGGCTACGTTTCTTTGGTCCCTTACGTGCCGCACAGTCATCACAAGATTGGCACCATTTCTCTACATCTTGTCTCGTTTTGCTCCAATAGAAGCGTTCTCGAACTTTCTGTAGAGTTTTCATTACTCCGAAGTGGCCTCCAGTTGAGCTACTGTGCAATTCTTTCAAAACATCTGAAATTCTTGATTTTGGAAGAACAAGCTGCCATTTGAAATTACGTCCATCATCGGATTCCCATTTTCTGTATAAGACACCATTTCTTATATGGAGTGAGTCCCAAAGAGCCCAATATTGCTTAGTAGCAGGACTGTAGGTAGAGATATCCTGCCAACTTGGTCTCATACTAGAAGATTCTTTCAATTCAAGAATTGGATTGATATCTGGGTCTTCTTTTTGGGCTTCCCTAAGTCCTTTATCACTCCATGGGTCTGGTTTTGATGGAGGTGAAACAGTAACTTGGCGTACCGAAGTATTTATCAGCTGATAGTTCTTCTCTACTCTAGAACAATATCGGCAGCTTTCATTACACGGTTTTCTTGATAGTGCATCAGCATTTCCATGAAAAGTTCCTTTGCGATGACGTATTTCCATTTTAAAAATTCCACCATCTTTTGCTTTCGGACAGTATCTACGGACGTGTCCGACTCCTCCGCAAGTCCAACACTGAATTTTCGTTTTTCTGACACCTTTACTCAATTCTAAACTACGTAATTTTCGCCGGAGATCTTCAATTTGCTTTCTTAGATCATAGTTCGCATCAGTAGCAGAGACGGCTCTGATTGAGTGCTGGTCTTTACGCGCGGCCTGCTGGGCAGCCTCTATCATATGTGCGTAGACTAGGGCGGATCCAATATCTTTGACATCGGCGAGTCTAAGTGTTTTCTGTATCTCCGGATCCCTCACACTATCGATGAAGTGATAAAGAGCCAGATCTTGACGTGTCTCAGCTGGGCAGTCCGAAAATGCTAGATGGGAAAGTCGCTGAATATCGGCAGCCAATTCTTGCAGACTTTCACCCGCTTTTTGATAGCGGGACTTTAACTGTAGTCTGCTATATTCTTTAGTGCACTTATCTCCAAATCGCAGCTCAAGCGCACTCGATAGGGCTTGGAAATCGTGCCTTTGCTCCTCCGTAAGCGTCTCGAGGATGTCAGCCGCGTCTCCTCTTAAAGAAGCCGCCAGGTGAAAAGCTTGGGCTCGGGGATTCCATCCATTAGCTTCCGCTACCATCATAAACTGGGTCTTGTATACTTGCCAGGATGATTTCCCATCAAATGTTGAGAGTTTAATATTGGCTAGGGAAGGCACAAATGCCACGTTGGGTTCCTCATGTTTGTTTGACATTTGCTTCTCCAATATTTCAATCTTCTTATTCATATTGTCTAATGCTTCTTTAACTTTCTTTTCTGTCTTCAAAACTTTAGTTTCAACCGAAGTTACCTTATCTTCCATTGCATTCATCTTCTCCTGAATGAGGTTGGAGAATTCTTCTTTAACACTTACAATGTCCTTCTTAAGTTCCTTTTTAAGTTCCTCCTGTCCAGATTTTATCTCTTTCATCATCTCGGTTTTAATCTCTTCTTGTCCAGCTTTCATCTCTTCTTGTCTAGCTTTCATCTCTTCTTGTCCAGCTTTCATCTCTTCTTGTCTAGCTTTCATCTCTTCTTGTCCAGCTTTCATCTCCTCCTGTCCAGATTTTATCTCTTTCATCATCTCGGTTTTAATCTCTTCTTGTCCAGCTTTCATCTCTTCTTGTCTTGCTTTCATCTCTTCTTGTCCAGCTTTCATCTCAGCCATCTGCTCCGCTAATTTTTCGAGAGGACTTTTCATTAAATCCATATCCATTTTTCTTGTGACACGCTGCATCAACTCTTCAATCCCGATTCTGACACCAGTTGTACCGAGCTCCACGGGTTCGTGTTGATTGAGAGTTGAATAAAGCAACCACTTAATGAACACAAGACTTTTATTCGTAAAAACTTCACTAGATAAACGAAATTCCCGCTGTAACAATCACAATTATACAGCTACAATTCGTCAGATACAATAAGAAATAGCTTCCAATCACAGGTCTCAAATACCTCAGACAGAGAACAACTAGCAGTCACAACTAATCGTCTTCACTAAACTGACTGTCTTCACAATACTCTTCCATGTTGGGCTGCGGTATTTATACCTGACTTGGCGGAGAAATCTACCAATTTCGCCAAGGTTCTGGAAGCTTCTAGGCTATCTCGAAAAGTATTGGTCCTAGAGCTTAGGTGATGGATGTTTCCAGAAGTATCGATTTCTCGCCAAGTCGCCAAAAATCTCGCCAACCGTCGCCAAGAATCTCGCCAACTGTCGCCAAATTATTAGGAAATCCGCTTTTAAAAGTACAACACGTCTAAATACCGCAATTTTTGCCCAAAATGTGAGAATTTCCGATCTGTCTGAGATATTTTAAGACAAATATAATCATTATTTATAAATTTGTAACAATATATATATATATATATATATATATATATATATATATATATATATATATATATATATATATATATAACCAGTGATTCTTTTTTTGTATAAAACTATTATTTTAAAAAAATATATCATGCTTGCAGTATTCCTAGAATTTTATTTTCGTAATTTTTCTAGCATTGTTTTTATTTATAGCATTTTGAATGTCAGTTTATTGGTAGCAAATTACCTCATTTTTTAAGAAATATTTCAGAGCTTGTTGCTAAGTTTCTGTTGCCCCCTACATATAAGTTTCTGGATGGCTCATAAGTAAGTATACACTCTGTCAAAAAAGTATTGGGACACAATATAAGTTCATGAAATTTTATCATAATATGTAACTTAAATACACAAATGAAACAAAAAAGACGTATATGACATTTTGTTAAATACAGATCACAGTGACTGAAACAAAACTCAAATATTAATGTAATTATTGTTATAATTTAAAGAAAAAAAAGTCAAAACAAAAAATAAGCTCAAAAAAGTATTTTTTGTGTGGGACACTGCCCAATAAATGAAAAAAAACAGCAAAAAATTTATAGTTAATATCTTGTTGGACCACCTTTGTACTTTATGAAGTCTAAAAGTCGATTTGGCATGGATTTGACCAGTTTTGCACAAAACGAACCGTCAATTTTGGCCCACATTTCAACCAGATGTTTTCTTAACTCCTGCTTGTTAGAAATGTGGTGTTCATTGAATTGCTGCAAATAATCCCATACATGTTCTATGGGATTAAGGTCTGGACTATGTTCAGGAGTTTTAATCACAACAAGACAGTAGTAAAGGGACCATAACTTGCAAATGGGAGCAGTATGTTTTGGATAGTTATCCTGGTACAAATTAAAATGTCTTGCTATTCCCAACTTTCTCGCACTTTGCTTTAAATTTCGCTTGAGAATGTGAAGATAGACATCTTTATTCATTATACCATCTATGAAATCTAAGTTTCCAACACCAGATCTTGCCATGCAGCCCCTGACTAATTGGTTGCGGCCTCCATACTTAAGAGTAGGCAACAAATTTTTGACATCCAATTCCATTTGACACCATTATTAGGTGTCAGCCAGACTTTTTGCTTCCCATGTGATCCGAAAATGTTATATTTGCTTTCGTCTACGAAAATTACATTTTCCCAAAACTCTGGTGGCTGTTTTACATACATTTTAGCAAATGCCAGTCTATCCTGTCGGTTTGCTTTGGAAATGTTGGGCTTTCTTCGAGGTACTCTATCATGATACCTATGTTTTCTTAAAACATTTTTGACAGTTTCAGGGTTTACAGATTGTCCAAACAGACTTTTACATCTCAAAGTCATTTTTACTGCGCTGGTTTTTGGATTAATGAGAATTTGTCTCACAATCCACCTTTCTTCACGTTCAGTAAATATCCTAGGACGCCCTGATCTCTGCTTTTTTACAACACTATCTGTTTTCGTGAACCTGTGAATAATGTTAAAAACAGTAGACTTACTCAGCTCCAAGATTTGTCCTATACAGCGAACTGATTTTCTATTTTTCCAATGGCTTATTACCAGATTTCACACATCCATCAAAATCTCTTTGTTTTTCGCCATTGCTCTACATATAACCGATTTTATTGACAACTTATTTTGAAAAGTATTGCTTAAAAAAAGTGGTAGCGAATTAAATTTTATTTTGTGTGACATATTTATTGTTTTATTTGCTCATTTCAAAAGTGTCCCAATACTTTTTTGACCCTTGTTGGCCTTTAAATTATATTCAAAAAGCTATATCAAATTATAAAGCTAAAATATTAGCAAAATTTTAATTATATAGTGTACACCAAATGTTAAAGTTTTTTTTTTAAATTTATTACATAAATTCAGACTTGTATGCTTGATTCAAATGTTAAAGCACCTCTTGATTACTTTTGCTTTTGTTTTAATGTGACAAATATTTTTATAAATAGCTTTACATGTTACGCATCCTAAGTGTCCCAATACTTTTTGACTGACTGTATATCTCAGCCGCTCGCGTAACCGATTGGCTAAATAATCAAGAACCAATGAATAACGTGTTTTTACCATACAAGTTTTGGAGTAAAAACACGAAAATCCAAATCCAGTTTTTTTCCCAGTCGGAAAACTGTGTAGGTGACTACGTAATGGCAATAATCAACGAATGCCGATTGTTTACTGCATCCTTTTAGACGATCCATCATCGAAATTAAAATTCCTTGATAATGGTGCTGATATTTCAGTTTTTCGTTAAAGAAATAAGTTCCTAATACTAAAAGTTTTGACAGCTCAGTTCATTTTTACTGCAAATAGAAACAATTACATTTGACAGTGACTGAATTATGCATCGTAAATTTACTTGACAATTTCTATTCGCGGAAGTAAACCAAATAATTGCAAGTTCCAATTTATTATTCCATGTAAAAATAACTAGTCCAATAATAGATGTCCAAGCTAACCCATCATCGCGCAGCAAACTTCTGCAAAGCTAACCGGATTCATCATGTTTATAAACAGTGGAAATTTAATAAGTTTTAAATACTTCGAACTAACCAAACCATCTCCCTTCGAAGGTAGAGTTTGATTCGGTTTACCACCATAAAGAAATTAAGGGACCTCCCATATTTTCTAAATCATAGCGTTTGTTTCCAGATACTGTATGGGCAGCTTATCAAGAATTTAATATCAGAACGTCCATCTAAAGCCCTTGGAGAAGTTTTCTACATGATCCGTAAAGCAAATGATAAATGGCGGTTACCCGAGCCTAAATGCCATCCCTACATGGCAAGTACCCTATTCCAAATATTTAGGATCAATAGAAAAACCTCCTTTTCAAAAGACACAAACAAAATGGTCTTAACTTAGCTAAATATGTCCTCTGAATAACTGAGGTTATAATTTTCACACTGTCTGATCACCAAATCTTTTCCAGAAAAATTTCGTGTATCATTTTTGAACTTTACGAATACTTGTTCAGTTTGAACGTTTTGTTGAATTCCTGATGCTAATTATCTACCACTTCGTTTTAAATAACGCAATTTTACTCAAGAGCCTTTACATGAATATTTGAAATTCAAAAATGAACGAAAAACTGAGTGGACTGACAGTCACTATCGCATTCGATAAATATAAAATTGATTTGGTGAACGCAGAAACTCTTAACTTCCAAATTCCCTGTGAATTAATGACTGATGCTTTTGACGTGGCTGTCAGAACTGCTTTACATACACTAACATCAAATGATTATAGACCAATTTCATGTCTTTCATGGAAACTTATAATCTTACAGAACAGATATAGTACTTACGTTAAGGAACTGTTGGCAATATAATTAGTACGATGATATTTTTGTTATAACTTAAAATGCCAAATCTTCACTATTTACACCTATCATAGACCTTTAATAATTTTACTTAGCGAAAAATACAACCCAGCTTACATAGACAAATTCAGCACATAAATTTTATAGCAGTTTTGTACCGACATTAAACATGTCCTTTAGGACGACAACACAGCAATTGACCCACTGTCTAGAGTCGAAAAAATAGTTAGGTGTTCAATTGACTTAATTTGATTTGGTTTATTGTCGCTCAAAGGTCATTTTTTGCACAAAATGGCTGATTAGACTGGGACCTAGTTTAAAGCGGATTCCGAACCACTACACACTCAAGCTTCAGGCGGAAATCTAAGCTACAAAATGTTAAAGAGATGCTAAGTGTCAATTGACTCGGATGCAATCGTTGATACTAAGAAAAGTTGATAAATGCAGTCTTTGGCATTATTTCTAAATCCTCATCAAAACTCCAACCCCTAGAGCAGTGATGGGCAAAGTACGGCCCACCAAGGGTTTATCGACATGGATATTACATGGCCCGCTGCAATTACGTTTTAACGGTCGAGAAGTTTAAAGTGGATTTTACGTAGAATAATAAATGTATAGCGTTCAGAAGAAGCTAAACTAGCCGCGTAATTCATGTTTCATAATACAGGGTGCAAAGCGTGGTTAAATGAAAGGCGTCGGCGAGTGAACTCGGTCACCACTCGCCAGCCGTCATTGTGACGTAGATGAGCGTGTTTCGTTCTAGTGGTCTACTTTATCTCTTGTTTTTGCTTGTTCGCGAAACGCTTTACATTCATAATTTTTTGGGGAAAAAAACTCATTTTAAGATAATGTAGCATAAAAAAAGAAAAGTCGATTCCGAGTGTCGTTTGTTTAAAGAAGAGTGGACTTGGAATTATTTTTTTTACGGAATATACAACGGTAAACTAATGTCTTATTTGTTATGAAGTAGTGGCGGTATTTAAAGATTTTAATCTTACTTGCCATTTCAACACCAAATATTCAAAAACTAAATATTCTTTGATGAATGACGCAGAAAAAAATAATAAATGCGCAAAAATTTTTAAAAACATCTGCTAAACGTAATATATTTATGAAGCAAGACTGCTCAAAAGGCTTCTACACTGGCTGCATATGTTGTGGCTTACAAAATATAGCTAAACATAACAAACCGTACTCAGGAGAATTTGTGAAAGATTGTATGGTGTGTATGAGCAAAAATTTTATGTCCAGATAATAAATATAATCCAGATAATTATAAATTAAAGAGTTGGAGTCTGTCAGCTTATGGCGAAAAACAGTAATAACGTGAATTGATGCCATTGCATCTAACTTGTGGACTCAATTTAGGCAGCGTATAGAAAACTTTAAATATTTTTCAGAGACGATGGATGGAAGTATGGATAAAAGTGACACTGCACAATTATTAATCTTCAATAGAGGCGTTGATGACGAATTTAATATTACTGAAGACCTAGCTTGTCTGCAATTGATAAAAGGAAAAACGACGGGGCAAATAATTTATAACGAATTTTCCGAAAGCCTTTAAAATTTAAATGCGTCCATTTCAAAATTATTTAATATAACTACAGATGGAACCCCAAATATGGTTGGAAAAACTCGGAATTTTCAGGTATTTTTCGCGAAACCAGATTCCTTATCACGATGCTGAATTTTTACATTCTATAATTTACCAGGACGTTCTTTGTAAAGTTGCAATAGATGTTACTCATGTACTTAATGTGGATTCCAAACTAATTAATACGATTCAATCACGGGGTTTGGTACACCGACAATTCCAAGAATTTCTGATTGAAGTCGACGCACACACAGATTATTCTGACCTTTACCACACGAAAGTAAGATGGTTAAGTTGTGGATATGCATTTGAACTAGTTTGGAATTTAAAAGAGGAAATAGATTTCTTAAAGAATAAATCAAACAAATGGTCTTATTTCCAAATTTTTGAAGACAAAGATTGGTGTACCGATTTTGAATTTTTTACCGATTTGCTCGAACATTAAAACAAATTAAAGAAAAAATTGCAAGGAAAGAACCAACTTATAGATGAGACTTGGGGTTGTTAGAACTTACCTTTTTCTATTTTATAACTGCATAACGAATAACGATTTAACTAACTTTCCGCGTTCAAAATCCGTCACCTGTGAGTGAGAAAAAACTAAGAGATTTCAGTCAGCCGTTGAAAAAACTTCACGCAGAATTTGAAATTAGGTTTCAAGATTTTAAGAACATTCAATCATCGCTAGATGTTTTTTCGATGCCGTTAATGTAGACCCGGAAAATGTATCTCTAGAATTGCAGTAGGAAATTATTGAAATGCAGTGTAGTACCCATTTACAGCAATTGTTCTTGAATTCCACAAAACTAGATTTTTATAGAGCACTTCTGAAAGCTGAATTCCCAAAGATGATTGCTCACGCCCAGAAAATTATGGCGATGTTTTGCGTCGTCTTATGTGTGTGAAAAATTTTTCGACCATGAAATTGCGGAAAAACTCATTCGGAAACCGATTGACTGATGAACAGCTTTTCGCACTGCTAAAAGTTGCTTCGTCAAAGCTGGAACCTGCTTTCGAAATTATGGAAAATCAAAAACAATTCAATGTCTCTCACGTCTAATATGTGTCAGGGCCTTCGAATAAAAGTTAAACTAAATATTATTTAAGAAAAAAAGTAATTTGTATCATTTATGTGTAATGCAGTAATGTTTTTATATCATGATTAAAAACTTTAACACAAAATGCATTTTTTCTAATTCTGTCCCTCCTCTAGGATTTCTTAACTTTGTGCTCCCCCCCACTAAAAAAATTTGTCCAACACTGCAGAGTAAGATTAGATTTTCTTTGATGTCGCTTAAAACAAAGTGCCAAATACACCTCTATAAAATTATTTCACATCTATCAAGAACCTCAAAACTCCAGTATTCCTGCGTCAAAAACAATTATTTTGGAATGTTATGTTTTGCCGCTTATTGCGAAAAATGTTATCAAATATCGTGCCAAAACAGGCAAATATAGGTATTCCGACACATGAAACGAACTCAGCAAAAGTTCCCATTAATATTATAATGGTTTAATCATGTCAACTTTTGTTACACCTTTACCATCCTTTGAAGGTTTCTCCTATCTCCTCACGTGCACCGACAGATCCTCAGGCCGGAAGCGATTCCGGTATACATATTTGCAGAGAAATCAATCAGGCATTTCACGACTGGGTTGCGAGATTCGGGGTACACCTACCATAACGATGGATTAGGGAAAACAGATTGAGTTGCACCTTTTTCACCAAAACCTTAGGCATTCGTTGGATCCGCATACACAACGCCATACCACTCAATTGTTAATTGCAGGCATTCTGGAACGCTTAAAACGTTCTCAGATGTAGACACTGACATGCCACGACAAACTGAAGTGGTTAGAGAACCTTCCAACTGCACTCCTCGGTTTTCACGCTGTGCTATCAAAAAATATTTTGGGGGTACATACGGTCGAGTTGTTATATAGCATCACTCTGTGCCTTTCTGCAGCCTTAACATCGCTCACGCAAAAGATGCACCAGTTATAACCATTACCGACTTTAGCTCATAACAATCTACAATACTTTGCGCATCTTCATTGGACAACATCCACACATTCTTAATTTCAGAACGATGCAGGGAAATCCCTTTAATACGTTAAGGTGATCAATGTCGACAGCCTACATTTGTTCTGTTAGAATTTGTGCAGACTTCCAAACCTTCATTAACTAATGTCACATAGCAGTACATCAATACACTGTGCTTGAACAAAAATTTTATGCTCATTTTTGGCAACCAGTCAAACTACTATTTTGTATTTCTGTTTTAGGAACACAGGAATACTTATTATTGTCCATCTTTGTCTATAACTCTTAGTTTTGTCAAAATTGATCCATCTTTTGTTCTAAAAATCATCTATCTATATATATACCAGCCTCTTATTATTATGAAAATATCTTAAGATACATTCTATCAAACCAAGATGTATAAAAATGCAGAATTTAATAAATAAAATATTAGAAACATAAATTTAATTACGATATTACATTTATGGAGTACACTTTATTCAGTATTTTAAAGTGTGTAGCTCATAAGCCGAGAGCCTTTTTCATGGGTAATAAACATTTTTATAAATTTAGAGATAAATAAACTCTAAGAAATTGTGAGCGTTACTTAAGAAAAACTGTTTTAATGATCAAAAATCATTACAGTATAAGGAAAAATGTTTTTTTTTTGTAATTATATAAATAATCACTTCATACAATAGATTTCCAAAACATGTTTAAAAAATATTCAATAAAAACTATGATTTTACTGATGCATGAACATAAATGCAAAATACGCTTTCCTTAATTCTTCTAAAAATCAAACTATTAGCTTTTGTAACATAACCGAACTAATTATTTCTCTAATTGTAATTAAAAATATATAAAAAGTTTGGATTAAATGAATTTTATTCATTTAATAAAAAATATTACTTAAGAAAATTTTCTTTTTAAAACATATTTAATTTATAATTTAAGTTATTTTTCTCCTCTCTGAAAAATTAATTGTATTTAGGAAACTGACAATTTTATTATACACAAAATATAAATAATCTAAAATTTGATTTCCTAATTTTACTATTAATAAAACTTATAGTTTATTAAATAGCAAAATGAAAGTTTAAAATGTAAGATCTGAGATAGAAAGTCAAAATTTTAAAATTTAAGAAGTTTCAACAGTTTTCACATAATTTCTTTATTATCATATTATGATACCAATGATAAAACATATTTTTTAAATTAACATTTTTTGAGCTAAAATTTTAAGCAGTTAAAACCAATAATGGAATATTGGCAATGTTTGATTAAAAAAACTTAAAGTGAATGCTAAGCCATTTAAAAATTTTGTATTCTCTAAGATTTTTTTTTATTTAAAAGAAAATATAATCACTGATTCACAGATAATTCTCATACCTAATAAAACATTTCTAAAAATACTCATGGGTAAAATTGCAAATCTGGGTTGTATTTTAACACTCAAAATTTGCTGCAATCAAATCTTTAAAAAATTTTTTAGAAAAAGCAGAATTTTTATGGAAAGTATATTTACCTTCAAGATGAAAATTATGTGTAAGCTTAAATATTTAATTTTTTTAACACATAGCATTTCCTGATTTCATTAATAAAATTACTTACAAAATACAACTAATAATTAAACAGTCACACTAAAGTAAATTGATCACATCAAATGTAATGATCAAATTATATATCTACAATTTTGCAAAGAATAGATTATGCAAAGAGAGATATATGTTTTAAAATTAAATATACCAATCCAAATTGAATTTCAATAAAAATAAAGACACTTTCTTATCACCAAATATTTATCAACATTAATTACAAACAAGCTTTAATGAAACATCATTCATCCATTTTATTTTCTTTTAATGAGATGAAATCATACTTTAAAAACTTGACATAAAATCAGATCATGATCTTCAGGTCTTTATAGCATGAAAATATTGTATGAATTAAATAAAATGGTAGTATTAAAACATTTGTAAAATAAAATAGTTGCAAAATGTTCACGTGTAAAATAACTGTGCTCCAGTATGTAAAAATATACAGCAATTTAATCACAGATCTTAGAAACTATGACATTAAGATTATAATTTTGCTTTTTCAGGCAGGTATAGAGGACATGGAATATGAATATAAGGAGGCACTAAGGGATACAGAGGCGAGGTATTTTTGAAATCACTAATATTCTCAATCTTCATAGGTGGCTGTAAGGGAAAAAAGAAATAGAGAATTTATAATTCCATATATGTAGAAAATTAAGTGACAAATAGTAAATTTTATTTTACCCTAAATCCTGGCGGAGGAGGAATCAGACCATCACTAGTTGGATCTAAATCAGGCACATAGTTATAGTCTCCACCAATATAGTCATTTGGAATTTTGCAATTTGATGAAATAACATGAACAGAGAGTTTTTTGCGTTTTGGTGCATCACATGCGACTAGTTCCTATTTTAATAAAGAAATATAAGTTTTAAAAGTATTAAACAATTAAAAGTGTTAACTGTAATATGAAATAAACACAAATGTACAATCTTTTAAAAATGTAATTTGAATTTTCAGGATCTTCTAGTCAGTTTTAGCAAAATGAGGTAATTGAAATAAATAACAGGGAAAGGGTGATTTTTGTAGTAAGAACTGAAGCCAGAAACTGTTCAGATCAAAGCAATATCCAGGGTTCAAATATATTTCTAAGATTAAAATAAAAAATATATATAATATTCATTACATTACTGAATTATACATTGTATAATATAATGAGCTACTTTAGAGATTTTAAACATCTGTATTAGATTCCTCTTTATTAATTTACTGAATATTTCAAGATGTAGCATCCCGCTCCCAACATCTAATGAGTGCCCTTTACTGCTCTGAAGTGGAACCTTTCAGTGATCCAAGCCTCTATAAAAATTCGCAGCAAATGTCCCACCTCTCGGTTTGTAACTGTAATGTTTGTTTTAATGCTAATTTGTTTTGTAGGTAGTGTAAAAATATTTCTACCCTGAACCTTTTGACCCTTTATTATTATTAGCATTCTCAATTTTTCTTTCAATAAACTGGTAAAATGAAGTGAAATTCCAAAAATTATTAAATAAGCACAATTTTTTCCATCACAATTAAATTGCATTACAATAGAACTGCCTGGAAACATTGCTTGAAAGAGATAATTTATATTGCTACAAGAACTATAGCTGAATCGACTTTTTAAAACTTTAAAGACTCAAAGAATTCCAGAACATGCTTTGGCAGAACACAATAGCAAAAACAATCTTTTAAATGAACAAATATTTTAACATATACAGCTAACTCTAATAAGTACATGTGTGTGTGTGTGTGTATTTTTTAAATTTTTAAGAGATATGACAGCTGATTTACCCGTATTTCAAATACAGAAGTTCTTATTACAAACTAGATAGACAATGAGCATGCTTCTTATCAACCACACAAAAACTGATCCTTGAATCGCTCTTTAAGAGTCCACTGGTCATTGAAAAGACAAGACACTTTCTAATATGATATTAAATAATTTATTTCAGCCTTTATTTCACTTATAAATAATAAAATTCATTCTGACACAAGGAATTTATATGTAACCTTCTCCCATGAAGATATGCAAAGTAATTTAAATTCAGAAATTTTATATTTTAATATTCAATGAATTTTACAAAATATAAAAAAAGAGAAACAACTAGAAAAAGAATCAATTAAAATAACCCGTTGGATTGCACCACAAGACGATCATATTGATAATTATTTAACCTCACATATGTAATTCTAAATACTACCTCCAGTCCCGACTAAATTGGATCTTTATTTTAAAGTCAAAAGTTATGCATAAAATAACACTCAAATATCGACCGTGCGAGCTAATACTCACTTTTGTTTTGGAGAATTTCACTGAAAATTTTAAAACAAAAAACACAAAAAATTATATTTTCAAGCAAAAAATAAATGCATCAAGGTTTAAGTAAAAATTCATGGAGTAATTCATGATTTTCAAGGAGTCAAGTTCAAATTCTGAATAACTATTCAACTGCCATTTATTATTAATTATATTTAGTGAGAGATAATGTATTCATGATTTTTCCAAAAAACTACTTAAAAATTGTTTCTAGCAATGAAATATAACTAATACAGTTTTTATATAATTATAAATTATTTTTAAATTAATCCTTTGATAACCAAACAATAAAAATAATTAATACATTTAAATTATTCAGTGCTTTAAAAAATGTGTAAGAATAAATTTTGAATTTCCTCAAAAATTTCTAAAGCATTCATTTTATTTAGATTATAACTTCTGTTTATTTTTTTTACTATTTCAAACTAAGTAGCTATTAAGATTTTAATCTCAAAAATCGTATATCATACATTTTAAATTCCTATTGAATATTTTCCAAATAACATATCATTAAAATATTTTGCCTAACAGTGTAATTTCATGTAAAGAAGTTGTGTGTGTGTGTGAAATGTAAATATAAGAAAGCCAGAAATTTTACTAATAGATTAGAGATTCAATAGAAATGCTTTTCACTGTAAAACATTACCAGATTAATTTAAATTAAATACTAAATTGGAAAACTATTCTTATACAATAAAAAAAATACCAAACTGATTTTAATTCCTTATTTCCCCCTATTTATAACATTTTGAAATAATAGTAAAAAAGAAAAATTTATAGTTAAAATAAAGACTCAAAAAGTAATTTGTTCAAATCAAATGTTTATGAAACATGTCAGCTTTTGTTCACCAATTTATCTAAAACATTTAAACAGTTTAGTTACGAAAAAACACTATTAAAATATATATTCATAAAAACTTCTTAATTCCATATTAAGTGAATTTAAACTTAAAAATCTAATTTTTCTAATCATAATTAATATTTTGTAATGAGCATCAATGTTGAAAAATAAAATCTCATTTCCAAAACATTCATTTAGGATTAGAAATTAAAAAAAAATTATTTCAATATTAACTGAATGAAACAAGTTTTGAAATAGACCAAAAAATTTTGAAAATTAACTCAGGGAGCGTACAATTCTTAAAATTAAAACATAAGTGATAGTTTAATTCTCACTCAGAATTTTTTTAATTTGAACTTAAAAAAATTGAAACTAAAGAATACTTATGAAACTAAAGAATACTTATTACTAATATTTTTATTTACTGTAATTTCATTACTAAGTGCATTTTTAACGGTTACCCGAGCATTATATTCTTCCTGAGACACTAAATCTTAAAAAAGAAAAGCACAGCCCAGTTTAATATACAGCACAGACACTAATTAACTTTACTCAACTATGGAGAAAAATTAAGTTCTTGCAGTTATTTATTCATTTTTAACAAATGTGATATTTCAAGACAATTTCTGATTTTTCAGGAGATCTAAGCACTATATTTTAAAAGTACAATATTTTACCTACAGTATTAACTATAAAACAATCTTTTTTTACAATTACGAATCTAAAACAAATCTCAGGTTTTTTTAAATCTCACTTCTTCACATAAAGAGGAACAAGGAAATTAAGAGCATGTATTGTTATTTAATATTCAATTTTTAATTGATATTGAATTTTCAATTAAGTTAAACTAACAAAATTAAAGAATATAGTTATCAAATGCAAATATAAATAAGAGCTTCTTTCAATGATAAATTTTATGTATCTTGTTAAAAATAGTTTGCAAAAGATATTGCGAATTTAAACATGCAAATTAGTGCAATTCATTACAGAGGAAAATAATTAAGATCATTTTAAAAGTGGTAAAATGAAGGTTATATCGAATTTCAATTTTAAATACATACAAAGCTGTAAAGCATTTTTTTATAAAATGTAAAATTATTTTAAAATGTTGCTCAATGCCCTTTTTTTCTGCACATGAGGGTTAATAAGACCATCATATGCACATAAATTATTAGATCAATGGTAATGAAATGTCTGTGGTAAAAATGTATTTGACCACAATTTCCACACCGCTAAAAGCATTCATATAAATTGATGGTATGTTTTATCAGTTATAATAAATAGTTATAAAAGTGAACAGCTTGTTGCTTTATGGTCATTTTTTTCCATTACACTTTTGAATTTTACACTTGGGTGAATATATTATTTTTGAATTTTTGTACCCATATTCACATATTATACATTTTTTATTTTTGCTTGCTGATACTTACAAATAAGTCATGCTAATTTTGAAAGAGTTTCCTTGTTAACCCTATAGATATGGATTTACATGGTTTGTGCATACAAGTTTATTTTTACATAATTTTATACATATCATACATATATAATATCATACATAGTTAATTTTAATCTAGCTTGTTATTTTATGTTTCTTTTTCACACATGGCCACACTAGAGAGGAGAATTAAATCCATAAACTGTTGTTCTGAAGGAGATTGCTAACAACAGAACTTTTTACTAAAGTATCATACAGTAGAAAGTTTGATTTTGTTTGGTCATAAGGTGTTTTTAAATCTAGGAAAATTCAGATTTTAAAACCATTTACATTTATGAAATTAACCTGCTGAGGTTGCTACTAAAAATATTAAGTATTTTGGGATCATACACAGTTAATGAATGAAACATTTAGTAATTGTTTGTGAAGTGGGGATATAAGAATCTGAGGACTTAATCACATGGTAAATTATATTAATAAGTATATTTTTAAGTTGAACTACGACAAACATGCAAGATTATAGCTGAGCTTGATTGCCTTCACAGTAAAATTGTTCACTGAATGTTTTCACTACATATGATTTATTGTTAAGTTCACGGCTGTCCCATGAATAAAAAATTGCCCCTTAGAGGATATGTTTAGAAGTCTAGGTTTTCTCGTTTTTAGGCATGAAAGAGAATTTCTACAGGGAACTGTAACATGCAACAAGATATTGTGTTTCTTCCACAAATATTAATGATCTGCATAATGCTTGAGTAAATAACAAAGTTCTAGATGTCACAAATTTAACTTTCATCACAAGAAGACTGAATTTATTGTATAGTAGTCTAGAGCTGGAATAATTCATTTCAGCTTCCTCTGCCAAGTAGATAAATCAGTACCATATTATGAAGAATTAGGACAAACTTACAGTTTTGTTTTATGCTGTTCTTTGTCCAATCTTTTGAGGCAAGGGCTAATCAACAATTGAAAGTATATTCTGTACAAATATAAATTTTAACCATGAGGCCAAAACTAAAAACTCAAGCAGATGAAATGAAGGCCACAGCAGCAACTATTTAGCTTTAAACGTTTGTAGGTATCACAACTTGATTGTTTATTTTTTCACTCAATGATTATTTTTTCAATATGAAGACTAATTAGACCAGTATCCATAATTTTAAGTGGATTCTAAACCATTATAAACTTCTAAACTTGAGGTGGGATTCAAAGCAAAATGCCATTGAACCAAAGACCAGAGTGCTAACCATTCAACCAGCTAAACTAAGAAATTGATGACGAGAATAGCTATCTTAGGTAAACAGTTCTTTTCTTGTAAGATTCACAAGCCAAAAGTTGATGATGGTGATACTCTAAGTTATGATACTATAAGATTTGGGTAGAGAGTGAAGCTTCAACTCTAGAAATTTTTGTTACTATTACAGTAGGTTTTGTCGCTAAATTGCATTGTATTTAATTTGACAAACAAGTCGCTCAAATTACAAAATTCAGTTGATAACTTCTTTACACTCATGAAAAAAGACATTTTTCATTCCTGAACTTTAAATGGCAAAATGCAACAGAAAAACAATTTAGTTTATTTTAAATAAGCATGTAAATATTTTTTTAGTTATTTTGTTCCAAATGTGTAGATACATTTTCAGGTAATTCCATTACCAATGACCCGTAGATTGTAAGATTAGATCAATTTCAATGAGCTTACCCATTTTAATACTTATTAATGTAACATTTCATGCAAGAAAGATGTTGATGGTAGCAAATTTTTCACCCATAAATTTTTAAAAGTGAAAAATTTCCAGTAAATAATTCAGAACATTCAAATGAGGAAAAAAGCACTTAAATTCAGTTTTATAAGTTAAAACATAACATTGAATATTTTGAATCTAACAGGAGATTAAATGCCCAATTTAATAACATGAGTTTTGCAAATTTTTAGATCTAACCAAAATGTATACATTTAAAAAAAGGCAAAAATAAGTATTCCTTAAAAAAACATTCTATTTTAATATTATTAATCGCTAAATAAACTTATAAATGGAAAAAAAATAATAAAAAGCAGTGCCAAAAATTTTGGCAAAAATAATGACATTTAAAACAGCACAAGCTTACACACCAATATTCAAGTGTCTTTCACTTATATTCAAAAGATTAGGTTATAAAAAAAAATAATAATAATAAATAAATAAATAAAATCAATTTCATTATGGTATTTTGCAAAATAAAAATACCTTAAAGAAGAGAATTAATTCTTCTTTAGTAATTGTAGCAAGGCAAGCAACTTCAATGGGATCTAGATGAAGGAAAAAAATATTAATAATAATATTATACATACAACTAATGTTATACTTTAAAATATTGTTTACCTCTTTCAAAATTATATTGCTTTGTAGATATTTCCAACCAAAATTTAATATTTTGAATGCCTAATTTTTTAGGAGCTTCTAAGCGTAAAAGAGACAAAGATTCAACATGACTTTTAAATTCCTCATCAGTCATTTCATCAAGATGTTTCTAGAAAAATAAAACAATTTTTTTAAAATACCATAAACACAAAATAATATTAATGTGTTGAATAAAAACTATTTTAATGTGTAAAAGTATTTAAGGTGCTATGTAGTAAAAAGTATTTTAAGGCATGAAATATTAAAGTACAAATCTGGAAAAACAAGTGACACACAAGAAACATCAATTACAAGAGAAAATAAGTTGAATTTACCCAAGTAAAATAGCGAAAATATGAAGTAGACAAGCTATAAACTAAATAGATTAATTAAAAACTTCATTGGCAATAAAATAGCAAAATAAATATTTAACAGCTTTGGTTCTTCAACATTTTGTAGGGACAACTTCAATTAATTTTTATTATTTACAGATTAATGAACAATTTTGTCCATTTTACTTTAATTTTAAAGATTTTAATGACAAATTAAACATCTGTCATATAAATCAAAGTAAATTAATTGTGGTTTCTTGTTTATCAGTTTTCACTTAGCATAGCTAAATGAATTCATGTAGTTGTTGTCGTGTGCCAGCTAGGTTGGCACTATGGGGTGCGCTGCTCCTTTTTTCCAACTGAACCATATTTTAGGTGTGGAGTTCCACTTCCTCAGTACACACACGCCATAGGTACCCGTTTATAGGGTAGGCAACCATTTACAACGCATTCATACAAGGAAAGATAGAGAGGATAGATAGAGAGAGAAATTACATCCATGCCCGGACCGATATTCGAACCCAGGACCTCCCTATCCGCAGTCAGGCACGCTGACCACTAGACAAGTTGAGCGGCAATGAATTCATTAAATTTAGAAATTAACTTTCAATGAATAAGATGTCAACATATATATGCAATATTTTGTTTAATGATCAAAACAAAGGCAAAGATAACAAATTTCAAATCTTTTAAAATAATTCAATATAACATATTCCTTAACATTTAAGAAGCTTCTATTTAATGAAATATTTTTTAAATAACACTCCAACCACTGAAATAATACAAAATAAATTCATTTCCACATAAAAAAATAAACAGATTAAAAACAAGATATTTATTTACATTACACAAATTTGAGATAAAATTTGTTTTCTCTTACTGTTGTAACAGTAAATTTTAATTTGAAATAAAGAGCACATTATTAACTCTTAGATACATTGAACAATTTTTAAACAAATGTTTAACACAATATAAAAAATAATTATTTTATTCACTCAAATAATATTTTTGTTTAGGAACAGAACTAGAAATGATGAGAATATATTTTCTTATGCATCATCATATTTCAAAGTATAACAGAAAGAATTATTCGTTTCAAATTTTCCATCTAAAATAATTGCAAAATAATAAATGCATTATCTGAGCTACAAAAAGTAAAAGAAAATGAATTACTAAATTCACATATGTATAAGAGAAGTGAGAGAAATTACATTCGGCTTTTACATTCAACTTCTTGAGAGTTTAATTATACTATGATTGACAGTTACAACAGGTTTTGTTGCATTAATATATAAGAGAAAATCATAGATTTCCAAAAGTTTGTTGATACATTATTTCCTAAATTTGTAAATTCCATGTGTGTGCACACACACACATGGGTACCACTTTTTTGGCCTCAGGATGGATTTCCGTCCTTGGAAAATTTCAGGTTAACTCCAAACCGGTGTGTAGATGCACATCATTGAATTCAATAATAACAATAAAAATTCTGGTAAAAATTAATATGAAAATTTCTGATTTAAATTTGTTTAAAAATCAATGAGATGATTTTAAAACTTTAAATAAATCTATAGAAATAATAGAAAATGTTTTATTTAAGCAATAAATTTTTTTTACACACATCCAAAATTTGTCTACATAATTTTTCATTTTTTAAATTTATTTACATACCTCTTTTTTACTTATTTATTGTAAAGTTAAAAAATGCATAACAACCACTTCTAATCAAAATATGTGTAAAAAAAAAAAGAGTGACAAAAATGATTATTAAATAAGGTTTTTATTGTTTAGAGTAAAAACTGCATTTATTTTAAAATAAGCAATCATAACATATACTTATTCCAGAATTATTTAACTGTTCAGTAAACTGTTAAAATTTAATACGTTACTACTAATAATTTTGGCTTTATCCTGAAGCTCTATTATACATGTTTTTAATTAATGTAAATTTTTATTTCTTCAGTTTTTTAAAGATAATCTATGATTAAGTTTGAGAAATTAGTGAACACATTTTACATAAATCTTAGTTTAAATAATTAAAAATAAATACATACTATGAATCAAAATATGAAGACGAAACTCACCTCAAAATTTTGCATAAAGGTTTCTATTTTACCATCAACATAGGATGGTGATTTTTCAGACTGAACAAGAATTCTCACACCTTGGGCACCATTAGAGCGCCTGGTTCCACTGCAAACAATATAGCCTAAAATATACAAACATACAATTAAATAAAACGTCAAAATTAGCAATTTCAATAGTAAAAATTATCATAAAACTATACCTAGCTGCTCTTGAGTCCGTAAATAATTATAACAAGGCTCAGCAAGAATTGCAACTAATAATTCTAAAAGCATATTTGCTCTAGTTTCTTGAACTCCACACTGATAATAGGTTTCAACTGCTGAGCTATTATGGATTTCATTCTTGACCTCATATACAAGATTAACTCCTTGAAAAAATTGTAAATAATAAAGAGTAATAAGAAATATGAATTTTAAAAATACATTTCTTTGATATTTTAATAAATAAAAATCTAATAAGTAATTTTTCTTTATTTAAAATAGCATTTGACTTAAGTAAGAGTAATAGTTTGCAAGAAAAGACCAGATCATCACGGATATCAGCTATTTTAAAAAATAAAAATCTAATAAGTAATTTTTCTTTATTTGAAATAGCATTTGACTTAAGTAAGAGTAATAGTTTGAAAGAAAAGACCAGATCATCACGGATATCAGCTAGGTTATATAAAAATTTTGATACGCAAAGAAAAAAATAAAGTAGAAGTTGCTAGCCTTAAAATTACAGATATACAGCAAAAATCTACTTAAGCCAATACATACACGGAAAACTAAAATAATTCTTATGTTCTTATAAAGTACTGATTGACCAGGTACTTTCCCATGCACTCTTCTTTTCAAAATCTTTGTTTCCGATATTGTAAATACAATGATTTTAAAATTAAAAATATTTCAGGGAATTCAAATAAAATTTCAATTTATAAGGAAATGATCTTAATTAAATAACCCCTTGACAGATTTTTGGTTAATACTTGCCTGAGAAGTTTGGGTGTGCTGTAAAAAATATAACAAGATATTAAGTTGAATGACAAAAGAAAAAAAAATTTTGGCAACAAAAATTATTGCAGACAATTTTATTTAATTTTGAAATATTAGAATAAAGTATTCAAGTTAAAAATGTCTGCAACTTCTTATTTGAATGAAAATTCAGGCAGTATCGAGTCTCCCAGATAGTCTCATTCATTCTCTTGGACTATTTCTTTACAGGAAAATATAATTTCAGCTTATTTGAATTTCAAAATTGATGATTTTTAAATCAATTTAAATAGAATTTTCTAAAATTATACAACTTTATAAGGCATTCTATATATTTTGCTGCCTTTGGTATTAATATGTATCTTTAACTAACATTCCTACCATTTTAGTTTTTATGAAAGATTTCTCAAACAAAAAATGAAATAGATACAAGATCTTTATCAAAGAATAAAAAATTATTGGTTAGGTTATAGATAATTTTTATACACTTGTTTTCAATATCTCATGTAAATAAAAAATGGAGGAAATCTATTATAATTTTCATTTGAAAAAACCATCTCCAAAACACTGCTTAACATCTTGCAGTCATTTAACTATAACTATTTTACAGATCTATTCTTCTTTATTTTCACAAATTACATCTGTAGGACACCCGTAGTTACACCAGTAAGTCTGTTCAGTCTAAAGCACTTAAAACTCAGTGTCACAACATCTTTCATGGGGCCAAGACCTACATGCCCATATCTGTTTTCTGGATAGAGGGCCCAGGAGTGGAAAGCTTATGTCCCAATTAAGTGGCCAGCCTAATACAAAACCCCTAGTGTTTAGCTTTAAAGTATGCTTGGTACTCAATTTTATTGATTCCCTGAAGGGATGAAACTAAACAGTTACACACTAAACAGGGAAAGGCTAAACAGTTACCTCTACGCCACCTGCCACATGTACATGAATTTTTTGCCCAGCCTGTTTGTTATACATAAGGATTCATTTTTTTATTTCATTAACGATACTATCTGCAAGAGATTAAAAAATTAATGATGTTTATATATGTTTTTTATCTGAGACAAAATACATTTCCTATAATATCTGTAACATATTGTAAAAAGAATTAGGAATGTGCCAAATGGTTATATTTCAAGCATAATTATAAATAAGTTAAAAATATCGAAAAAATTAGGGAATGCTAATTGGCTTAAAAAATGAGACTTAACAATTTTATATGAAGTTTCGCTATGTCTGAAAATAGCAATTATGACTTAATTATATGTGTAATTTTTTCATTGGTTTGAAAATGTTCTTTGGGTAGTAATAAACTACTTTTGGCAATACTGAAGTGCAAAATTTTAGTTTCAAAGCCACTGGTATAGGAATGATTTGCAGTGTGATTCATTGGATAATTAACTACTCAAATCATTTTTCCTTCCTCTCTATTAAAACATAGATATTTCTTCCTGGAAGGTGATTTTTCTTAGAAAGACAACTAGATCAGATTTAGCTATAATTTTTTATGTATTTTTCAAAGTGCTTCTAGTGGAAAATATTTTTAGAAATTCGACCTTAGCAAAGGAAATGAATCCTGTGGCTCTCATAAATTCAGTTTTTTTCCCCAGAATATTTTATTATTTTTGACCTACTGAAATGATATGCATCATTTGTACAAAGTCATTCATATAGAATAATTTTAGAGAAATCTTAAGTTAAAATAGTTTTACAGTTGAAATAATTTAGAAAGCTGTTCTCTTCAGTTATTTTTAAAACTGATATTTATATACATGTGTATACAAACTGAGAAACATGAACTAAATTATTAAAAAAACTATTTTTCATTTATCTATATACCTCAATTGTAGCTATTTTTTATCCAAAATTCGAACTTATCCATCATTTTAAAATTTAATTCAAAAGATAATGAAATCGGATTATTTTTGATTATCTTTAAAAAACAAAGTGTTGACTCTTCCAAAACCTTCTTGGAAACAGATTTAACCCTTTGATGGTTATGAACGAGCTGAGCTCGCAATCGAATCGTGCTTCATAATGCGCGCAAACGAGTTCCGCTCGGCAGCGTGTTTTCGACCGAAAAGGTTAGAAACGAGTTCTGCTCGCGTAGTTAAATTTTCCCCCAATGCGCGCTGACGAGCTGAGCTCGTTCGCCAATATTATTTTGCGTTGATAATATTACAAACGAATCCTACTCGCAAATTTAGTTAGTTTAGTACGGGTTCCATGAATTTCTTTTCATAATGATTGAAGTTGTTTATATTTATACCTTGTTGTTTATATAGCCATTTTGGCGTGGTATTTTGAGTGTTTGTAAAGAAAAATGGCTCAAAAGCGAAAGTTAAATGATATTGATTATGACGATGATTATGATTATGATACAAAAAGCTTATCTAGTTTTGAATCTGATGATGACTTTGTTCATAATATATCAACATTAGTGTTTTACATTAGTTGTATTTATTTAGAATTTTCAATTTAATATTTGTATAAACTTTTATTTATATTTAACGATTATTATTTATAAAATTGGTTATTATCATTTATAATTTACTATTTACAAATTATCATTTATTAATTATTTTAAAGTACTTAAAAACTGGTATTTATGTATTAAAAGTACTTTAAGAATTTTATAAAACGCGCGAGGTGAGCTATCAACCCCATCGCCACAGAAGGGTGACATTTTCGGAAGAACGGCGGAGGAAAACAGCTGCGAATTTCGACTGCTGTTTAGTCGCAGTACAGCGCGAATTAAGTAAGCGAAAACTGCTAGTTTCCCTAACCGCTAAAGGGTTAATTGGTTCATTGCTAGCTGGAATAGCACAATTGCTTGCTAGAGAAGATAAAGAAGTTGAACTACCAAAATGAGAAAGAAATATTTCTTAAAAGATTTAGGGTTACTGCTGATAAGTTTCTACAGTTATTCTTTTACACAGAAGAAGCCTGGATACAACATGGTAAGACTTTTACTATAAGCTTTTTATAATAAGTTGGATAAAAACAATTTAATATTAAAACTTTTGATGAACTCAAAAGCTTAACAATTGCTAATCAGAATAAGAAAAGGACTGCTCCAGACAACAAGGATAATTTTCTTGACTCTTGGTCATTATGGGGTAATACTCTATATTTAGCTGAAAAATTGGATGCTTATGTCCATCAAGGAACAAAGAAGCAAGTGAGTCAGTCTCAAAAGAAAATTTATTCAAGGGTGAAAACAAGAAGACTATGCCAGATGGAAAATTCCATCCTGTGGTAAATAATCAAGAACACGCTCATAAGTTCCAATAAATCAATGCTCCAATTCTAGATTAGATGGAAGATAATCAATTCAATGTTTTGTTTCTGGAACACTTGGAGTAATTAGATCAAAATGTAATTGTTTAAGAATTAAATATAAATATACAACTGTGAATGGTATGAACTTACTTATTCACAAATAAATCTGTAGATCTATCAAGTATTGTTGTTTTTGAGCTGTTTATTAAGAACATCAGAGTTTGTGCAGACACTGGTGCTTCAAATTCTGTTGCAAAGTTTAGCTTAATTTTTACAAAATAATGGAGTTCCTTATGAAAACAAGAAAATTTCTTTTACTCTAGCTGATATTAAACTAGAGTCCAGGGCTGCTCTTGAAAATATTGTCAATCTATGTATAGAAGGTAAGTGAGTCAACAATTCCACCTGAAACCAAAAATAACAGCACTCTTAGGCAGATTTTTTCTCCATGCAGCAGGTATTGTTCTTGATGTTTAAAATGGAACCTGGCCTTTTTACAAATACTTACAGAGTCAATATTTATTGTACATAAAATCTGCTGAAACAGCAACAGTTGTTTACTTGAAAGGTGTTGAAGGAAGACATTTGACAAAGATGCAACAAGAAAAACTAAATTACTTGTTTCAGATTTACAAGTATTACTTGGAAATAAGGAAGAAGCTCACTCCTTTCATTAAGCACAAAATAGATACAACGAACCATGCTCCTGTATCTGTTCCACCACATTGTATGTCTCCGACTAAGAAAGAAAAACACGTAAAGAACAAATTAACAAACTGTTAGCAAGGAACAATAATTGAACCATGTGAATCAGCATATGCAGTTCTTGTGGTACTTTTTGAAAAGACAAACAGAATAGTCAGATTATGTATAGACCACAGACATCTAATGTCATTACAAAACAAGACACACTTATTACATCAAATGAGCAATTTCTTGAATGAAGCTACACTTACATCCTATATATCCATAGCTGATCCACAATGTGGTATTCAGTTTTAAATAGATGCGGCTGACTTGAACAAATCTGCTTTTATTTATCCATTTAGAGCTTATCATAAACTATATATGCCTTTTAGATTATGATATGCACTTTTTAACACTTAATAAACAAACTCAGAAATTGCCTGAAAGAGGTCTTTACACTTTCATACTTAGATGATATCATTATCTTATCAAATACATTTGACAAGCATTTAAAATCATTTCTCTATTTAAACCCATATCTAATCAAAGAATTACTGTTCAAACAAATGTAAGAAAACTCCAATATTTCTTACAAACTTGCTCATAGTTTAGAAGACATGTTCAAAAGGATTGCTCATAGTTTAGAGGACATAGCACGACCTCTCAGTAACCTAATAAAGCAAAGAGTAAATAGGTCTGGGGGACATGAACAGCAAAAAGTTTTAAACTTAGAAAGAATGCTTGGCAACAACCTCTGTGTTAAGGCAATTGGATAAATTGATGTTTTTTATAATTCAAACAGTTGCAAGTAATTATGGTGTTAGTGCAGTTATTCTCCAACGAAATAGCCCAGAAGAACATGTTAGTCACCTGTTGATTCCAGTAAAGCGCAACTACTCATCTATTGAGTGATAAACCTTAGCAAAAGCTTATGAATTGGAAAAATTTTTTGGCAACATTCACAATCAAAAATTTATTATTGCTTCAGTTCATCAACTTCTTAAATGGCTTTTGAGCACAAAGTCACCCTCGATACACCTGGAGAGAAAAAAAAAGATGAAGATTTAACCCCTTAAATCAAGGAAAAACTGGTAAAAAAATGATTAAGTCTTTTCTGACAGAAATGAATATATAGGTATAGTATAAGTTATAGTTTGAAATTCAATGGTGGGAAGTGACTGGGCAGCAGGGTGAGGTAATGGATATTATATATATATATATATTATACAAACAAAGTGTAAATGATATGTTTATTTTGAATTTCAAATTCTTAAAATCAATATAAATAAAATTTTTATACTTGAAAGCATTAGAATGAAGAAAACTTCACTCACCAAACAACTGCTTTAAAACGAAGAATTTCAAACAAACTAATAATCATCAAAATGACCCACCTGGTTTACACAAGAAAAATGCTGTATAATTGTGACATTTATAATAAATATAATTAATTAAAATATAGCCTATCAACTTTTACTAGAACAGATCTCAAACGAGCATTAGAAATAAAATAACGAGAGGTACAAGGGTGTCCGTGTAAGACATGTGGGACCTGGAACCAGGGGGTATGCGTACCCCTCTGGGGCTTGAGCTAGCCACCAGGCGCGTAGGCAGGTGGTGGATAGCCAAAAGTCCTGTAGGAATGACAGGATAGCCTTGAATATTGAATAAGAGGCCGCGAACCAGCTCCCGTAAACCCTGGTGTTATGCGTTCCGTGCCTAGGGCTAATTGGCACCGCGGTATTGGTGTCTTAACGGAGCCTCTAGTTGCCTGGCGAACTTCTAGAGTAAATTGCCTTGCCCAGTAACTCAGGCAATGCTGGGTGGACTGTCATATTACCTGAGATTATTTACTGTTATTATATGGCTGAAAAGACATTGAAAATAACAAACATTTCTGCTTTTGCAGGAGAAACTTCTGAAGCAGACCTTTCTGAAAAAGACAAGGGAACTCAGAGACAATCTAATGAAGGGGTAGCAATGAAACCTTCACAGGAGGTAGAAATGACCTCCAAACCATCTTCTTCTGGTGAGAGTCAGGAAGCTATCTCTAGCATGACTGACTCTCTGACCAGAATCAAGCTTAAAAACAGAATATCTGGTGCACAGAAAAAGAGGTTGGTGAAGGAGCGCAAAATCGCTGAGGGGACTTGGGTTGAAAAACCCAAGGCAACCAAAGGCGAGAAGCGTCCTGCCAATCGGATAAACCAGGGCAAGGTCGGAAAGGCTGCCAAGAGAGAAGGACCTGAGGGATTTACTTACAGGGCGGCTCTCACGGCGATCAAGATGGCCGTGCTCTTAGAAGGTCATCAGGAAAAACGGTTAACAGAGAAACAGGCCTATGACCTGGAACTTTTGTTAACCAGGAAAATAGGAAGGAATGAGGAGGGCTTTGCCCCAACCTTCCTATCCTGTAAACTTGAAAACGGGGCTCTTATTATCAATTGTGCAGATCTGGAGAGCTCAAAGTGGCTGGAACAAAATGTCAATGATATAAGCCCTTGGCAAGAACACAAACTCTTGGTGGGTGAGGCAAGGAAACTTGTCAGAACCACCAAGATAATTGCAAAACTGCCAAAAATCTGTAATGAACTGGAACCTAAAGAGCTCCTGAGAAAAATCGAGGCTCAGAACGGTGGGGTCACTCCATTGGAGTGGAACGTTCTTAACATTAAGAACGACCCATCTGGGCGGACCATCGTTCTTAGTGTGCCTGAATTAGATGCTGCCACACTTCGTGTAAGAGGATATAGGTTTCATATTGGACTTCACCATGTGCAGGCTAAAGTACTTGATAAACCTGCTCCTGCTGATGGGGGTGAAGGTAGTTCAAGCCAACCTACACCACAGTAGAAGTGGTACTACTAACCTCAATAAGAAATTTCTTGCTGGGGATATACACCTGGCCCTGATTCAAGAACCCTGGTTGGTTAGGGGAAGAATCAGTGGTCTCAAAGGAACTAAAGGTAAGCTTATCTATTGTACTAATGGTAACGCTAGAACTTGTATACTCTTACATAAAAACATTGAGGTTCTTCCCCTCTCTGAATTTATTCTTAGGGACCTGACAGCTGTGAAAGTCAGACTCAACATAGAGGGTAGGGACAGGGAAATTGTTTTTGGCTCTGGATACCTGCCCTATGAAGAGAAGGCTCCACCTGACCATTCTCTGCACAAGCTCATGAACTTTTGCAGTAATAACAACTTACAGGTAGTCCTAGGACTAGACTGTAATGCTCATCATGTTGTCTGGGGAAGTACGGACACAAATAAAAGAGGTGAGTACCTTTTGGAATTTATTCTAAACTATGGGTTAGATATTCTAAATGTGGGCAAAAAACCAACTTTTATTACTTCCAATCGATCTGAAGTAATTGACATTACAATAGCGACAACGCTGATTAGTAAAAATATCAAATACTGGAAAGTAGATGACAGACCTTCTGGTTCAGATCATCAAAACATCCATTTTGAAATTGACTCTAATGTGTGTCTGGATCGCATATTCAGAGACCCAGTTAGGACGGACTGAAAGAAATTCCAAGAAGAACTGACTGGGTTGATTGAGCTCGGTAACAGACCTATTAGAGACAACTACGATCTAGAAGTTACAGCAGACCTTCTGCAGAGTAGTATTCTAGATTCTTCTGATATCAATTGCCCTATTCGCACTAGGAGAGCTAAACTCCCATGTCCTTGGTGGAATGACTCTCTAGCAGCCGAAAGAGCAAATGTTAGAAAACTTTTTAATAAAGCCAAGAAAAATGGTGAATGGGAGAACTATAAAACGGCCCTCACTATTTATTACAAACTTGTTAGAAAAAGCAAGATTAACTCCTGGAGAAAGTTCTGTGACGAGATAGATTCTATTTCTGAAGGAGCTAGACTCCAGAAACTCCTTAAAAGGGATGAACCTATTTTGGTTGGTACCCTAAAAGACGAGGAGGGTAATTTTGCTTCTTCCGGAAAAGGGGTTATGGAAATTATGACCAGGACTCACTTCCCGGGAGCTAGAGATATTTATAGCAACGAAGGGGAACATTGCATTGGCTCTTTGCAAAGAGTCAATAGCAATCAATGGACCATCGCTAAAAATATCATAAACTACAACATTGTTAAATGGGCAATTTTTGCCTTTAAACCTCTAAAATGCCCTGGGCCTGATGGAGTTATGCCCATCATGATCCAGAAGGCAGAGAAGGTTGTCATACCAACGCTAACTAGAATGTATAGAACTAGTTTGGCCCTGGGATATATACCAAAGACATGGCAAAAGACTAGGATTGTCTTCATTCCAAAACCTGGCAAGGACACTTATGACCAGGCCAAGTCATACAGACCAATCAGTCTTTCTTCATTCTTTCTTAAAATTATGGAGAAAATCATTGATCGGCATATTAGAGATTACTTGGGTAGAAATAGTCCCTTGCATGCTCTTCAATTTGCCTATCAACCCGGCAAATCTACAGAGACTGCTCTACATAAGCTAGTTTCCAAGATTGAAGCCACTCTGGATCAAAAGGATATTGCCTTGGCAACTTTCCTCGACATCCAAGGTGCTTTTGATAATACTTCCCATCCATCCATCCTCAATGCACTTAGAGGGGCAGGGATTAATCAGACCCTGTGTACTTGGATTGAGGCCTTAATTTCGGATAGATATATACAAATGAACATCTTCGGTGAATCATTTGAAAAAAAGACTACTAGAGGTTGTCCTCAAGGAGGTGTTCTGTCACCATTACTTTGGAACCTAGTTGTAAATAGCCTTATAAAACATCTAAATGATAAGGGCTATTATACGCAGGGATATGCTGATGACATTGTCATCCTTATCCTTGGTAAAGATTTTGACATAACTTGTCATCTCATGCAGGATGCTCTAAGTTATGTAGGTCAATGGTGCATGGATAGGGACCTGATGGTTAATCCTCAGAAAACCTACCTTGTATCTTTTACACGCAAAAAGAAACGGAAAGGTTTTTTCATACCAAGACTTTTTGATGTTGAAATCAATGTGGCTTCAGAGGTGAAGTATCTGGGCATCTATTTAGACCAGAAACTCACCTGGAATAAGCACATTGATGATAGGATCAACCGAGCAAAGAAAAGCATTGTGATTTGCAGGCGAATGCTTGGTAAGAACTGGGGTTTACATCCAAAACTGATGTTATGGATGTACACAGCTTTTGTCAGGCCCATTTTCACATATGCCTGTGTGATCTGGTGGCATAAGGTGGAACAGAAGACTGTGATTGACAGATTGAGGAGTCTACAAAGACTAGCCTGTCTCTGCATCACAGGAGCAATCTCCACCACGCCAACCAGAGCATTGGAGGTTGTGTTGGATCTGACTCCCTTGGACATCTTCATATGCAGCGTTGCAAGATTGAATGCATATAGAATGAAGCTGCAAAACCACTGGTATGACCAGCCTGTTGCCAAAGGGCACAAGGGCATCACCAGGAAATTTCAAGACCCTACTTTTCTGATGCCATCTGACATCATGGAAAAAACATACATGTTTGACAAGACATTTGATGTAGTTTTTCCAACTAGAGAGGAATGGGATAACAATATGTTTGAAACTAAAACAGGAGATCTAATCTGGTACACAGATGGATCACTGAAAAACAGCCTCTCAGGTCTGGGAGTTTGTGGCGTGTCACCAAGAATCAGCTTGTCTGTAAGCCTTGGGCGATACGCTTCGGTCTTCCAGGCAGAAGTTTTGGCCATTATCCACTGTCTGCAACTGAATATGAAGAAGGGCTACTACGATAAGCGGATTCTCATTTTCAGTGACAGTCAAGCCGCTTTAAAAGCGCTTAATTCCTTCGAAATCAACTCTAAAATGATTCTGGAGTGTAGAAACCTTCTTACAGAACTGGCAACAAGAAACAGGGTGATCCTTGTATGGGTGCCAGGGCATAAAGGTATCGAAGGCAATGAAAGGGCTGATGAGCTTGCTAAACAAGGATCGTCTTTTGTTCCCATTGGTCCAGAACCTTTTTGTGGGATCAATTTGAAGACCGCAAAAACCGATGTTCACAGATGGGAAAAACGGAAGATGTATGAAGCTTGGCTCAAATCTCCTGGTCAAACCCACGCTAAAGGTATGATCTGTAGGTCATCAGCGAGGATTTCCTATGAAATTCTTAGATGCTCTAGGCAGAAGATACGTTTAATCGTAGGCTTCATAACTGGGTACTACTATTTCAGAAAACATCTCCATAAAATGGGACTGTTTCAGCAAGATCCTATCTGCAGGAAATGTCATATGCAAGAGGAAACAGCCAAGCATATCATTTATGAATGCGAGGCTCTTGCCCTCCCTAGATTAACCTCTTTAGGCATAATCCATACTAGAGAGTTACACCTAGATTCCATTAAAGGGTTATCAGACTTTATTAATAAAGTGGGTGATCCGAGCAAATGGAACTAAGAAACATTGGGTTTGGAGTTAACAGTACAAAATGCTGATAAAAGCAGAGGTGCTCAATGACATACAAACCCAACTTGAAGAGAAGAAGAAGAAGAAGACATGTGGGAATCAACCAATAACTTTTACCAGTGTCAGACAGGGGCAATTGCGTTAAGGGGTTAAAGATCTAATCACTTCGCTTAAGAATTTAATAAACACCTGGAGAAGATAATGTTGTAGCTGATATGTTGTTGAGACCAATCTACTTTCATGATGATACAAATTGTGAAGTGCATGCAATCTCTATCATTACACCAACTAGGAAATCTAGTGATATTCATAAAGAACAAAAGAAAGATACATATCCAAAGAAAATTATTGACTAGCTTGAAAGTAATAACAGGAATGAAAACTTTGCTAACTGTATCAAAGATATAAAATGAACAAAGGTATTTAATATCATTTTTTGCCTGAAACTGAGTCAGAAGATGCCAGAATAATTTTTCAAATTAAGGAACGACAAAGAATTTTGCAAGAACACCATGATGCTCCCATAGCTAGTCATTATACTATGGAAAGTACCTACAACAAGATAGTGTCCAGGTATTATTTCTCAGACATGAGAAAGTACATATCTGATTATGTCAGAATGGGTCAAGATTTTGAATTAATCAAATCAGTGTCAGGAATGTAACCAATAAAACCAACAAATTAGAACCTCGCTTGATTGCTTAGAACACCTGTTTAAGTGCAAAGGTTTGGAACTCTTGCAATTGATCTTTTTGACCTTCTTCCAGAAACCCCACCAGGAAAGAAATCGATTTTTATTGTGGAAGATATGAATATCAAATGGGTTTCTAAAAATGGTTGCAAAGCCACAGCATCAAACTGTGCCAAAACAATATTCGAAGTTTATCTATGCTATGGACTGCCTTGAAAGTTAATTAGTGACATCATATCTCGCGTAATGACATCATATCTCGCCAACATGCAGCAAACTTGTAATCTGTTAGATATCAAACAGGAACTTGTCTAGCTTACCTTCCTCAAGAAAATACCTCTGAACATAAAAACACAGATTTGAAATCTAGACTAGCCATATTAGTAAGCGATGCACACAATACTTAGAAAGAAAATCTTCCTATCATAGTCTTGCAATAAATACAACTAGAAGTGACACTACTTGTCATATTGTTGCTTATCTGTAATTTTGTAGAGAACTTTTGTTGATGTTCATCATGACTTAAGATCAGTTATTAATACTGAAACTACTTTGAAAAATAACCTCTCTTAAAAACAATTTGCTCCCCTGACTCCTCAAAACAGAAAGTAAATAGAACAAAAACAAGATAGAAAAAAGGTGTATTTTGACAATAAACATAAGCAGGCTTATTATCAGATAGGTGACAAAGTATGGATTACTTTACATCAAATAATTCTTGAAACAAGAAAAGTTAAAGACTTATGCCAAGATATGAAGGTCCATACCTCATACTCAGAAACAGGTCACCAATGACATATGATATTGCCGACCCGGCTGCATTTAATAACACGTGAATGTGATAAGGCCCTACCAAATACATTCATCGAAAGATAAAGGTCCAATTGCACTCTTAAAAACAAAACAAAGGAGCCCACAAAAATTCTGTTAATCAAATTTTGACTCAACACCGAGATGATTTCAGAGTCAGAGGAAGAGTCTGTAACAGAATACTTCTAAAATATCAACACCTCTCATGAACAAAAACTGACACAATCAAACAGATATGCTCCAGTCTTAGACATTGCTACTTCAAAAATAACAAAGTTACTTTATCCTTACATTTATATAAGTTTTGCTTTGTGTAATAGTTGTGGAATACTTAAAGCACTTATGACTCATACTCAATTTTTTCATGAGGTCCATTTCATAAAAAAGTTTACAAATTAAAACTAATAATTTAAAAAAATCAAGAGTTTTGATTTTCCCAGTTTCAAAAGCTCTGGAAGAAAAAACTGATTCCAGGAGTTGCATGAGCACTGAAACATTCTTGCCAAATGGAGGTTGCTAAATGGATAGAGCACATGTAAAATTGGGTTCTAAAAGTTGATTTTTAGGTTAAAAATGTTGCCAACTATGACACTTTAGCCGATGGCTACGAAATTAAGTAAGAAGGGTGCATCTTTGATTTTAGTCAGAGTACCGCAAAAGTGAAAGTACAACTTTGCTCTAAGCACTCCTCTAATAGATGGCACCACCAGAGGATACCCTCTCTCAATTTTGACTTGGACAAGGAGAGTGAGGAAATTTTCTCTGGACCATTTCATTAATGGTAACTTTTCAACGGCCAACCGCAGGACTTCCGATTCAACAGATATAATGAGCACGTATATTGCATGCACTTGGTAGGTCTTTGACGGCATTGGGAATTGAACTCAGCCCTTTCAAACGGAAGGTCGATGCCCTAACCACTATGCTACCATTGCCTTAAAAAATAATATCATTAATGCGTGCATAAGTTTAAATAAGCCTTATTACTCTTACAATGGAAAAAAAAAAGAAAATTTTACTTAGAAATGAAAGACTGAATAGATTTTAATAATAGTTTTTCATACTTGTTATTTATTTATAGTGGTGATTTATACAAGGGGCAAGCAGAAGAAATCTCAAATAAACAGAATGACAGAAACTTTCAAATGTCTTTTACTTTTTTAAAATTAAAAGCACTTATCTTTTTACTTAGTGCTTTTACTTTTAACTTATAAGATCCTTAAAACATTCATTAAAATTTTTTGATAGAAGTTTCATTGATCTTTTCATGAAGATGGAATATTTCAGTCGATTATTTTTGATATTTATGATTGATTTGTTTTCACACTATTAAATGCACAACTCAGTCAATACAAATGAAAATTTTATGCTTGCTCTTAATCACTTAACATTTTGCAAAATTTATCAGATGTGCACACATAAAAATAGTTCTATATTTTCCTTTTTCTATGAAAAATACAACTATTAGAATATATGAATGAAATTTTAATATAGATATGATTTAATATAACTTTAATAAGACAATGAACAATGATAATGCAAAAGTTTGAAATCACATTTAGTAAACATATGCAGAGTAAGATTGTAGTTCATATACATTTTTATACGAATTATTAACTATTATATAATTGTTTTCAATAGATTTTGATACATTCAGCTGTTACTAGACAGAACTGTAGTGTTGTAACATTGGAACAAAATTAACACTTATCAATTTAATGTTTTGGTTCCTACAATAATTACTTCATTTAATCCACTGGAAATATTCATCAACTAATTGATCATCTTACAATAATAATTAAATAATAAATATTATTTGGAAATAGGAATTTCTCAACTTGTATGTGTGTTCCACATTTTGAAGTGAAAGTCACAAAAGATTAAAATTCTAATAATGCTGAACAGAATTATAAAATTAAATAAATGACACATATTCCAAACAATAATCAAACATTTTGTTTGAATTTAGAAATATTTTTAGAATGTGTACCAACACAAAATTTATAAAGGGGTCTTGCCATGTTAATTCTTAATTTTTTTAGATAAAATAACTATACTTCACACATTGTATTAATAACTTCAAAAACTTTGCCTGGACTTATGAGTCAAATTTGAAACATAAATTTGAAGACATTTCATATTTCCAAAAATTGTGAAACATAGTTGCTAGCATGCAAAAAAATATTAAACATTGTAGAATACAATTGTCAATTGTATTCTACAACATTCAGAAACACTGTCTCAATTATTGAATTATATTAAATAAAACCACCATAACTTCTAAATGGTTTGCATGAAGTTCAAACTTTGTGTTTGGAAGTAGGTTGGGATGGGAATCGATATTCATATGTGAACAATTCCCATCAAGTCAATTATTATATCAATCAACAATCAATCATTGATGATTCTCATCAGATCAATCAGAAGAGCTGTATACAACAGGTAGCTATCAACAAAGACCTTGTGAAAATTGTTATAGACTTGCACCTCTATTCCCATACAAAATTGAAAACAATTATCTGTAGAACAATGGTTCTGTTTTGCCAACAATATTGTTGAGATAATTAATGAACAGGAATTTGTTGTGAAAATGGTTCTGAGATGTCCAGAATGGGACATGCTTTGCTGCCATATACGCTGGATCTAAACACATGTAACTCATTTTTGTGGAGCTATATTAAAGACGAGATATACAAAAACTAATCTGAAACAAATACTGAATTGAAAACTGCTATTCAGGAGGTCATTCACAACAATGATAATCCAACAGTTCAACAAGTCATGCAGAATTTTGCTATTTGCCTGTACCACATCATGGCCAATGATTGCAGACATATCTAACATGTCATAACCTAAATCTGAATATCTATAATGATGTTTACACACATTAAATAATATGCACTTAGTTTTTAGACAATTTGCATTTTATTTCCTACAGTTCAAAAACTGTCACCCTGTGTCAGAAAAATTAAAAAATGATGTTTTATTTAAGCTTATTTTTCACAGTGCTGCTTAATTTTTACTATTCTTTTATGAAATAAAAAAGAGTTCATCACTAAGAGATAGATTTAAGTAATAAAAATCAGGAGAAATAAACTTTGTACAAAATTAATAATAAATTAGCAGTATGTAATATAGATACCTAAGTTTACTTATTTAAATTACATAAAACAATTTTAAGGATATTTTTTTTAATTTGGAATAACCAATTTTTTAATAGAAGAAAACTAGAAAAGAAGTAATGGACATTTATTATCACCAATGGTTCTTTAGGGAAAAGGTACACTGAAGTTTTGAAAAATAGAATTCAATTACAGTCAGATTATAAGAAGAATAAGATAAGACACTCCCACACTTGCCCCAGAAGGAATTACTTTCATAATTACTATAATAAATTGAATATCAGTATTTATATATTACAAATATACAAATAGATGAGCATATGGAGCAAACTTCAGTGAAAAATTAAACAAAATATCATTTTGCATTTGATATAGTAAATTGAAGTCATGTAAATACTGTCATCTTTTATATGCAAATTATCAAATTTTAAATTAATAAAATTTGCATCTTTAGTGATTTCATATCACAGTTCACGGAGATAATAAATTACTTGGTATAAGCATTCAAGAAAACAATATTTTAATACACACTTATTCATATGTAACTGATTTTGATACAGTGAAAACATTCTCTCTCTGCAAAAATTATTATAACCACTTTTCCATTTAAACATTGCTTCTTAGTAAAGAGAAGATGCATACTTTAATTCTCTTTTCATAAATAAAAGTACAAATACATACTGTACATCATAAGAAACATAATGACATTCAATTATTGTTAAATGGCCTAATTGAAGACAACAGCAACATTTAAACCATAGTAATTGTAATTTTCATTTCATATAGCAAATAGAAAGACAATTTGTGCATTTTTTTGACAACCTGTGAATATAATTAACCAGAAAGACTTGCAATTATTAATAAGATATATTCATATGTTGAAAAGGAAAAAATATAAAATACTTTCAACAGATAAGCTGGTACAAGGCAGAATTTTATGTATCCAACTACCACATTTCATTAGTGGTTAGAATCATATCAGGTATCTTTCAATCTAAAAGCAGTTTTATTATTCAGCAACAATGAACTAAAGACGTTAAGAGTTGGCAGAAAAAGACGAAATAATTATAACATATAAATAATTTATGGAACAAAAACAAAATGTTACATAATCAAGAAGTGGAAATTTTTGAAAACTTGAACAGCTAGACAAGTGATACATGGGTCAATGATTTTATAGAAACATGACCCAAAAGAAATTTAGATAATAAACTGAGACTTGTAAATGGAGATATTACAAAAGATGCCTTGGCTATTCATGTCATTAAAATTTCGAAATGAAAAAATAACTATGAAAGGGAGAAGTTAAAATTACAAATACGGTAAATGAAATCAGAACTTTTGAGATAAGGAAACTTACATTTTTGAGATAAAGATTAATGAGAGAATTACATTTAAGGAAATATTTAAGAGAACAATTTTGCTCATGAAATAAAAGCAATTAAATTAAAATTATAACTAAATGAAAACTATTATACGTAACACAAAAATTATCAATTAAAATTATTTACCATCAAGAAGCTGTATTTCACGATCTCGGAATAATTCACTTGCCATTACAAATTTTGATCCCATTTTTATTTGCAATCCATTTTCTACAATGCTCATCATATCTATTGCTTTCTGGAATATAATTTTTCAATTTCAGAAATAATGTATTTATCTACTATAAAAAAGAAGTGAAAATTTATTAAAATAAATAAATTATTAATAATGAAAACAGTAGAAACTTTTATTATACAAAAAAATAAGAGTATAAATCTGTTTTGCATATGGAGAATAATCACATGTAGCATATGCATCCAACCAAGCTATAATCTTTCACAGATATTCTGCTAGCAGTTTATCTATTGTAAACATACTTGATATAATAATAATAAACACCTTTAAAGCCATACCAAAAGATGTTTAAGTGGAAAAATGAAAAACTGTAATGTATAATCTACAAGTCAAATTTAATTAAATCACTTAACAATGCTAGAGGAAATTAAAGGATATTAAAATAGAATAAAACCCCCAATTGCATTTTATAACTTTAATATTAGTGTAGCAACATGCACTTTTTAAAAGAACAGCAACATGCAACTTGCAGTTCTTTTAAAAATTAAACAGCCAGATTTATACATTACTCTTTGGCAATATGTCTGTTTTGCTATACATCACTTGAACGAAAAGCAATTGTTACGATTAATCGAGATTTTAGAAAGAAGATTGCTTGCTTGGCTAATAAAAAAAATTTGCCACTAGTGACAATGCAACAAGAAATTAAAACATAGAATGGAAGTCATAGCTGGGAAAAACACAGATAAGCAATCAATTAATCTATTATTGTAATAAGTCAAAGAATCATTACAGCTCTTAAATGTTATTAAAGTTACATACACAAGTAAAAATGGTTTCTAAAGATTATTCAATAATTTAAATTTTCTTTTTCAGCTTTGAGTAAAAGTTTATTCCATTTTTAAAGTCAAAACATCGTACATACATTTAAACAGAGTATATTTTACATCATCTAGTAAGAACCTATAATATATAGTCAACCTGTAGAAAAAAAGCAGTTTTAATTCTTAACCCAATATCAGTATATAGATTGAATATCTTAAAAGGTATTTTTGGTCAAAAACTAAACTTATAGAGATGTTTTACGTCAACAGTAACATGTCTGAAGTAAATAAAAAAATTTTAATTTCGTGCACATAAATATAAACAAGAGGGTATACATTCTGTTAATTCTCGTACACAATATATCTTTTGACATAATTTATGCAAATTACATAAGACTGCAAACTATTTCAGACATGGCTAACATAATTACATTATTAACAAAAATAACAGGATTTATAGGGTATACAATTATTTCAGTTTTAGCTAAGATATTTTAGATCTGTAACATAATGGAGAAATCAATAATCAAATAATATATATTATAATCCTACAAAAAACTTCTACATTGTTATTATAATAGAATCAATTTTTTAACAAAAGATATTAAAACAAATGATAACAATACTTTAACAAAAGATAAGATACAAATTATTTTGTACGATTTATATTAATATCATATTGACTTAAATCAAATTATGGGTAAAAAAAAAAATAAATATCACCACTACTCACATGTAATTCTAATTAAAATTTTAAAAAGAAGGGGTACTGGTACAATCAATAATTAAATAAATTTAAATAGATAAAACTAATTTTTCATGTTAATACACTGAATGCACAATAAGCAATATTTTTTATTAAATATTACAACGATTTAACATATTCATTTACTACTTGCTAAAAAAGTAGAAATAATTACATAAAATGGAGCAAATACACTTTTATCACAGTTCATTTTACATATTTGATCAGTAGAAGTAAATATTCATTATATTTGTTTTTAATTCATTATTATTTAATTCATAATTTCAGATTATCTAGTACAAAAAATATTAATCAACCAGTTAGACAAAATGTCAGATAAAGTAACATATTAAATATAAAAAATAAGCAATTAAATATCAATGAATTACTTAAAAGGAAAAATTTAGAAACAGTAAATGATTATTAGTGACATTTAAAGTATACTTTATTACATTATTCGAATAAAACACGCGAAATAAGCTATTGCTTTTAAAAATACAAGAGAAGTTTTTTTATTATTTTATATTTTTATATTTAAATAAATATTAGATTTTCAATCTTAGTAAAAAAATGAATAGAAGGCCAAATTTTAAAATATTAAAAGCAAAATGTAAACTACCAAAACTGAAACAAATTTATTATACCTATAAATATAACCTTCAAAGTCATTCTCAAAATAAATTTTTAATTCAAAACTTACTTTATTAAAAATGAAGGTAATTTTTGTTATTTAAATTTAATATTTCCTTTATATTTAAAAGTAGTGATATACAGAATTCAGACGTGATTTATAATTAAATTTTTCTATTAAATTTTTATTTTTTTAATTCTTAATGTTGTTAACATATTGAAAGCCAATTTAATTATACATTAGTATAAGTTAATAGTTTTTAAAATAAAATAAAAGTTCAATGCTTGTAAGTCTAACATTGAATGTAAAATATCAAAATTAATCATATATTTGAATAACTTAAATGTAAATTATAATAAAAAGTTTCATATATACACGTGTATGAGTTAAAAAGATTAGTAATCACATTACAAAGATTAGTAATTCAAGGTAGTTCATAGAAAATAACATTAATGATCATGCATATATATATATATATATATATATATATATATATATATATATATATATATATATAACTGAATACAATAACATACTTAAAAAATTTTAGTTTAGAAATTCTCAAAAGGAGAATTTAGAATTTAATTTGTATTTTAATTCAAAAAAGTATTTCCACAACATAAAAATATGAATGCATAAAATACAAAATATTCAACAACAATATATTTAAATATTCTTGCAAATTAAAGACCATTTAGTTTATTTGCAACTAACGAGTCAATTTTTACATACAGGCTAGTTGAACCGAGACATCTCATTTACAGTGGATTTCGAGCCTGCAAGCTATTGCTGGAGAGTTCACCACCAGCTAGGCTTGAAAATTGAAAAAAAGTAGGTCAAAGTAGTATCTTACAAAAGATTAAGTATATAATTACTGAAGCTGGATTAATTAATTTTTATATGTTGGATCACTGCATTAAAATATTTCGCCAATTTTTTTCCTCAAATCAATTTGGTTCAAAACCTTAATATGATATTCAAAAGGAAATAGTTGAAAGGATAAGAATGTGGAATTCTACCATCTAAGTCAAGAGAATAGATAAGTCTGAATAATAATAAATGAAAATCAACAGAAAACCCCTTAGTAAAATTATCAAGATATTTCTTAGAAAATATAAACCAAATTATACTGAAATTAATATTACATAAGTTAGGAATCAAGAACAATTATATTCTGTTTCAAAAGCTAGATTTTGAAATATCTGAAAGAAACAGGAACAAATTGAATTTTTTAGGAAGAACAAAATTAAAATATTTTTGAATTTAAATAGATACAAATGGAATAAAGCAAAGTCAAAGGATTAAACACATACAAATTAAAAAATACCCTGATGAGAATTGATTTCATTCAGTAAACACGTGTGAAAGATTTTAGATGAAAAGAAAATATTCTTTTTTTCAATTATGTGATTACTTTTCAAAGTAAATGTGGCGCATCCAGAGAAAACAATGTAAATATATCTGCAAAGCAATGCAGCAAGATTGTTACTACATTAAAATATTTATCTATTAAGCAAATTATTACACAATGATGACTTATTTCCACATTTTCTGATTTTGTATTTAATTTTTTCTGAGCTTTTGAAAAATATACATGTATTTCAATAAAAATACTTCAATAATACCTGTTTATTGATGTTACCATAAATTAAAGCTTCTATGTGAACTCTACCAAGTAACCTTGGTATCATTTGCTGCAGATTTTTGACTGTTACATCTGGAATGAGACAAAAATATAAGTGGTTACATCTTGGAAAAAATTTAAATATAAATATTATTTCACAAATCAATAGCAAAGTAAATTTATTCATAATTGAAATGAAGTCATTAAAATCTATTGAAAAAAGTGAAAATATGTTAAAATTTATTGAGCAATATAAAATGTAGAATTGTACCAAATACATATAAGAAATTCCTCAATTATAATTCAATGAGTAAATTTAAAATAAAAATATGATTGATTTCAATAATATGCTAAGTAACAAAATATATGGCATAGATACATAAATATCTAAAAAAGATATGTAAATACATTGTGTTTCAAATAAACCAATTTGTCAAGTTATTTTTTTACCCATATAAGATATTGGAAAAATAATTTAAAATATGATATAAAAGTTGTTTTTAAATATACATACTTAATTATTTGAATGAGTAAGCGAAATGGATGCTCTTAAAATTATGAAAAACAAAGATTAAATTTTCAATTAAATTCTTTTAATACATCTCTCAGTAACTAATTAAAATTGTAATTAAATTATTACTCTGTAATCCCAATAATTTACACCAATGCAACCAAGAAGTATATAATTCACATGTATTAAAAAATATGAAAATGTATTAAAAAATTCCACCTTAAAAAATAAGTGGAGAAAATATTTTATCCTAAAGCTATTTTCTTGTACAGTACAAGAGTTTGTTTTAAAGTGATATTGGTCTATTCTTTATGAATTTCAAAACAGTTAAATTCAAGCAAAGATAACTGACATTTCAAAGTTCAAAAAAAAATTTAAACTCAGTATTTTTTTTTTCCATATAAGGAAAAAAATTATAAAAATCAGAAAAGAGAATCACAGATCCACATAAATAACATATGATGACTAAATAATCAGCCCATTATTGAATATATAAATTATATAATATGCTATAACTTTATGTATCATATAATAACCACATATGTTTATTTTAAAATAATTTACTCCATTAAAAATGGTTTTTATCATTTACAAGAACATTTTTTAAAATTAGATTTTCTTGAAATTCATATAAAGACCTATTGTAAAATTTGCATGTTTCAGAAAAATTGTTGATAATTTTTATTGAATTTTACACAGCTATGCTATTTAGAAAAAGTATGAATATTTGAATACTTTTATCATGAATAAACAATTAAATGCCTTATGAGCGAAAATTAAAAGTCAATATCCTGAATATCTTTGAGTTAAATTCTTTAATTATGGTTAAGATTACCAGGAATTTCATAAAAACAAAGAAAAGTAAAATGTTTAATAATTCAATTTCCTTATAAAATTAAAAAAAAACACAATTTGAAAAAAATAATCCATAGTATTTTTCAAACTTGTTTTGAAAAAACCTGTAGGATAAGAAAGAAAAAATTGTTATACATGAAAGATAATTGAATGTTTTTATTTTTATATTTTTTGAAGCATGAGGTAGAGCATACATACTATTATTTAAAGAAACAAAATTCTAATATATTTAACTTAAATCATAATTTAATATTCGTTTCTGAAGAATAACTTTTAAATTTGATATTCATATTAAAAATATCAAAATTCTAAGTAAATATTTTTGAAATAAAATTCCATACTGGTTTAGTATAAGATATTCATCTTATAAAGTACTGAAAACCTAAAATATTCCCAGCTGAGAGCTAACAAACATTAAAAAGTTGTATTAAAATTATAATCATTGAAAAAATCTTTACCATCAAGGCAATTCAAAAGTTCTTCATTGCTCCATATTTTCTCAGAAATAAGTAAAGATGTATAAAATATTGCATGCTGATGAGGCTGTTGAGCATTGAAATTCTTCAGATTTCTTCTTAACTAAGTATAAAAAATAAAACATATAACAAGTAATTAAAATGACTCATGGTCAGAAAAAAACTTGTGACTTTTACTAGAAAAAAATTGGGAGTGAAATTCCAGGACCTGAAATTCGCACTCATGTATTACTCTCATTCTCAATTCTTTTTCTTTTATTCACGAGGTAAAAAGCTCATAGCACATCTGTAAAAATCTGTTGTCAATAGGGCTAGTAAATTAAATTTGTTTAAAAGTTTAAAATTGGCTTAGCAGTTTATTTTTGTAGTTCAACTAACATATGCTATTCCAGTAATTCATTAAAAATTCAAAGCAAAGCTTTAAAGAGCTAAGCAACTTGTGAACCTAATTCTCACTTACAGCAGAATTCCAATTATTTGAAACAATTGGGATCGGACCCCATGTGAATAATCAAATATTCAGATAATTGAATTTTTTTTAAAGGGCCTATTTTAATTATTGCATGTTGAAAATGCGATAAAAATCTGTATATTTTTTAAGAAAATAGATGTATGTACAGCACTGTAAATGAAAGTCATTGCTTGCTGAACATCTTGGTGAGCGTAAGCTGTTTCACTGACTTCATCCATCTTCGGACAGTCAAATCCTGCATCTGCTTGACAATGCTTCACTAGCTGATGGTCTTGTGTCTGCTTCAACTTTAACATTAAGATCATCTTTCTAATCAATGCTTCAGTTTATCATCATTTGCAATTTGAAATCTCATAATCCATTCTTTTATATGTTCAACGCTAACTTCATAACATACAGGATTTTAAAAAAATATTTTTGAATTTCTCAAAGATGATGCATCTCTCTCTCATTTTCTACCTTCTCGTATCTTTCCTTGTCTTGATCTTTTTTCTCATTTCCTTCTCTTTTTCAATCTAATTTATTTTTCTAAAATTTTGAAAGCAATTCAGATAGTTGGAGTTCTATTTTATTTCAAAATCACCATCACCTTCGAAAGATATTTTTAGTAAAAAAACACTATATTCTAAGCTATGTATGGTTGGGTAAATATTGAATAAGCAGCTTATTACTTCACAAATATTAAGTACTGTTTCATTTCTTTTATTTATATGCATTTTTTTAGTTTTATAGTTGGCAATTTTATCTTTTAGAAAATAAATGTGAAACTATCAATTTATTTCTTTCATCATCAAAAACTTCAACCATATTACATATTATTTTGAATCCATTTTATGCGGTTTTATCAATATATAATGAAAAAATTATTATTCATTTTGCTCAATGAAGGCTACATCATTCTTTTAGCTACAACATGAGTCATTATAAATGATGCACAAGTTTACACATCCTTTAGTCAAGAAAAAACTTTTTTATTGTGAGGTAGTTTTTGTATGAGCAATTACTTCTACAATTAAAGTAAAAATAACAATGTTTTCACTCAAAAATACAGTGATAACTGCTTTGTGTTTAATATCTCAAATGCATACAAGAAGTTTTCAGTTTTTTAAATATGACATCAAAACTACTGGTATATAGATTATGTGATGATAACCCACTCTGAAGACCAATTAAATATTGGATAAATCTAATCTCAAATAGATTTTTGAAATAAATTATTTTCACATACTGATTAAAAAGAAATTTTAGACTAAATTACAGCTTTCTTTAAAAACATTTTTTTAATGGAATCTCAATTTCAAAAACTTACAAGATGGAAATCTGTCCTCAAGGCAGAAAAATTGTTGCATCTCTCTAATCATAATTAAAAAAATTCTTAAACCTAAAAATCTAAAAATTAAAAAAGAATAGAAAATTTACATATTCACAATTTTATGATATTTAAGTTAATTTAAAATTTTCATTAAGACTAACATATACTTCATACTTGTTATGTAAAAACTTAATAATTTTGAGTACAGAAAGAACTTCTAAGACTTGGAACATAAAATTACACATCGAGTGTCCGAAGATAATTATATTTTTTAAAAACACTATGTTTACGATTACCTGTTTGATTGCTGCGGGAAACAATAAAAAATTTTCACATATTTATACCAAACTTTTCATGCAATAGATTCACAAGATCTTTTCTTTAGTTAAGAATTTCATTAGATTTATTTAATGAAATAATAAATCAGGGAGCCTTGTCATTACATAGCTTAAGATTCACTTTCTAGATCATCAAAAATAGTATACAAAAACATACTTAAATATATTCTGTTCTTATATGTGCATTAATTTGTGCTTCATTGTCTGTAAATGCAAAAGAAATGGGAAAATCCCACAGTCAGAAACTTTAAAAAATAATTTTTTTTAATAATTATTAAATTCTTTGATCACTAATTGATAAAACAAATTCATTTGCTTGACAACCAATAAAAATGGTATCTTATTTCTCTATTCAAAAGAATAGAATAGATATTCTTTTAAATTGAGAAATAAGCTGATGCCATTAATATTGTATTCCTGTCATCATAAATGATACCAAATGGCTCATTATTGAAACACAGAAATCTGATTTTCTGACAACTGTTGCAGAAATTTATGTGATGTGATGATTATGTATGTATGATTTTGTTACATAAACTTTTACATGCGATTTTTACACTATAAATACAAGAACTTACGTAATATCAAATATTAAATTTTATTAATAGAATTATTTAAATAAAAAAAATTCCCTTCCAACAAATTTAACGAATAAGAAAGTGTTACAAAATAGTGCATTAAATGAGGAAATAAAAAGCAGTATATCCCACACACAATGGCACTATCATTAACAACACAAGATGTTTTTACAAAATCAATTTTGAAATTAAAGTCAATGGAGAAATTTTTTAGTTTCGTGAAAACAAAGATTTTAGAAAATATGTATATGTATTTTTTTAATGTACAAACTTAGAACTTTTATGAAGAAAAATTGTATAAAATAAATATTTGCTAGAATTTGTATAAATTATGAAAAATTGGATCAGCTTTTTCAAAAATCAATTTTATACAAGGCTTTCAAAAACCATTCCCAAACTATAAAAATAATTTTCAGAGAAAATAAAGATTAAATATTGAAGTAAAAATAAATAAATTTATACTAAAGACTACAATCTAACTTTTGGAATCTTTAGAAATTCAATCATTAAAAAAATTTACCTCTTCTTTCAGAATATCAAAACGTTTATGATCAAAATCCAAGTCAGTCAGCTTTTCCATAATTTTTTGCAAAAGAATATGTTGTTTCTCACTATAGCCTTTGATACAGAGCTAAAATAGAAAATAAAAAATAAAAATCACATTAATTAAGAAATGAAACAAAAGATCACAAATTATGCTGATTTTTAAATGAAGTTTAATAAGTTAATTACTTCATGTGTCTAAGCATAAAAAGTTATGAAATATATATAGTTAAAACATCTTACAAATATGCCAGATTTAGTACAAGAAAGAGTGTATTGAAGCCCAGCCAGTTGAGCAGCATATGCATATTCATTCAGAGAATCTTTAACTAATTGTGTAAACAAATTTGTCATATTGTAGTGAAGTGGATCAACATAGGCCATTGCACTAGAATAAAGAAAAAATGCACAGAAAATAAAAAATTAGATGGAATAAATAAAAATTATATATTTCCTTTAACCATATTTTTTAAAAGGTTATTGATGAAAGAAGCCAACATAAGCAACTTTTTGAAGAAATACATGCATTATATGTTACCTTATACGACACCTTAATAATTTTATACATTTAAAAGTTATATATATAAGTTTATTAAAAAACAATTACATATAAGAACTTTTTTATAATATATTTAATCGAAATATTTTTCCGAAAATTGTAACATCATATTCCTTTAGCCATTTTCTTTCAGGATGGGGTTTTACTGTCACTCAAAGATAACTTTTTGTACACGATGTAATTTAAACTAAGACCGACCAAATGAAATGAATTTTGAACCAATACAAACCAAGTCTGAGGTAGGATTCAAATTAATGAACTATTGAATCTATGATCAGAGCACTAACCATTTGGCTGCCAGCTGGGCATTTCAAAGTAGGGAGGAGGGCTATTGAAGTATGAACTAAAATATAATACTATTAAATAATTCAGCCACAATTTCTAGCAAATTGATATATTCCATTCAAGAAAATTACAATAAAGAAGTTAGAACAAGAAGAAAAATATATACTAAACAAACAATATTCTTGATATAAATAAATGATAATATAAAATTATATTAGAAATCAAAATTAAAAAATGAAATTCATAAAGGGAAAAACTCCAAGATGTATACTTCATGAAAGTGAACACATTTTTAAATCAAAATCAAATAACATTTTTAAATCAAAACCAAATAACACTTTTAAAACAAAATTAAAATGAAAATTACTGTGACCAATTTTCTAATAGTAAATTCTCAACTTTACAGATTCATGCAACAACATTACAAATTGTGTAAGTTCAACTACATGGTAAATGTTAATTTTTATAAAAAGAAAAAAGCAAGTATAAATTAAAACTGTTTTGGATAAACAGGGATTTTATAATGAAAAATGTTACATTATTTAAAAAAAAAAATATCAGGATTTTTTACCAGATCATATCACAAACAGGCCAATAGTGGAAGAGTAAAATAACAAAGAGGAAATAAAACAAAATTTTAATGCAAGATTATTTTCAATTGACATATTAAATTATTGGAAGTTTACATTGACGAAAAGCTGAATTAACATCTCACTGTAATGAAACAAGAAAAATAATTCGAATTGTTGATGGAAATTTATCATGAAATAACAAGAGTACTTAATAAATACATCAGAAAAACCAAAAAGGAAATTTGCTGTGACTTGACAACAATAATCTGATAAGGAACAATATTTTTTTTTAGTAATGTGTAATAGGTGTAGTTAAAGTAAAACTTGATATATTTCATAATATAAAAATTATATTGAAAACAAACTTACAAGCAGTTGCATCAAAATATATTTTGTCCACTCAGAAACATGAGTATAAGTATCACAGAGGATGTTTAAAATATATATACATGACACTAGACTTTATTCATTCAGTAGATAAGTTTTCAATTTATTGTGAGCAACATATATTATTAAAGAAGTGTTGCTACTTACCACTACAATTAAATACAGTAGTTACTGTGGCTATTTTATAGTAACAACTATAATAAAACGTTTTATTGTAATATAGTAACACATCAAAAAATCAGTCAGCTAATTACTTTAAGAAAATAATTTAAAGCACTTGTAGTTAAAAATTAATATAAACTAATTAAGAGTTTTATTGATTTACAATTTAAAACTTCTAAAACAAAATTTAATTTAATAAAAAAAGTATATGGGTGTAGGATGAATTTTCAAGTTTTCATACAATCACTTACTCAATTGCCTTCACCACTAATTTATAAAAATTCTTTCTATAGATACTGCAGCAAATATTAAGCATACAAAGGAAATCCACATAAAAAATGCAACAATATATAAATAAATTCATATTATCAAGAAAAGAAAGGAAAAATGCCAGTATCATCTGAATTAAGAATTCCTAACTATAAATACAACAAATGATCCATCCTATTGATCCTCCAAATTAATAGAGTGACTACAAGGTCAACTTAACCCTCAAATTTAAAGTGTGAGGATTGTTTGAGCTAAGGACAGATTTCACACTGTCAAAGCATTCCTAAAATACTTATTCTTAAAGTAACTGAGTAAAGCCTTGTTGGAAAAAAAATTTGTGATGGCAGCGTTATGTTATGAAATGTAAATTGCCATAGAATGTACTGATTATATAGTTGACCAGTATTTTCCTAGACTCAATGGTAGAAGTAACAAAAATTACAAAAAAAATGGTGCTTCAAACCATAATTTTAACAAGAGAAATAATGCTTTATCATCAAACAATCAGTGTGAAAAACTGCATCACAAATGACTGGAAAGAAATAACTTAGTTGTGAATTTAGATTCAATTTAACCACATAACACATTTGCAGGCATCTGACACAGGAGTAAGTAACAGGCAAATTTGCACTTGCCCGTGTCTCACACAGGCACTTTTGTATCTTGTGCTATTTTATTTCTAATACTAGTCTAAGACCTGTTCCTGTAAAAATAGATAGACTAGAATATATTTAAACTTATTTAACATAGATAACACCGTTATGCAGTATTTTCCTTGTGTCAACCATATGCTTCATTTTGATGATTAGCTATAAGTTTGTTAGAAATTCTTTGTTATAAAGCAGTTGTTTGGTGTGGAAAAGATAATTTATCCATTTTTATTATATAAATATGATAAAAGTAAGCAGTTAACCACAAATTAACTTTTAATAAGCGATTTTGAAATTGTTTAAAAAAGTTACCTGATAATGAGCAATACTGACGATGACAATTTTGAATATGAATTAGAAAGTTTTAGTCAGAATGATAGTCAAACCGAATTTTTAGTCATTCTTATGCAAGCAAGCTTGACAATGTGATTGGATTTTAATAATTTGGAATCCAAAATAAACATGCAATCAAATGGTATACCCTTATATATATATATATATATATATATATATATATATATATATATATATATATATATATATATATATATATATATATATATATATATATATATATACGAGTGTTTCTCTGAAATTTTTGAGATATTCGCAGACGAGAATTTTCAAAATAAAAATAAAGGTTTAATTTTAAAGTACAAAGTATTTTAACGCAGAAGACGATTTTTTACTGACTTACTTCAACTTGTTTAGCGTGGAATAACTTTTAATCAGAAGAGAAGATGGAGTTGACGCGAGAACATTTTCATGCTATGATTTTCTACGATTTCAAATCAGGATTAAATCAAGAAGAATGCATTCAACGGTTGCAATTAGCATTTGGTGATGAATCTCCTGCTCGTGCTACTGTATTCAGATGGTTTAGAGAATTTAGAAGAGATCGCAATTTTCTTCAGGATGAAGAACACGCAGGAAGGCTGCCGTCGGCAGTAATCCCGGATAATGTGTCGGCCATACGAAAAATGTTAATGGATGATAATCTCTGTACCTATCAAATGATACAGAAGGAACTTAACATTGGATCTGCAGCCATACAAAAAATCATTCATGAAGAATTACATATGAAAAAAGTAGTTTGCCGTTGGGTTCCCCATAATCTAACTGAGCATCAAAAAGAGGAGCATGTCAGAATCAGTAAAGAAACTCTTAATATGCTGAATGATGGTGGCCACCGCATCATTTCTAAAATTGTAACAAGTTATGAAACATACATACCGTTTTTTGACGTTCCAACACGTCAATAAAACAAAGTATGGGTCTTTGAAGATGATCCCATGCCAACAATGGTGAAAAAACAACATGTACTGAAAAAAGTGATGCATGCTGTTTTCTTCAGAAGTACGGGATATGTCAAATTCATCAAGTTGGAAGGACAGAAGACAGTAACAGCAAACTGGTATACAACTAAATGTCTACCAGAAATTCTACAAGAACTGAATGTTAGGGGACTAATGCTTCAACATGACAATGCATCTTCACATACATCCGGATTAACAGTTGTGTTTCTTAAACAAAAACAAATTAAAGTGATCGAACATCCGCTGCATTCACCTGATCTAGCTATGTGCGACTTTTGGTCATTCTTTAATCTAAAAAAGAACTTACGTGGGCGACGTTTTCATTCAGAAGAAGAGATTGATGTGGCTATAAATGCATTTTTTCATCTATTCAAAGAAATGAATGGCTTGAGGCATTTAATCAGTGGAAAATTCGTCTACAAAAGTGCATTGATGCTGGAGGAGACTACTTTGAACGCACCTAAAATTTTGTAAGTATAACTTTAAAAACCTTGTTGTATCTCAAAAATTTCAGAGTGACCCTCATATATATATTTATAAATGTATATATATATATATATATATATATATATATATATATATATATATATATATACATATATATACATATATATATAAATATATTTATAAATATATATATATATATATATACATATATATATATATATATATATAAATATATTTATATATATATATATATATATATATATATATATATATATATATATATATATATATATATATATATATATATATATATATATATATATATATATATATATATATATATATATATATATATATATATATATATATATATATATATATATATATATATATATATATATATATATATATATATATATATATATATATATATATATATATATATATATATATATATATATATATATATATATATATATATATATATATATATATATATATATATATATATATATATATATATATATATATATATATATATATATATATATATATATATATATATATATATATATATATATATATATATATATATATATATATATATATATATATATATATATATATATATATATATATATATATATATATATATATATATATATATATATATATATATATATATATATACATATATATATATATATATATATATATATATATATATATATATATATATATATATATATATATATATATATATATATATATATATATATATATATATATATATATATATATATATATATATATATATATATATATATATATATATATATATATATATATATATATATATATATATATATATATATATATATATATATATATATATATATATATATATATATATATATATATATATATATATATATACATATATATATATATATATATATATATATATATATATATATATATATATATATATATATATATATATATATATATATATATATATATATATATATATATATATATATATATATATATATATATATATATATATATATATATATATATATATATATATATATATATATATATATATATATATATATATATATATATATATATATATACATATATATATATATATATATATATATATATATATATATATATATATATATACATATATATATATATACATATATATATATATATATATATATATATATATATATATATATATATATATATATATATATATATATATATATATATATATATATATATATATATATATATATATATATATATATATATATATATATATATATATATATATATATATATATATATATATATATATATATATATATATATATATATATATATATATATATATATATATATATATATATATATATATATATATATATATATATATATATATATATATATATATATATATATACATATATATATATATATATATATATATATATATATATATATATATATATATATATATATATATATATATATATATATATATATATATATATATACATATATATATATATATATATATATATATATATATATATATATATATATATATATATATATATATATATATATATATATATATATATATATATATATATATATATATATATATATATATATATATATATATATATATATATATATATATATATATATATATATATATATATATATATATATATATATATACATATATATATATATATATATATATATATATATATATATATATATATATATATATATATATATATATATATATATATATATATATATATATATATATATATATATATATATATATATATATATATATATATATACATATATATATATATATATATATATATATATATATATATATATATATATATATATATATATATATATATATATATATATATATATATATATATATATATATATATATATATATATATATATATATATATATATATATATATATATATATATATATATATATATATATATATATATATATATATATATATATATATATATATATATATATATATATATATATATATATATATATATATATATATATATATATATATATATATATATATATATATATATATATATATATATATATATATATATATATATATATATATATATATATATATATATATATATATATATATATATATATATATATATATATATATATATATATATATATATATATACATATATATATATATATACATATATATATATATATATATATATATATATATATATATATATATATATATATATACATATATATATATATATATATATATATATATATATATATATATATATATATATATATATATATATATATATATATATATATATATATATATATATATATATATATATATATATATATATATATATATATATATATATATATATATATATATATATATATATATATATATATATATATATATATATATATATATATATATATATATATATATATATATATATATATATATATATATATATATATATATATATATATATATATATATATATATATATATATATATATATATATATATATATATATATATATACATATATATATATATATATATATATATATATATATATATATATATATATATATATATATATATATATATATATATATATATATATATATATATATATATATATATATATATATATATATATATATATATATATATATATATATATATATATATATATATATATATATATATATATATATATATATATATATATATATATATATATATATATATATATATATATATATATATATATATATATATATATATATATATATATATATATATATATATATATATATATATATATATATATATATATATATATATATATATATATATATATATATATATATATATATATATATATATATATATATATATATATATATATATATATATATATATATATATATATATATATATATATATATATATATATATATATATATATATATATATATATATATATATATATATATATATATATATATATATATATATATATATATATATATATATATATATATATATATATATATACATATATATATATATATACAGGGTGATTCAAAACAACGTGGACAAACTTACATGATAGATCAGTCATACAACAAGGATCAAAAATCACATATGAACAGCGGGTCGCAACTGCGATCCGAAGCCGCTACAGGGCATCTAAAAAAATACATAACACAAAGAGAAGAAACGAAATCTTTATTGTTAATGACTCACTCACATGCAACTAATGTCGAGCTTACAGGAAATGCTCAAAGTTTCTTCCAGATGCATCGAGACACGCCTGGCATCTACGTTGCATGGAACAGCGCACCTTCCCAAAAATACCAGGTGTATCTCGAACACATCCTGCTGCCTCAACAATCCTTCCTACCAAGTCCTCCGGCGTTGCAACAGGTGTTTCATAGACAAGGCCTTTTAAAAATCCCCATAAGAAAAAATCCAAGGGAGACAGATCTGGTGATCGTGGTGGCCATGCGATCGGTCCACTGCGACCAATCCAGCCGCCAGGAAAAGTAGCCTGCAGATGTGCTCTGACGGCTGTGCTGAAATGTGCAGGAGCTCCGTCGTGTTGAAATCGAATGCGTCGACGAATAGGCATCGGAACATCATTCAGCATTTCTGGTAGAACCTCTTGCAAGAATGTTAGATAAATGGAGCCGGTAAGTCTTTCTGGGAGAATGTACGGACCAAGTAAACAGTCTCCTACAATGCCACCCCACACGTTAATGTGACACGTTCGTTGTGCCATGCGGACGTATGGCATGGGGGTTTTCATCCGCCCACGTATGGAGGTTGTGAAAGTTCATCACACCCTCTAATGAGAAGGCAGCCTCATCAGTGAAGAGAACACTTGCTGCGAAGTTTCGGTCTCCATCATTTTCGTGCAAAAACCACCGCGCAAAATCCATACGTTTGCTGTAGTCTCCCAGATCCAGTACCTGGACGCGTTGTAAATGATAAGGATGTAGTCCTTCGTCATGTGCAATGCGCCAGACGGTAGATTGGGGGATATGGGTCACTCGGGATACAACTCGTGTACTTGTTGAAGGATTACGCTCCAGTTCTTGGACAACCCTTTCTTCAGCATCAACCGTCCGAGTTGTTCGTTGGCGACCAGTATCCAGCTTGTGCACGTCGAACGAGCCGGTTTCACACAATCGTCGATGCAGAGTGGCAAAGAATGAGCGGCTAGGCAACTGTCTACCAGGATATTTCGCACCATACATTCGCAAGGCTTCTCGTCCATTACATTTGGCCATGCCGTAAATTAAGTGCATGTCAGCCATTTCGCGGTGTGTGTAAGTAGCCATAATACACCCAACGCATCCATGGCTCGAATGAAGACAATATCCGTTTGCTCAAGTCGTGTTTGTTTAGTACGCCCTCTCGTGACTCTAGCGCGCTCTACAGGCGTTTGCGACCCACGGTTCATATGCGATTTTTGATCCTTGTTGTATAACTGATCTACCATGTAAGTTTGTCCACGTTGTTTTGAATCACCCTGTATATATATACATATATATATATATATATACATATATATATATATATATACATATATATATATATATATATACATATATATATATATATACATATATATATATATATATATATATATATATACACATATATATATATATATACACATATATATATATATATATATATATATATATATATATATATATATATATATATATATATATATATATATATATATATATATATATATAAGTAATAGTCATAAAAATAACTTATGCTATAAATATATATTCGTTTTTTGTCAAAAAAATATCATTTTCTACCAGTTTTTTGGGAAAAGGAGCTAACTTTGACAACAATCTTTTGTTATTGAAGAACTTGAAGTCAGCACAGTTTACTTTTGGAACTGTTCTATTTGATTTGATTAAGTAGGTTAGAAGTGACATTTATTTTGATTCTTTATTGAACCAATTAGATATTTTCTTAAAATCAAAGATGATCAATGTAACCAAAACCTCTAATGGTCATATCAAGGTGTAGTTTTTAGAAAATAATTTCCAACAAAACAATATTAATGGAAGTCAATAAAGGCATCACAGGAATGATTAAAATTAGATGAGACTTATAGATTTTCATGTTAGCCAAAATTTGGTTTAATTAAGTACTTAAAAATTGTAGTAGATTATTACAATAGTAAACTTTTATCGTAACACATTAAAAATTTAACTGATATAACAGTGTCTGCATGATTTAAGAAAGAAATACTCCAAGATATTATATGCTCCTTCACAGCACATGTAGCAATCTGCATTTACATTAAAATTAGCCTATAAAAATCAGCATAACTATTTCACTTGAAAAATGTTATATAATGCCCCCCTAATAGGATTATCACCTTTCAGCACTACAAAGATTTGAAGTGATGGCACCTTATATAGTGGAGCATAAAGTAAGTGTGCCATCATGGCTCTGTAATTAGGTGATTCAGCATAATTAACAAACAGGAAGTAAGCGGAAGATCTCCAGGATGGTCAGCCACCGGCAGAGGTATCATTTTATATTTAGGATACTGTGACTATGATATAGTTTACATGTCCAAGCTCCTGTTAGAAAACACGATAGCTCTTTGGTTGGGTCAGGATTCAAACTCACTACCTATGGATAATGAGAAAGAGCGCCATAACCAACCAGATTATAGTGGCATCATTCAAAAACATTTTCAGAAATACGTCGTTATCTTTTATTTAAAAATTTTATCATATAATTGCAATAACATTAACAAATGAATTTTTGGACTATTTGTTACACAGCTTCTTACAAAACAGATTTCAATGCTGAATAGTGGCCGCATGGAAGGAAAAGACAGGAAGACAAAAGTTTTATTTTCAGAGGCAAACAGGTTTCAAAAACATAATACGGTATTTTTTTGTATATAATTTGCAGCTAAGATATTATGATTTTTTTGCATGTATAGTATAATGTTGCAAATAATATGATAAAAATTCATTTTCTATCAAGAAAACTAACAATAAAATTTTGACAGAAAATCTGTTTATTTTTTATAAAACAAAACACAAGTGGCACTGAAAACTTTCGTGACTTGCTGACGTATTTCAAATTTATAATCAGTTTTGTCGAATTACGTTCAAGAACGAAATCAGTTCCTCGAAAGGATATTGGCTACTATTTCGCGTCATTTTGCATTGTCTTGACCACAGTTGTTTCATCATGAAAATATTTAAATTCAAAAATTGTCATATAGGAGCAAATGCATTTAAGTTATGTAATAGAATTTAGAATAAAAATTATAGAGAAGGCAATGAATAAAATGGTGATAATTGTGCTAAGTAAGATGTACACAAAGCATGTGCAATATGAAAGAAAATATGTATCTAATGCACAATTTGAAAATACATTCTTTCAGTTAAATAGCAACAAAATAAATATGCTTATTTTTAAAATATGTATAGCTTCACCTTAAATGTAACTAGAAAAGTACAGAAACTAAAAGTCTTACTACAATCTTCTCTGAATTAACTCATGCCTGTTATTGCATGCTTTCAACTCAGGTTTATCACACAAGTTCAAATAGGATCCAACCAGATAATTCCCATTTATATAATAAAAGTATTTTCCTGTACATTTGATTATATTTTTTATTTAACTGTGTTACTTTTTATTTTAAGAGAGAGACATTATCAGCAGTAAATATTATCGATTATTCGCTAACAAAAATTGCAGCAGATTATATGACACTGGATTATACACAGGAAAATATGATAAATACCTAAATAAAAAAATGTTTAAGTCAATAGATTAAGCAAATGCATGCAACTTTGTGTAGTTAACACCACAGCATACTAACCTCTCAAACATGAAATTTAAATAGGTTTTCGGAAGGAGAAATTGATCATCTTGTTTAAACCACAAACGACTCAATCTCGTGTTCTAAAATAGAAAGATTAGAATTACCTAGAACATAAAGATATTTCGCGATATTAAATAAATTTAAAAAATGCTTACTCTAATAAGAACAGGGTACTTTGAAATCTAGAAAAAAAATGTATGCATTAAATAATAAAACACTATTATAGCAAGAAAAAAATAAGGAAATAATACTTACAGTTGCATCTCTAGGAACTAATTCAAAATCAGTTGGTATCAATTCATTTGGAAGAGGCAGTTTTAATCTAGGATGTAATCCAGCAGATTTCCACTCCTTAAAAGTAATATATGATTTTGAAATATAGCTTATAGAAATATTAGGAAATATTTTAGATAATTTTCAGTACTTTAAATAGATTTGTGCAATATAGTTTTTATCAAAAATTTCAAACAAAATACCATATTTTCGTGTATATAATCCACAGTGGCATATTATCTGCAAGTGACTTTTTAAAGCAAAAGAAAAAAGTCATCGTATAATCCACAGCAATTTTTCTGACGAATAGTCAAAAACTTATACCGCTGATAATTTAGAACAAAATAAATTTAAAAAATACACATTACGTAAAAAGATATAATAAATTGTACAGAAAAAATATTTATAATGATAAAGATCTGTTTGAATCTACCTCAACACTGAGATGAACTGAGATTAATCAAGTCTGATTAACTGAGATGAAAGCATGACATTGATCAATACGCGAGAAGATTGTAGTAAAACGTATCGATTTTTAGATTTTAATAACTTTTAAAACAGGTTATAAAGACGTATTTTAAAAATAAACTATACTTGTTTTGTTAATAGTTAAATGAAAGAAATGGATTATTTTCTAACTGCGCATGGAATATTTTTTTTTACACCGCAATTGCTTTGTTTTCCACCTTACATAAAACCTTTGTAGGCATTCTTTCCATTTGCTTTCCATATAACTTTCAGTTTAAAATTTGCTCTGTAATTTAATAATTTTCACTTCACTATGATGATATATGAATTTGAATTTTTTCAGAGCAAAATAGTTCAGGTCAAGACAGAATGCAAAATGATGTTAGAGAATTGTAACTTTAATGTCATTCAGAGAAACTGAATTTGTTCTTGAACATAATTGGACAATGCTGATTATAGTTAAAAATGTGTCAACTAAGTCGTAGCGTCATCTGCGTTCAAAACTTCATTGTAAGCATTTCTGATGAAAATTATTTTTTTAAGATTATCCACGCGGCAGCGTATAATACGCACAACAAAATTAAAACTTTTTAACACATAATCCATGGATTATATACAGGAAAATACCGTATATTATGAAAAATATAGCAGTCAAGTCTGTAATAGTAAACATAACTAAATTCATCAAGACTATTTTGGAATATAGCTTAAACTAACAATAAAATTGTAAAAAATAATAATAAAAATATTTTACTTTATAATTCAAAGAAAAAAATATATAAGATGGGGGTTTGGCTTGTAGATTATCCCTATTATTAAATTGAAAATGGATTCAAAACAATAACTATCCATGTTTCAACTCATAAACAGACAGAAACTTAAAAATTAAGCTACTTATATTTAGCCAAAAAAAGAGCCTGAAAGATTAGTATTCAAATTTAGTGAATCAAAATACCTAATGTAATTAGAGATAAATTGAATAAATTATTTTTCTTGAAATAATAGTACTGGAAAACATCTATGTATAAGTAAAGATAGAAGAAATAAATGTGCTAAGCAAAATTTTAAATATACTTCTATAATTATAGTTCGTAAATTTTATCTATAAATCTCATTTTTTTTTCTTGTATAAGTAAAGATAGAAGAAATAAATGTGCTAAGCAAAATTTTAAATATACTTCTATAATTAGAGTTCGTAAATTTTATCTATAAATCTTCTTTTTTTTCAAATTATTTTTCTTGAAATAATAGTACTGGAAAACATCTATGTATAAGTAAAGATAGAAGAAATAAATGTGCTAAGCAAAATTTTAAATATACTTCTATAATTATAGTTCGTAAATTTTATCTATAAATCTCATGCAGCATCATAGAGAGTTTTCAATTAAAAAACTTGTAATTCAAATTATCAATTTAAAGAGTAATGCTTAATTGTATTTCAATAACTTTAATTAATTGATTTTCGCTACTAAATAAAGCTATAAATAAATATTAATTAAAAACTTTCAATAAAATCAGAATAAGAGTCAAATTATTAATCAAAATAAATTAATAAGAATCTTTCAAATGAACAAATACTTATACTGAAAGGAATCACATAACATTTATTAACATAAAATGGTACTATACAGTGCAAAAACCTTACAAGTAAACCTTTATAAAATCAAGGTGATATAAAAGTTCAAAAAACCATTCAAGAACATACACAAGTAAAACACATCTAACATACATCATTTGAATTCATTTCAAACTCTTTAAAAAAATTTCTGAAAAATATGAATGAAACAGGTATGACTACTTAAAGGTAGAACTCAAGGACACCTTTAGTAACACCACTTGTATATCCTAACATTTAAAATTTTAAAATGATTAAATTTTTTCTGATCTCTTGCAGTGGGCATTCTTTTACAATAAAATTTTTACTAGGAATGAAACAACTCAGTTACACTTCGACCTCAATAAATACATACATTTAACATAAATATATGTAATGCAATGTTTACGTCATGAACAATTTATAACAAAAAATATTTACTACAAAACGAAATACCAAGAATTTAAATGTCATTAATGTTAATCGATTACATTTCCAATATCTAAGGTCATTTGCACATTTTAAATTCCAGAATATAAGTGAAATAGAGTAAAGAACAAATCAATATAAATATGCATTTAAATAATTTATACACACAACAAACATTTATTACCTAAGAAAAAAAAAATTCACTTCTTACAAATTAATAAATATAATTTTTAAAAAAATCATTTGAAAATTTGTTTTCTTGTTTTCAACGATTTTTTCTTTATGAGGAAATAAACATTTTAAAAATTTAGACAGCAAGGATAATATGCTAAGTGGATAATTAGGAGTTTACATAAAAACTTTCTACACTGACCACACTTAGAATAAGCAGAAATTTTCCAACAAATTTACAAAGATATGAGGTTGAACTCTGATAATGTGATATTTGAGTAAAATCATTAGATTTTACACTAACATTTTGCTGATTTTTGAGGGAAAACACAAAATTTGTGAAACTGAGATATCATTTCAGGGATCAAAGTTCATTCTTTTCATTATACTAGATGCAGAAATGCAAATGAAAACACAAAGACACAGCACAATTGATGAGTCAATAGTATTTATTAAGTACTGGAACAGTTTTATCACTAAAAGACTGCATATAAATATCAACTAATCAACATAATAAAAGCATTACATATTTACTATTTGTGCTCCTTATAAAATAAAGTTGAATTATTCAAGTACTGTTTACATGTTTCTTCAGAAAATTATAAGGTATATAATTTAATGAGGAATATAAAATTACTCCAACATATATTATCTGAAAATCTAAGATAAGTCTAGAAATATTATTGTGAAAAAAATTTATGTTTGATATTCTATTAGCATGGATGGAAATAACGTGCATAAAAGAAAATTTAATAAATAAAAATTATGGTATCAAATAAAATAAAAGCATAGTTTATGTGTAACTTAATAAACCTAAATCTTTTGCAAGTCATAAAAATATTAAAATAAGCAGAGTGCATTTGTCAACTATCCTTTAGTGATATCTGTAAAACACTTGCACAAACTTATCATAAGAAATATAAAGGCAAGAACATTAATTAAAACAGCAATTTAAATAAGCGATTTAAGTTAAAGATGATTAACAAATTATTTAACAACATAGCATTAAAAATCAGCAAAAGTGACAGTAGAATGGTAAATCAAGAAATAAACATTTCAGAAAGAACTAAAGAATTTCAAAGAGAACTAAAAAGATAGTTTAAATGGTTCTGAAATAAAAACAGGAAAATATAAGACTGCATCATAAATGAGCAGCACCCTTCAAGTTTTTATGTGTACTTTTCTTTTTAACAATGTTACATCCTTCTTCAAAATTCTTTAATTACTTATCTGAAGATATAAACTATCATTTTCAAAGATTGATGAACATCTATAATTATAGTAATACAGAAAACTTGGGAATATTTGTATAATGTGATGGGAACATATGCATAATTCAAATTTTATATTTTTTTCTGACAAGAAAATCTTGTGGAACATTTTCTTTTTGGAGTGGGAGAACATAATTGTAGAAGAGATTTAATTTCCTAAGCTCAAACTTTGTTGAAGTTCACAAAATGTACTATTTTTAAAATACTAATAGAGTTTGATTTGCAACATTATGCTTAGATTTTATATCATTGCAAACAGAAACAATTTCTATTGATTTCAATTAATTTAATTTAAATAAAACGTTATTATATATTAACCCATTATAAAAAAAAGTTTAAGGTTATACAGATTCGCAAATTAAAAAAAATTTATATGAATGTTTACAACAAAAGAGCATTTAAACTTATTAATATGAAATGTACATGCCAATACTAAATAATTAAGGCACTATAAAATTTATAACATGCATAAATACAAAATCTCCTCAATAATGCTGAAATATTTTGAACATTAAACTTATTTCTGAATAACTCATCACAAGAAAGGGGGAGTTTAATCAGAAAATTAGATTTCTTTCTAAAGAAAAAAAAAATTCGAGAATCTTACTTTATTATTTGCAGAAGTAAATTATTCCTGATTCTACTTTGCGTAATTCAAACACAGAGAAGAAAAATAACTAGTAATGAGTTTATTTTTTTCAATCTGCTTAATAATAAAAAATGTAATAAAAAATTAGATTTTTAAAAATTAACTTATTTAAATAAATGCAATATAGAATCAATTATCATTATAAACAACTACAAATTATCAACGAATTGCTTAAAAGCATAAACGAAGTTCATCATATTAATTAGAACGCTAAAATCCTACAACAATAAAAATGTTATTTAACAAAAAGTTACTTTATTTGTGTACGAGAAAAGAATTCCATTTGCCCTACAAAATCAGGAGCTTTTAGTGAACAGTTCATTCTCTCTTGGACTTAATTTTATCAATAAAAATTTAATTGCAATTTGCATAATGGATATATGAGCATAATTTAGAAAAACTGAAAATATTAATTCTGAATAAAATAAATCCCAGTTTTTTTTAAAGAAAAAAATAGCAAAAGTCATTAAATAACTAAGTATCTATCATCTCTTCATTTTATCAGAACAGTTCAAAAAAAGTCTAAATGGAAAGTGAATGTTCTTATAACTTACATATGGATATAAGTTTAAAATACAAATAAATTAATAATTTTTCAGTTCACTTACAATAAATATATATTAAATATGTAATATATATTTATTATAATATTAGAAATTGATAAATTATATGATTCATCTGTGATGCAATACACATTGCAGAAATAAGGAAAACTCTTTATTCATTTATTCTGTAATATACTGTAAATTTTGGTGAAGGCTGTTAGCTTTATCAATTATTTATTAAATTCAGCTTACCAATAAAACTAAATGACAGATTGCATCTGTGATTTTATTAGATGATGAATAATACACTAATTTCTTTAAAAAAGTTGCATTCCTATATTGGTAATATTATAAAGAAACTAATAAAGAAGAGACAAAATGAATACAATATGATGTCAATACCAAGAACATGTTGCAGTTTATAGAAATATGAGGCAATACAAAAACTAAGCACATGTGTAACTTGCTCTATTACCTTATTCAGATTCCATAAATCAATAAACTATTCAATATCACATATTCCCAACACAAATCAGTGTTATCAAATTTCTCAATGTTTTAAAATTGTTTCTCTCTTCCATCTTAAAGTATAATTAATAAATAATAAATAATTTTAATGTTCACTATAATATTTGTAAAATGAACCTATATGATCCTATCAGATAATACAGAAAATAAAAAATAAAACTGATTATAGTATAAAACTGATTATGATTATAGAATCAGCATATTTTTTTTAATAATCATATATACATCATAATTTCATTTTTTGAGCAACTACACTAAACAAAATTTTTAGTGCAAAAAAATTACTACACCAAATAATTCATATTCAAATATAAAGAAAACATTAGACACGAAAATGCTTACCTAAAGTTTTGAAGCTAAACCTAAATGTTTATAATTATTGAAGAAATAGAACTTATTTTTCTAAGTTATTAGCTTATTTTAGATAATTTATTCAATTATTATAAGTTTAATAATTTCATTTTGGAAAAGACAAAACCTTTTAATATTACCTCCAGAACTTCTGTTTTTATTGGATCTAATCGGTACTTAGTTCCATACCATTCCTCAGTTTCTGTACAAATATCAGCAAATTTTTTTCCCACAACAGCAATCCTAAAAGCAAATAAGAATACATTAACCTGATAAAAACACAATACAATAAAAAGGGTTTCCACACAGCATCAAATATAGACTAATTTCATCTAAGGTCGATAAAAAACTTGCATTTTTAAATTACAGAATAAGATTTTCGCAAAAAACATACATTTTACACTAATGTTTTCTTTCTTTATTTCAATGTAGTCTTCTTTGGAATGAGTATATTTCTTTTCCTTCAAGAATTTCAACAATAAAAATCAGTATCATTGCTTTGTTAACATTTAAAAAACCATTTAGATTTTGTATGTTTCACCATAGATTTTTGTATTAAGTTCCATTTTTTAGATTTAACCCCTGCAGTTGACACATGTACACTACTAATATGAGCTGTTTAATGCCTTAACTTTTATTATGAACGAAAATTCTTTTCTTAAATAACTCTTTCAGGATAGAGAGCGCAAGTTTGTATTTGCTGAAAACACCTCCAATGGCCATTAAATTTACAAATGCACCATAGAAAACAGAACATAGAGAACAGGCAATGAATGTTTAAATTTTCAGATGGAATATACTTTAATAATTATTAGATGATATTCTGTGCATACTATATTTAAAATGAACTTACTTTTAGGATCTAGACTTCGTTTTTTCACATATTGCTTTTTTTTGTATTTTATTCAACACCTGGAGAGGTGGAAAATCGTTATGTAAACAAAGAGATGAGTTCACTATCAATGTGATATATGCATTGTTGTTTACGATAAGAATCTCAAAAAATTTCTTGGCAAGGTGTTTTAGGGTTTTCTTATTATTTGAGTAAATTTCTGATACAAGAAGCATGCTTTCTTACTTATACATAAAGCCCTTTATTATGAGAGAAAACATGATTTATCAGAAGGTGAATATACTCGCTTGTTTGATAAACCAATTAATAATACAACTGGAAGTCAGGATTCATTTTTCAAAGAGTTGCAGAATGTGTATACATAATCACGAGAAATATATCAAACACAGCAAAATACATTTTATGCCACATCAATCTTCATTTTAAATTTTATTATTTTATATTAGTACATATTAACTATTAACAAATTAGAAAGTTAATTAATGAACTTTGTCATTTTATATTTTGAAATATATTAAATAAAACTTTTGAAAATAATTTATCATGGTAAACATTATTTTACTATACTATATATACATTTTGAAATAAAACAGAAAAGAAATTATTAAAAGCCATTTTTAATAAAGAGTGACAGAATATGTCACCATCTAAAATGGTACCAAAAATTATCATGATAGAACTTAAAAACACTTTTGTTATATTTTTCCTTAGGGATTCACAAGATTGTTCCTTTCTCTTCAGTTTCAGATGCACATCTTATACAATACAGCATCGTTCTAAAAGAGTTAAGAAATTCTCTGAAGGGGAATATTTAATCAGATGTTGATAAGAACATAAGAAAGAAAAATGAAACTAAAATGCTATTTTAAAATCATTTCATTGGATTGAAAAAACACTTCAGGTTTAATTATTTTACTGTAAAATTTTTAAAAAAAAAACATTATTTATGATTAAATATATTATATTGAATTCTTTTAGAAATCTAAATTTTTATTTTAAAATTCAATTAAACAAAATATGTAAATTAACTTTAAATGAAATTCAAAAATAAGCTTATTTAATTATAATTTGACTAATAAAAACATTATTTGAAACATTTTCATATTCTACAAAAACAAATTTTCTTCTAAAACTGTCTCAGTTATAATTAATTTTTTTAGATTAAAAATACATAAGGAAAAGAAAATATTAAGTAAAAATAAATAAAAGCAGATTAGATGAACATTAAAACAATGTTTAAATAAAACCACAATGAAATATTAAGAATAGACATAAAGCATAATGCTTCTATTAAATAATGCAGAAATGGCAAAAATTTGATTTTGATGAACTGAAAATTCTCTTATACTTTACTATTAAATTAAAGAAAAAATAATGTTTATGCTTTTGTAATTACCCATTTCATAAGACACTTGAACTTATAGTTTCTTCAATGAAAATAGGAGAAATTTTGTTCACTAAGGACATGAAAAACCATCATATGGCCAAGATTATTTTGAATTCAACACAAATTGAAGATTACAAATCATTGCAAACAAAACATTTACTAAAAGTTATTAAATGTATAATTCAAATAATCAATTAAATTAAATAATCAATAGAAAAAAACCCTCTTTAATTAGTTATAATGTATAATACCGAATAGTATCTGGAGTCAGCATATCCAACACCTTTGTAATCAACTCAGGTTTGTATTCATGGAGTAAATAAGAACCAGAAAGAATTTCTTCCATGGGAAAATCCTAAAAAATTAAACACTTTAATCTTCAATGTGTCTTTAACAATCAATATATCACTTATAACTTTTATAATATATATGTGTGTGAAATGTAACAGTTGGAAAAATAAATTATTTACAACACACTAAAGAATCAGATGATAATTTTTAAACAGCATAATTTCATTCTAGTATAGTGCCAATCAAAGATAGCAATGTAATTTTTTCTTCATGTACAACTGAAAAATTTTGCATCAAGAACTGACAAAAATTTATTCTACAAAGATTCAGGCACAAATATTATATGATACTTTTAAATGATTTTGATTTCTTATCCTAATTATATTTATTTTCTATATAAAATAGACAATTCAAAGTTTAAGATCAACTATATTATGTTTTATACAAAATCAAACAAAATAATGTGAACAATACATTGACATTTCTTTTCATTTAATAAATGCTAAAGGAGATGAATTATACCTGTTTTGTACTCCTTCCTCAGTAATAAAATAATGAAATTACTTAATTATGTACAGTATTATTGATAATCAAAATATTATCAGTATTGAAAAATAAATTAATGGAGTACAAGCAAAAATTTAGTAATTCTATGTTAAATAACATTCACTACAATTAAGAAGTGAGTAAGTCTTTGTTGGTCTTTATAGATGAAATATTTTTTAATTAAATATCTCTTCACAGTTTCCTATGAACTTTTGTAGTAGGAACAATTTTGTTATAATAAAGCAATCAAAAATTAAGATACTAAATAAATGAGAAGGTATGTTCGATCATAGAAAATAATGTTGAGATATGTGTACTAATATATTTTGTTGTGGTGGCAAAAATGGTAAACAATTAGCTAAGAAATCACAAACACATTTAAGTTTTACATCATGACATACGTCGTATTTAAAGGCATTGCAATAAAATTTTTAAATGTTAAATGATAATAATTTGTATGAGCATTTTATATATTTAAATTATTTATATCTGGTACAATTTACAAAGTCAAAAATTTTATGGAAAGTATTAAATCGAACATTTTTAGAAGGATTAAAAAAAAGAGCCATATTAGATATTTATATTTTAATGTATTTATAGAACAAGGGTAGTTAGAGAACAAATACTTACAAAAGAAGCAGCTAATGAACAAGCATATAGCTGTGGTTTTTCTCTGTCTTTGAAACGAAAAGTATTACTGTTAATTTTTTTCCGTTCTTCAAAAATCCATTCCTGTGGACCTTCCTTTTTTAACATTGCAAGATATTGAAAAAGCATCAAGACAATGTCATTTGTATGCTCTAAAATATTACAGAAAATATGCTATACAAAGAAAGAATTATCGATCTTCAGCATAAATATCAAGATACTCAAAAAAGTTATTAAATAATGTACCTTTTATAAATAATACTCAGAAACAGCAAATACAATAGAAGCAAATATAATTCATTTCCAAATTGAATCATATACAATATTATTTAGCTATTAATCAAAGAAAAAGTAGATCTACAAATAAGTCATAAAAATAGCTTAACAATCAGTTACAGAAACTAAAAAGAAGAATTTTTAACAAATGTTAAAAATGCTCATTTTGATAAATACTAACAAAGAAATAAGATTATTTAGTACATTTAGATAATATACTAAAATATTGGAACATATTAATTTTCAACCAGAAAATGGTAAGGTCATTAAAAAAAAAAAAAGCCTTAAAGGTGAATAACAAATACAAAAATACAAGCACCAACTCTATAATCTTGCTTTGAAGGACTACAGTAAACTCACAGTTATAATGAGTAACACAAATATTCCCCACTGAATAAATGTAAATTTGTATATTAATAATATACCATCAATACGTCTGGTTACCATTATTAATATACCATCAACAAGTTTAGTTGTATTCAGAAAAATCCTACATTTTGCAATTTATCTTTCTGGAGATTTTTTTATAAATAAGTGCTTTTGCCACTTATGGTTATAAGACATCATTTAAATTTCTGAAATAGGGAAAATATGATAGTCATCCTGTTTATTTACTAATACAGAATTCTATGAACAAAGATGAGAATTACTAAAAAATACTGAGGAGAAACAATTATTTTTCTACTTCTAAGATGAAGAAAAATCAAGACAATACACAAAACTTTTTTGTTTGAATTATAAAAAATTAATAAACTTTGCAATTGTTCAAAAAAAATTTTAAAAACATTCTTAACTGTTTTATAATTTTGTGTAACTTTTGAATTTTATAGAATATTTTAATAAATGAACATTTAGGTTAAATGATTTCATTATAGTAACTTAAAATGTGTGTTTTAAAAAATGCAAATTTATGTTCATTTAATATCTAATCTCAATTGTTCTGCAGTGAATCAGCATATTAAAAAAGTAAGTTTTGTAATTTCTATTAGTTAATTTTTAAAAGTTTTGATATCCATTAAGATGGTTCTATTCCTTTTTACTGAAAGAGATAATATTCTCATTGATCACCACCCCATTAAGCAATTGTAAAGATTTCTATAAGTACTAAAAATATTGGATTCACTAAGGAAAATAATTTACAATAAAACTGTACAAACATTATGTGCAAGGTATTCCTTGAAAATCTTATGTTACAGTGTTGTTCATATTTAGTGCAAAATTGCTTTTAAAAGTATATTCTTTATTTGTAGATGTTTTTAGGAATATATAGGGAAGCATTTCACGAGTGTCAAACAATAATACAACTTTACTGAAATATAGAATAAAAATTTATCATATGATAAGGGCAACATTTTTCTACGTGTTTTTAAAATGTAATTTTTTTGTAACCAAAACATGTAAGAATTCAAAGAGTGCTTAAGCAATATAAAATATACCGTAAGCTATACTAAGTAAATTGTTACTTTTTTATAGAAAGCTTAATTCAGAATGAACTACAGAACTTTTTCAATAATCCATGATAAATTAAATTTACTAAATCTACAAGTGGATTTGGTAAAGTTTTTATATTTTTTATGTTAAGACATAGAGTCAAACTAAACATTAAATAATTAAATTTGTAATAATGAGGAATATATTCACCTATAATTTAAATGGACAGTGAAATATACATAGTGAGGTAAATAATTTTATGAGTTGAAATGGTAAAAAAATTATTCATAAATTAGATAGATACAATAAATATGTATGAATATGTAAAAAATACCTTTGTTTAAATAACTTTATGAACCAATAAGAAAATCAATTTTAATTTATTACTGAGAAAACAGATACTTTTCTCTTAACTTTATTACAAATATATCAAATCAAAAATTTTCAAACTAACAAGAAAGGCAGAAGTTTTTAAACAGACAAATAAAAGACTAACAATGACATTTACCTATTTCAATAACAAATGCTTTGGAAAATAATTTGAACAGTGAAGTTTATTACAGTTTATAAAATCTATGGTTATATTAGGTACAAATAGGGTTTCCTTTATTTCTCTAGTCACTTTTTAGACAAGGGTTAATTAGACAAGAATCTACAATTCACAAATGATCCAGAATCACTGCAATAATCTATAGCTTAAGTGAGAATAGTAGATACACAGTGTGATATATCTCACCTACCCTCTTCCTTTAAAGTAATTGATAAGGTAAATGGGAAAAAAGGGATATAGAAGATAAAGATTTAACTTACATAAGTACAAGAGTAAATTATGTAATAGAAACAGTTGAAAATATTTAGAGACAATAAAAAAAGTTGCAAGAAAAAAAATGTGCATAAAGAAAGATAACTTATTAGTAGTTTATATATGATTTATATACTAACAGAAATTTTTCTAACACAATAACATATCTATATAAATGTCATTAGAATATATAAAAATCCAAACTAAATAGGACTGAGACATGTTTTCATTACCACTAATTCTCAGGCAAATCTTAAAAATAAGAAAAAGTAATATAGATAAGCTACTGAAAATCTGTGAACAGAGAAGAAAATCTTAAAAATGTTAAAGATATATTTTATATAAATAATCTCAATTAAATTTGTCTTTAATATTAAGATATTAAAATATCAGTCTTTGCTTTCACTTTCTCTACATAATAGATTCTTCTGACTAGACTAAATGTGCTCCCTCTAGGGATCAAATAATGCATATCCCGGCCAGACATTTTTCTGCCTTACTTGAGAGTAGATATGCAGACTTTCTTCTATATGATAGGAAATGTTCTTTGATCATAATATTTTATTATAATGAAATAATTATTTTTTATAATTTCTATTGTAATTAAACATGTGTGTCTGTTATTGTTAAACATAAAAATTAATGTTAAACATAAAAATTAACAAGTGATTTTTTCCTTTTTTTAAAAAAATTTCTGGCTTTGATTAATAGGAACTTATTTTTTTTAATTTCTGATTAATTAAAGCAAAAAATTTAATGTTCTCTTTACAATTAAATTGATTAAATGCAAAATAAACAAAAATTGTAAATAATGGGAGAGCAGCATAAACTAAAAGGCTTTACAAATCAAGAACTACAAGTATAAAAAATCCAGCTTACCAAGACCTTCTTCAGTCAATTCCATATCTACAATAAAGAATGCAAATCCTTTTGCACCAGATTTATAACCAGATACCAGATTGTTAGCCCAGCCTAGAGAAATAAATATTTTAATCATATTAAAATATGCTAAAAAATGTATGCCTTTAACATATTTTAATATAAAAAACTTCTGTATCAATATAAGAATCACACAACAGAAGTTCATTAAATTTCACTTGGCAAAAATATTTATGTTAAAACTGGTTAAATATGAAGAATTGCTAACATAAGGATGTTAAATTAAAACTAGCATGAGTATTGACATACTAATTTCAATAAAAATACATTAAATAGAAATTGATTTAATGTTGCAAAAAATTATTCATCAATAAACTTTTTATACGTAGATTCATTTTTTATTATTTTGAATGTATAGTTTCCATTAGAAATAACACTAAAACTGCTTCCACACAAACATGTTATACAGATTTAAATATTAAGCTTCAAATATATGCTACATCGAAAAAGCATAACGGAAGAAGATAATTCTTATTTCTCATATCAGGCGCAAATATGTACAAAATATAATAAATAAACCTGAAATGAATACAACGAATTGGAATAAAATCTACAAATAATTGGTTGGTTGTTTGTTGTCCAGCATTTTTTTTTTTTTATTTTTATTTTTTTGCCATAACGATTAAATCAATATGGCCCAAGAGTGGATTTTGAAATTTTGAATTACAAACATTCCTGCCCAAAGTTGGAACTGAAATCCAAACTGTTGAGATAAAAGTTCTTCACCGTAGAGGTGGACAGGAGAATTATAGAATAATGAAGAATATTTCATCTAACATACTAAAGAATGTAATTGTTAATAGCAAAATAGATACCCATAATAATTGCTATAACTAGTATTCAAATTTCAATGTCATGTAATAAAAACTAATTCCCAGAATCTCCATAAAATTTTAAAAATCAAAGATACAATGACTATTAATGAAAATCAATATTTAAGTAAATGTTTTTAACATCACTAATAAGTCATCAGTAACAAAAGTACAGCCTTATAACAAACTTAATCAAAGAACTTAAACATAATTTTCAAATACTGCCATTATGTATTTTAAAATAAAAACAAACAAAATAGAACAATTTTTAACATAATATTTTGCTCTCGTCAAAATCATTTTATGTTGAAAAGACTGAAATGGTAAATTACAAATGCATGCAAAAGTTCATATGCACTTTTCCAACATATTTGCTATTTTGCAGGTACTTCAGGATCTCAAGAAAATATTTTGAAAAAGCAGATTTTCATGGGAACAAATTTTATGCTACACAAAGCTTACATTATAAATAAAATTAACACTTTATATGATACAAATAGTATTGATTTATCATTTTAAAAAAATATACAGTATAAAATACAGCAAGAAATAATTTGATTTCTAACAAATCTTGTGAAAAACAAGAATAAGCAATCACATGAAAGCCTTTTAACATACCTCATCATAAACCTACATCAATATCAAATACACAGAATTTGAAAATTAAAATTAATAATACAAAACATTTTTCTATTGCAGCCAAAAGTACATACTAATTGTAGGAATATTTTCTGTAATCACAAAATAACTTACTGTATAAAGATGTACTTACCTATGCTAGTTTACAACTCTTAGGTAAATACTGAACTAAACAATGAAACACGAGAAACAACAGATTCATTCAAATAAAACAAATGATGTAGCTCATAATCCAATGTAAAAGATAAATATTAATAAACTGATTTTTTTGCTTTTGTTACCTTCAATTTTTGATTATATTTGAGTGTAGAAATTACAACAGCATAAAATATGACCCTTATCGAATTTTTTTGAGTGTGCAAAGTTTGGCTTGTTTGTATGCCCAAATTAACTCATGTGCATATGTTAAGGGGTTTACTTTAAATAGCATAATGTGCATATGAAAATTAATAAGATATACAAAAATCAATCATTTTAAACAAATTTTTTGTTCAGAGGAATTTTCTTTGAACAAAAAATAAAGTCAAATTAGAACTAAAATTAGAGTACATAGGCTAGATGGATTTTGATGAATGAAATTTAAATCACAGTATACTGCCTAAATACAGATTTAAATTGTTTTATTAAAATTTTTAGTTGACACAGATTAAAGAACAAATCATACTAAATACAAGAGTATAATTAGACAAATCATAGTGCATTGGGTATGTCAAGAAATTTTGTGTGACATACCACCAAATATAAAACCAATCAGTACAATGCCATATTGTCATACGATATTAACTAGCTCAGTGTCAAATGTTCTCAATTTGTTTGGTGAGTTTGTCGCTCAATGGTCATTTTTTTCACACAAAGGCTACAGGCTGGGATCTACAGTTTAATGTGGATTCTGAGCCACTACAAACTTCCCTTCTCATGGTGGTAAACAAACCCTCAAATTGTTGAAAAGAAAGCATTGACCATTCAGCTGCCTGCTAAGTTCAAATGTACTCAGTAAAGCAAAAGTTGAAATTTCAAAGGTGAAGGATGTCACGATAATTTATTTGCCATAGCGTTTGCTGAATATTTCAAGAAGGAAAAGTAATGTAAAAGCATGTCAATAAATGTGATATATTCTTGGCGAGAAAAGTGCAACAAAATTGACTTAAGGTTTAAATGATAAATAATCTGATTGTTCTCAACTGTCAATTACATTTAAATATTTCTAATAATAAACCTTATTATTTTATTAACAAACACATGAAAATATAGAATTCTTTCTATAAAATGTTGACAAAATGATGATTTGGCATAAAGAAAGGATTATTTACAATGAGAGAGGAAAAAAGGAAAATGAGAATGCAAACATAAACATTATTTTGTGATTAATTTGAGAATTTTGTATCTCTTTAGTCGACTTTAAAATAAAAAAGCATTTACATCTAAACAAGATATTAAACATGAGATTTATTAAGAGAACATAGACATTTTAGGCTACAATGATTAAATTCTAATTCTATTCATATAAAATTTTAAAACAGCCAAATATATATTTATTACACTGATGTTGATGTTGGTAAATATTGTAATTTGTTGCCTCATTATACCAAATATAAATACTTTAATAAAATTGAAGAGAGGCAATATGGCATTAAGGGAATCTTGTAGGAAACTTTCTGTTTGCATATCAACTGAAAACTTACAATAAGAATTTTCTTGCTATTGTTGCCCAGTAAGAAATTTACTGTTTCAAATATTTCAGAAATGAGTACATGTTAATTAATAAATATCATGTATCACTTCCAATCAATAATACAAATCTAGGAGAGAAAATACCATTATATACTGAACTATTATTAGATAGTTAATGTTCTACGAAAGAAAATTAATGTAATATGTAATACAAGAAAATAGGGGAAATACAGATGTGATATCAGAGCACATATTGAATACAGAGAGTTTAACTACAATTTAAAACATAATAATTAAAATTCATTTCACAGAATTCATAACACAAACATAATAAACTAGAAAAATACATAAGCTCTTTGTGTTCACAGTTAGACAGTTATATTTTGGCTTATCAGAAAAGAAAGATTTAACCACACACTTCAGATACATTAAAAGATTTTATGACAGTTTTTGAACAAAATTAAAAAATATTATTTTATATTTTTCCAATTTCTAACAGAAATATTTTGAAATGAATTGCAGTTTTCTGCAGAGTAGGTTGAGAAAATTTTTTTTATTTTACTTATTCCAAAAGGGGAAGAATCATTTAATAGATCTGATTTTAATCCTTGTTAAAAATTTAATTCCAAATAATTATGCACAACCACACCTAACAGGGGATAATATCCATGAACTGAACAAAAAGGAAAGGCTAACAATTTGATTAAAAGTTCAGCCTTCTCCAATTCAAATCTGTGACACAGAAAACACCTCTTTCATTTATGTGATTAACTTACTAAAATGAGTACAGAAAAATAATAAATCTACCTAGGGAAAATAATATAAGATATTGTTACCAAGAGATTTCAATTCAGATAATAAACTTCCTGGACCTTCATGACCAATAAGATGGGCTAAGTAAGAAGTAGGCTACAAAAATAGAAAAACAATCAAAATGTATTATTAAAAAAGCATATTTTAAGAAATATTAATAGTTGAATTAGATTATATAAGATAATGTTTACTTTAAAATAATCGTTTAGTTTGTAGCTTTCCCATCACTTTTTAACACAATGTTAATTCAATCAATTACTTAGGATTTAAAATGGGTACAAAATCACAAGGAATAGTAACCTTTGTTTTTATGCCAAACTAATATACTGATTATTTTGGGCAAGATTAATTTGTACAGTAGAAATACCTTTTAAATTTATTATTTTAGGAATAAAACAACTTTACACAATAAAATTTATTTTTCAATTTGTAGTTTCTAAAATATTTCTTATTTACTTGACTATCGTTAAAATTAACTAATTGACATTTTCACAATATCTATTTATGATTGCATTAAGTGAAAAAAAATTCATAAATAGGTTTCAGTAAAAGAGAACTCTTTTTTATTAGTAAACTTAATGGGTTTTCTGTAATTGAGATAAAATAGTCTTATATCGCAATCACTGAAATTTTTAGTTTGTAAGTTTATTTTTGTACTTTAGAAAAAAATATATATACAGTATATTTCTTTTTATTTCATTGTCACTAGCCCTTAATATGTACTTAAAATAATGCAAAGACAGTACCATCATCTTAAAGTAATAATGTAACGTTATATTCGACTGTGATGGGGCACTACTATTAATTATGAAAATTGTGATCAATATTACTCTTTTTTAAAAAATGTAATATTGAAACCAAAATGCAACAGCAATATTTATCATAATAATAAATGTTAGACACTATTTCTTTAATACATAAATATGCAGTGCAAGTGGAACTTTTATCAGATTTAAAACGTAATTATGATATTTCTCACATTACCTTGGTCCGACTGTGAAAGCAAATTTATTTCACAATTTTTACTTTCTTAAAATTTCTAGATACAAAATTCATTTAAAATGAGATAAAAAAATCTAACTAAAAATTAAATATTTCTATTACCTCACACATTTAAAAAAAAATCAGACTTCAAATGAATTTAATTCATTTAAATACTAAACTTTAAATCATCATGCAGCAGGATAATTGCTTGGTATTTGAAAGAGAAATTAAAATTTTCAAAGAAGAAAATAGTTGTAATTCTGCTTTTTCAAAAGGTATTTTTTCAACAAAACTGCAATTTGAAACATTTGAAATAAATCCAGTAATGCTACATAGAAAATTTTCAGTTTTAAGTCCACAAAAACTTATTATTACATTTTAGTAATAATCAATTTTAAAATAAATCATACTTAAATTATATCTGATAGTCGCAACCCAAAAATTCTTTAATGCAAAATGATAATCATCGCCAATTAACTATGTTGGTGTCAATAAAAAAATTAACCTGATGTTTACACTCTAATATTTATTTTTTTAAATAAAATTATTTCAATATGCAATTAATTATTGCATTTGAAAGATTAAAAAATAATAATTAACATATTATATAGTTCAATATATCATATACAAAATGTTTTTTTTAATTTTAAATTAAACGATATTATAATAAAATACTCAACAGCATCAGAAATTATGGCAGGCTCAAATTTAATTATTTCAATTTGAACTACTGGTCAAAGAATATGGATCACATAAAAACATATTTTCAATAAAATTGATAAACTTCCTCATAGAAATTACAAAAACAAAATTTTAATTTAAAAAGAAATATCGTCTTGCAAGATTAATTAATAAGTTGTTCAAAAAACATGAAAATAATTATATCATATTTCATTAAAACATATTTTATGAGCATACTTCAGAATAATATTAAATTATGAAATAATGTGGATTTTACAATCATAATAATACTATAATCATTTTAAGTTATAAACATTGCATGTCAATCAAAAATGGACGTTAATTGCTTGAAAAAAATTATCAACAAGTATTACACTTAATAATGGCAATTTCTAATGATTGTTGAAAGTAAAGAAAAAGTTGTTTAAAGTAAAATAAATAAATAAATACCCTCCAACATTGATTAAAACTTGCAAAATTTACAAAGCCTTTATTTAGCATTATATGCATATGATGATAAAAAATAAGGTTCTAACAAAATAAATCTTAAAATAATAAATCTTTTTCACTCAAATAATTTTCCCATATTCTAGAAGAGCAAATTTTTTTCCTTATATAACATTCTTCAACTTATTCAAGGCCATAATAAAAGGATAGAAAAATTTAATCCGTTTTATTTTAACATTATCAAAATTTAAAATATGAAATTTTTATTGGTTTTGATCTGTGATACATATTTAATTTTTTTTTATCTGTATCTCTTAATTTTGAAAATTATTTGCAAAATTATTAAACCTTTAAGGAAAATAATAAAAATATTAAAAAACAAATAAAATTTTATAATCTATTCTGTTCTGAAAATTATTATATAACATGCCAAAATAATCAACAAGTATTGCTATCTTAAATTCCCAATTACATTTCATTCAACATAAATATATAAATATTCAGAAATTTTAATTGTAGTAGTCTTACTTCTTTCATAAAAAGAATGCTTTAAGATTATCTTAGCTTACCTTAAATTTAACAGTTATCTAAATTTCAATTTTATCTGCTTTATTTTATACTAGGTTTTAAAGACTTTCTGTAAAATTGTAGTTAAATATTTAACTCAATAATTTTCTAATAATTAAAATTTAGTTAATTTTTAAGACAAGGTATTTTAAATACTTAAAAATAATTTTAAAATACTCCTTGTGAATTCTCACAATTCAGAAATTTTGAAAATTCAAAATAAACTGTTCTAGGCACATTTATTGTGCAAAATTTGATCATACTTGAAGGAGAAGGATTAAACATTTCACAATTTTTTCTGTAAAGTTAGGATTTTTGAGTGACATTTTCCCCCACATTTTTCTTGATTTTCAGCAAAAAACAAAATTTATAATAGAGCCAATGTAATTGCTTTTCACGCATATGATAATTCGAAATAAATCAAGGGCATCAGAAAAGTCATTATCGAATCAAGAAATAATCACTCTATCAAAAAAAATTATCATATAGTGATTTATCCAAATATGGGTGATTTTCATTTTTTGAATACATGAAGATTTATTATATTTGAAGAAAACACTTTTAACAAAAATGAAGGCAATATAATTTATTAATACAATACATAATATTGAATAATTATTTTAAATAATTTTATAATTTCCACTAAATAAAAGTGAAAACACTAGAAAATTTTATTTTTCATTTTAAATCAATCACACTAAAAGTTCTTTTTTCTATTTTTAGCTTTCTATAAATTAATAAAAATGAGTGAAGTGTATGTTTTTAAGTTCTTACTTGGATAAAAAAAATTCCTTGTAATAAACATCTAAAACTTTGTAATAACACTAACATGGTGACTTTGGGGTAACACACACTAAATTCAGTTAAACTCATGTTCTGACACTACTGGTGGGAATATGGAACTTTCAATGTGGAGAGTACAAAACATACAAAACTTTTTTTACAATTTCTTGCAAAGTGGGTGTGAAATGAAAGAGAGCACCAGAGTTTCGAAAGGAAATTATTTGCAGATACTAAAAATTTAATAAAATTTACATAAGCAAGTGAAATTTTGATAGCATATATCCAGAAATAAAACAATGTTTACACTTAGTGTATGCTATAAAAGAATTTAAAAAAAAATTCACTCAAGGTGAGTATTGAAAAACTTTAAAAAACCTGAAATTATGCATTTATGTTTAATGCATGATCATCTACACACAATTTATTCAACAAGATTTTATTTCATCAAATTTTCTTCCTTGAATATTTGGAGTTATACTCCGAGAATAGTGATTTCATGACTTGCTAAAAATTTTTTATAAGTCTATAATAGTAAATACTTTTATTGAAAAAAATGATTCCCTCCATAGAAAAAGATATGTACCCACATTAAAGTCTATTTTTTCAAATATTTTTAAAAAAATCTCTTAAGCAAGTATTAAATTTTTAGAAAATGCTATAATATATTTATCTCAATGGAGATTTATAATATTTACAGCAAAATGAGCATTAGTTTATTTAATAATTTCGTTAATAAAAACGTTCGTGACAGTTCGATGATCCCCACTATAGACAATCGGAATATACTGAGGCAATGAATGCAACAGAAAGACTTACCACCACGTACACTGGATAACAAGGCACTGCAGAAAAGTTAAATTTATTCATGGGAACAAATTCAGACATTTTAGCTCAATAATATATTCTTTTATTGGCTACAAAACACTTCTTAAATATTTACACAATTAATTATTTTGTATTCACTATTTTTCAAAAAGGTAATACGAATATTAAAATCTCTTATACGAAAGAAGCCATATTATCTTGTTCTGCATTCTCCCTTCCCCTTCTTACCACCAGAACTCTTGAAAGCTCGAGGGTTAATGTGCACATTAACCCTCGAGTTTGCAAGGACTTTTCTCGTAGGTCTTCCGATTACTGGACCAGTTTTCAAGGTAGTAAGGCATTTAGGTTTTTCAGTGCACAATGCCATATTTATGTAAATATATTGTTAAATTTACAAAAAATTTAATATTTGCCTGATTTTACACAAAAGAATAGCACTTTAAGCCTTTTTAATTCATATGTTTGATGCTCTATAGCCTGTTCTCAAACACCAGAATCAATTCAAATAGGATTTAGAGCTTAAAGTAGATTCCAAACCACAACGAATATCAACGTTTAAGATGGAAATTGAGGCCACAGTAAAAATCATTTTGCACTAATTTACTAAAATCAAATTAAAAAGAAGTAAAAGTATGGTAATGAAAATATATTATTATCAATTTTGCTAGTTGTTATAATGGTCAACTGAAATTCAGTACTTTCATTATCAATACTTTTAAATAAAGACTGAGATGCTATAGCCTGATCAGCAGGTTAATTCTGAAATAGTATATTAATTGACAATATAGAATAATTAGTATCATTTATAAAAATGAACTGCTTTTTTATATATAACAGACACACGCGCATGCATATATATATATATATATATATATATATATATATATATATATATATATATATATATATATTATCACTGTTATTATAATTAATTATAATAACTTACACATGAACGATATTCTTTATGCAGATCTGGTACAGGAAAGGATATGTTGATAGATTGTAAATCCTTTACTGGAACAACATAGCCTTGTAACTAAAATAAAATATATTTTAGTACATATACAAGTTAATAAAAATATTTATTGTTAATATTAGATTCAACAGTTAAATGTAGAAAAAAACTTGATCACGAAGGAAACTCATTGTTGTATAAGCAAAATATGAACTTTTTGATAAGTTTCTATAGAAATCAGAAAGAATTAACTTTTAATGGCATTTAAAGTGAAAAAATTATTAATAAAAAAGCTTCACTTCACGAGCAAAAACTTCTATTAATATACTTCTATTAACTTCTATTAAATATTATCTAATTAGATTAAATATACAACTATTATTTTACAGACACATAACAAAATAAATTCTAGAGAGTTTAAAATAATTATGTACAAGTAATAGAAAAAGTTACTATAGCCTGAAACCTAAAATTAAAGCATTAGAAATGATTCATATAGAAGCAAACCCTAATTTAAGAAATACACAGCCAAAGGATAAGAATTTAGGGAAAGATATTATTAAAAATATACGAAAAGATTTGGAAATGGCATTATTAACCAATTAACTTCCATCTATTCAAAAGGAAATCACATTAATTTTTGAAACTAAGTTTTCATTTATTTCCAATGGGAGAGAAAGAAACAAACACAACTAAGAAGAACAAAAAGACCTAAGCATTAAGGAGATACAAAAAGTAAAGAAAGATTCATTTATCAAAAAGCTCTCTCACGCGCCAATATTTAGCTGTTTCGGAATCAAGTTGATGGAGTGAACAAAAGTAATGGAGATTTTTACGATTTCCTACCTGGCAAGCTTGGTGAAAAATAAATTAGTTCTGATGTTCTACTGATCTACTATGTTCTACTAATCTAATGATGTTGAGGGAAAAAATCAGCAGACACTACTAGTGACATTTTTGCTTAAAGCAAAATGTTTAAAATGGTAGAACCACAAAAAAATAATTTTTCTCTTTAGATTATACATTCTGAAAATGATTTATTTTAAACATATTTTGTTTTAAGGCTCCTCCAGACCGAGGTGGGAATTCCTGTTGTCTTGTCCCCTATCTGGTGTTAGTTCTCAAAGCTTATGTAGGGGAGTATTCAAAACAATATTATTGGTTGAAATCACTAGTCAATCAATCCCACAAAATTAGCAAGCATGCCAGCTTTGGCACATAATATCATAGTAAAAAAAAATACTAATGCCATAAAAACAGCCAAAAAGAGCATTTTGCATTTCCCTGCAACAAGTGCAAGCATTAAATTATCCCCATTCTTAGAATAGTGGCTAGTTCAAATGTTCAATGAAATTGACATTGGAATTAACCGTTTCCAACTTTGGGAGAATTAGCTGCCGATAATTCCAAAGAAATAATTATTTTATTTACATTTTAGAGTTTGGCTTATATTATTCACACTAAAAAATATGAAGATATCTTGCAAATGTTAAATGATTTTATAATTATTATTGATTAAATGGTCAAAAATAGTTATCAGAATTCAAATCAAATTTGAAATTTATGAGTGATTAAAAATATATTTATAAGTGCCTTGGTTTAGTTAGATTTAATTTAAATAATAAGATATACAATTTCTCTTGATCTTATGAGGCTTAATTCATTGACTTATTAGATTTTTGAATCAGATTGTAACAAATAATTAAAGCGTATAATTTAAAAAATAATTTAATATAAAAATATTCAATTTTTTTTTGTTTTTTAAATTTAACTACTATATATACATATAATCATAATTTTCACAAAAATATTTCAACTGTAATTAGAGTAATCATTACATCTACTGGTACTTTTCCATTATAGCCCTGTAGGATAATCTCTGTTACAGGAAATAAAAAATTTAAATTACTGTTGTAAATACTCCATTTGCATGCATATTGTTTATTGTTTAAAAAGGTTTATGATTTTAGAAACTACTATTAAAAATTATATAAACATTTCATATTTATATTTCAAAAACTAAATAACTATCACTTATTGACAAAACTTTTTTGAACACCAATATTAATTTCCGGTAGAAAATGTTTAAAAATAGCATTGGTGATTGACTGTGTAAGTATAATATAATAGATTTTTTTAATGAAAAAAAAATTTAAATTTTGCTATATTTGGCTGCTTTTTGCTCTTGGTAAATTGTCACTGTAATGCTCATTTAAACAAACAAAATTATCACCAAGCAGTTTTTAGATCAGTTCAGCATTTAGCTAGTCTACCATTGTTTATCACTTATTAGTCAATTTTTGCATAAAAAATTAGATAGGTATTTATTAGATTTAAAAAAAAATTTGAACCAGCAAAATCACATATATTTTTGCTTCGCCATAAGAAATGTGATTCCTTTAGGATCATAGGTGGGGGTATAATGGAAAGTACCAACCTTATTTTTATATAATTAGATTTACTTAAACTGAGCTTCAAAGAGAAATTCATCTTATAATTCATCACATAATAAGTTTTTACCTTCTAGTTTTATTTTTCAATATATCAATAAAATTTACTATGTTATAATTTGAAATACATATTTTTTAAAACGTCAATTTTCGGATTTAAAATGTGTTGTAACATGTTTTAAATCTGAAGATTTCGAAGCTTTTATGTTATTTTACTAGAACTTTTTTACCTTGCTCGATAATATCAAAATTAGAATAGTACTAATACATTATAAAAACACATGAGTAATTTAGACTAAAAGAAATAAGTTTAGCAAAACTGTGAAAAATATAAATAATGTTCATTTTTCTTCAAATAATCAAATGCAAATACAACTTATGGTAATACAAGCAAAACATGATTTTATGCAATATTTACAATCACCCAAAAGTAAAAAATATAAATCTATAAATAAAATAAATTTAATTTCATGAACATATGTGAAATTCAGTTAATACCTAGTATGAAGTATAGATGAGGTAAATCAGGAATTAAAATTTATCTGTGAATAATAAGCAATATATATATATATATATATATATATATATATATATATATATATATATATATATATATATATATATATATATATATATATATATAATTAAACTTCACATTTTTTGGATTTCTTATGTTCATTGATCTGTAAGATAACGAGGTTCAATTATTTCTAACGAAAAACAGTCAAAAGAAAAAAAAATATTTTAACTTAGTTTTCATTTGTATCTTCCAAAAGATACCATCTTTAAAAATTTGTTAAGTTTAAAGCCTTTCAGGGACCAAATGGCAAACCAACAACAGTTTCATTCCTTGAGTTTGGTAATAAAAAATTTAAGATTTCAATTAATACTCTTATTTCTTTAGATTTCTTGTCTTTTTCCAAAAATTTTATGCACTTATTTACAAATTCACTCAGGTGGATATTACGAAATGTATATGGTCTATTAATTTCAACAATGCCCTCTAGCAAATAATCCCATCTGGCATTGCAGCTAAATGAGGTAAATTTTTATCAGTAAATATTGCACATGGTCCTATTTTAGGCTGATTCCTTTTTCTAAATCAAGAATGGCAGTTTTTTCATGAATTTTCCAGTACAAACTTGCTTTATTTTTTTAAAGTAGACTATAATATTGTTTTCATTAAAATTTAACATCCTGTAGAGGGTAACTTGTCACACACAGCACCAAAATTTGACACTGTCAATCAGATTCTCCTCTCCTTTCTCCTAACAGCATTTTCACTTTGAAGTACAGTAGCTCTTCCTAAATCTTCCCTTTTTTTAAGTGAAAGAGCTAGGCTAGTCAATATTTTTGATTATTTTTTTCCTAGTATGCACCATTTGGTAAATCTGGCTTCTCAGCAGCTGGGTCATTATTTTTGTCAAGACCTTGAAAAATCTTTACTAAATTCCAAGACTTTGATTTTCCCTTAATTTATTTATTCTTTTTGAATTTTCTCAATTAATTTGACTTACTATATTTATCTTTACTTTATTTTTTATTAAAATTCTTCGCTTTATTTAATTTATTTATTCTGTTATTTTCAAACTGTTTGCAGTATTTTCCAGGGTTAGTTTTACTAATTGCTTTGTGCATTGCAATGTATATACTTGGTATTTTATGAAAGAACTGAAGCATAGCATCTTGTTTGGTAAGAAACATTTTGACAATAGTCAACTCTCTTCCATAAGGTTAATTTCGCAACAATTGAACTCACATGTTCTACAGCAGCACTACCAAAGCATGGCAAGCGGGACGTTTGCGGAAAGCGTTCCATCTTTGTGTGGCACGCGGTTGGGTGTTTAATATCGTAATGGAAGAATTAATTTTATTTTTTATATGGTACTATTGATAAATATAACTGAATTATAGAATCGTATTTGTACGTATATATTTGTGAGTCCCATCCTGACTCGTGTCTAGCACATAATTCATGGCGCACAATTGCCTGTCTCCACTCAAGGCCGTTGCGCAGAATAACAGAAGTTGCACTGCTTTTCAAAAGCCGCCCGATTGGACAGAGAAATTAAAATTGAATTGCAACTGATTGATTTATTAGATCGAGTTCCCCACTAACCGTCAGGCGATCGGAGAGTGAAACAGCATTGGTAGTCGTTTATTTATTGGTTGTCATTTGACGCTACGAGTGTTGTGTAGTAGTGGTTTGTATGTAATTCAAGCCTTCATTTATTTCTTTTGTCAATTTAAACTTGTGCTTTAATTAAACAGAACTGTATTGTGTAAAATAACAAGCCTCATTATGTCTGTGAAAAAGTGAAAAATAAAAGATGAAAATCGTGCATTTAATAAAAAATGGGAATTAGACTATCAACAATAACAATAAAATTCAGTGTATGATTTGCATACAAGTTTTGTCGGTTGATAAGGAATACAATGTGAAACGTTACTATACTACTTTACATGAAGAAAAGTATAAAAAACATAAGTGAAACAAGAAAAATTATTGTAGCCCAGTATAAAGAAACTAATACATCAAACAAGTATGTTTTCAAAAGAAAGTACAGATAATGAACAAAGTTTGGCTGCATCTTATGAAGCTTCTTTACAATTAGCCAAAGGAAAAAAAACATTCAGTGATGGGATTTTAATTTAATGAAAAAAAGCGCAGTTTCAATGGCTCAACGTTTCATGCAGCCTAAGTTGGCAGGAAAGTTTGAATCTGTAGCATTATCTCACCAAACGGAGGTGTGACAAGTAGATGATATGGATGAATATGTTTCGAAAAAATTACGTGATTGCATTTTGGATTGCAAATACTACTCAATATGTTTCAATGAAAGCACCAATCAGACAGATATCAGTTAATTATTAAATATTTGTTGCACTTCAAAAGATTTGCCATGAAAGTTGTTGTTAGAATGACAAATCTCATTAGAGTCAGAAACAAAGTTTTGACTCATAGAAAATTTCGAGATTTTTAAAGTGAAATTGATGCGACCTATGGAGATTTGTTATTACACTCCGAAATGAGATTCCACTTTTTTTTCTAAATAAGAAAGAATATTAAAGGAAGCATAGGGTTAAAAATTGAGAAAAGCAGAAAATTTTCCTTCTTATTTTTATAAGTATTTGAAAGACACATGACACAAATAAAAAGAAATTTAGTCTGCATTAAAATCAAAGTTTATTATCTGTGCTCACTGTAAATGTAAAATTTAATTTAGAAAATGTAATACATAAAATGCTAAAGCAGAACATCAAGGGTTTTTCCATTCATATTCACTATTTAGAAGGAATAACTTGACTGGGATCTACATTTTACAGGTGATTCTGGAGTAATGTGTTATATCCATACCTAAGGTCTAAACTAATATAAATTAAAATACAGAAATATTACTTATTTCTAGTATTATAGATGTTCAAAGAAACTTAATCAGAAACTTTGGCATGTTTAACTTTAATAATTTTACACAATTGTGAAAAGTGAAAATTTGATTTTACTGCACATGTATGTCAATAAATATTACTTTCAAATTAATATGAATTCATCATAAACATTACAGAATATTAACCTTAAGAAATGAAGGCACCACATACATGTTAATGATATGTAAACATTTTATAATTTGTAAGCTATAAATTGACACGAAAAAATGTAAAATTAGATAAAATTTGACTAACTTTGACATATTCTGTACCAAATGGATGTACAGGCCACTCTGGTACTTTAATTTCTTTATTTGCAACATTAGAAAAAAGAGGCACAACTATATCTTCCAAGTCTTCTAAGCTCTCTAAGAATCAAACACCATATAATCATTATCATGAACTGATATCATTAAATATTTATTTACATATAAAATATTGAGAATTCAAGATTTAAATTCATAAACATTTTTCAAATAGTTTGGTTTAGGAAAAAATAAAAAATATAGAATATTTTTTTACTTTGAAATTAAGAAATCAATCAAGAAAACTAGTAAATGAGACAGTAAAAGTAAAAATCGTTTTTATAAAGCTTTTCCTAAAAACTGTTGAAGAAATATCCAAAGTGTTAATTGATGCTTGGTACCAACAGTCAATGAGTGAATAGTCTAATTATCATGGAAATTACTGCAATGCACCAGAAATCTACACTCACTTCCAAAAGTTAAGCATGAAAATGTAAAATGCAAGAAATCAACAAATACTGCTTTAATTTACACAAAATTTGGCAGGAAAGTAGCATATATATTATGCATAAAATAAAAAAAATAATTATATACAGAAATGAAAACAATATTAAAATTTTTAAGTTATCAGATAATGACATACTCTGGAGATTTAAATAGAATTATGTATGAAGTGAAAATAAACAGCATAAAATGAAAAAAAAGGACATTGATAGGCTATGTAACCCCCCCTCATCTGTATACAAAGTTTACACCTTGTGACTATGCTTTCAATTAGTGATCAACCACTGCAGAAATAAACAATAGCCATTCTTCTTGTAGAGCAGTTTCCAGCTCAATAAGAAGAGCTAGAGGTGGCCCCAAAGATTTTCAATATCATTAAGGTTGGGAGAATATGCTGGCCAAGCCATACGCACAATCCCTCCACGCTCCAGGTAGTTACGATGATGTCAGCTCTATGGGGACATACGCTATCATCCATTAAAACAAAAGTAGGGCCAGCTGCTGCAGCGTACAATCTCACAATGGGATCTGGAACTTCATCTTGATAACTGACAGCTGTCACAGAACCCCATTTAAAGATGTGCAGGTCAGTGCGGTATCCTAATGAAATCCCTTCACACACCATTATGTTTCTGCCTCGGAATGTATGATGTTCGGTGATGTTTTGGGGTTGATTGCGTGTTCCTTGTTAACACCATATCCTTGTATACTTGTAATTTGGCTCCACATCAAATCTTGACTCATTAGTAAACATGACATTGCCCCAGTCAGACACAGTCCAATTGACATGTTCCCAGCACCACTTTAATCATGCCCCTCTTCATTGGACGGATAGACAAACACAAACTCAAGGTACCCAGGTATACAGTCCACTCATATGTAATCTTTGGTGTACAGTAGCTGCAAATATCACCTTACCAATGGACGCTGTAACCATAGATGTCACACGTGTGGCGGTAGCTCTGTGATTCCGCTTAGCTAAAATCGCAATATATCGATCTTCCGTGGGGTTTGTAACCCTTGGGCAACCGGCTATGGGCCTTGGGACAACTGTCTGTGTGGTTTGGAATTATTTCCCTAAAGGTGATATTACAGAATAATGAACGCCAAAAAAAGAGCAACATCTGAGATCTACTGTCCTGCTTTAATGCGCGCCACAGCACGCCAGCGCTCAAAATCTTTCATTCGTCTTCTAGCAGTCAAAGAAACATGTACGTCTTGAAAATAATTGTACAAAAGTTTTAAACACTTTCTCTATCAGCACTTACAATCAACTTCTGTAACCCTTCATAAAGCTGGTATCTTATAAGACTGCCCTTTTGCAAATTTCTTGACATGAAATCGCGATTGGCTGTTTCCTAACATATTTGTTTGCATACTCTTCAATTCTGAGTGGCTTCCGGAAAATTGCATTTTCCTCTCCGTGCTTAACTTTTGTAAGTGAGTGTACATAGAACAATTCATAAAACTAAACTATTTTACTAATTATAGTAATTACTAACATCTGCACAAATTCTTCAGTAGTATCTGCTTTTGTCTGCGTATCTGACTTGCACTTTCTTTTGTGAATATACACACTACGAACTCTTTAATGAGTTCTTGAAGATATTCTCTCCTCCTATATATACATATATATATATATATATATATATATATATATATATATAAGTTTTTTCAGTAACTTGTTTGTATAAATCCATGAATTAATTCCTACAAATCAAAAATATTGTAAAATACATGAACCTGCCACTTCCTTGATCTTGCCCTTACAGAATATTTCCGAACCATTTGGTCTGCAATATTGACAGCAAATTTTTTTGAGTTTTAAAATGATATTCCTGGAAGCCTTTTTTGGGTGATTATTATCGATATCAAATGTGGGATGAAGGGAACTCAATAACAAGACATTTTTGTTGGTTTTCGCTGATAAACTGTAAAAGTTATATCATCATGCTCCAGTAACCATGTATTGTTTTACAGCATCTTTACTTTTTTCACACATTCAGGTACTTCTTTCAGATTTCATTTCATCGTTCCAGTTGAACTAGTCTTCTTTATTTTTAACATTTGGGAAAAATTTTATGAAGTGAACAAATAATCTGTAATGATATTTCTTCCTTTATTTTTGAAAAGTTCAATTAAATACAAAATGACATATTTGGAGAGTGATACGTTTTCAGGATGTTAATCATCTTTACCCAAATATGGAAAACCATTGAGCATGTATTTACTATCAACATCAGCAGAGAGCCAGAACTTAACACCTAATTTATCTGATTTACTCGGCATATATTGTGTGAAACAACATCTGGCTTTAGATGGAAACAGCTGTTCATCAATAGTTATATATGGTCCTATTTACAGCAAGTTATCAAATTTTCAACAAATTTCTTCTAAAACTTCAGAAATGAAACAGAATTTATCTGTTTCAAGGTGTTCAGATTGTGTAGTTTTTTGTCGAATTTCATAAGTTCACAGAAATTTCACAAGTTCTCTGAATTTATCTCTCACCATAGTATCACGGAAAAAAGGCGGATTTCAAACAACAGACCACAGACTATTAAGCTCTAGATTGTTCATTTAGTATATATCTCGAGCATACAAAATTGATATAAAATCCTCTAGTTCGCCTAAATTTGTTGACCATTAATTTTTTCCTAGTTGCCAGTGAGGTTCTTCCTCTGTACAGTTTTTGATATGACAAAGTATAGGCTCATCTAAGTAGCCTCTATTATCTAATTGCATAGCCATTTTCAATATTTCTCTTTGCATAGTGGGTTGGGCCACATTTTTCATTGAAGACATTATGTTCAGGAATTCTTTAATGCATACAACTTTAAAGCCTTGAAAATTTTCCCATATTAGAACTTATTCTTTCCTTTTCAATAATAATTTGGTATTTTTATAAGCACCATAAATATAAATATTTTTAAACTTTAACTTTCTGTTAATTTCAATGAGTAAATAAGAAAAATAGAAAGTTAAATAGTGAAAAAAATGAAAATCAGTAAAAAATTTCAAAATATTACACAAATAAAAAATAACATTACAAAAACTTTCAAAAGCAGTTAGTAAGTTATTGGCAATTCAGAATTATTAAAATAAAAGTATGACTTTTTTTAATGCATTGTATGAAACATAAATCTGCAGTCACTTAAAATTTGAATTCACTTTGAATTATCACAAGTACCAAATTGTATAGTTCATACTATAAATTATTATCATTCCTAGAAAATTTATGTTAAAACAACCTTATACTTAGTTTTTGTATTTACAATCTATAACCTTTAGCATTGTAAAACTGAAAAGTAAGACAAAAAACCTAATTATAGTATTGTCATAATAAAGTTTTTTTATTATACTATCTCCTATATTATCTTTACCGGTTTCCTAATTTTTATATCAGTAATGCACAATCATTATAAACTTTTATCTTATAACATGATTTGCACGACTTTTATACAATCTTATTTTTAACGATGTTTAATAGACTGACACTACATTATTTTTGATAAGATTAGACAATACAGTTTAAGAAATTAAAAAGCATCATTATTTTATTAAGAGAAAAAACAAATTACACTGCTAAAAAAAAACAATCAAAATTATTTTCAGTTATATGACATTACTCAACATACAATCTTATATGAAAATAAATAATATATAAAATATTGTAAATATGATTCTATTCAATCACTATAGTTAAAGTTTAACTACAGTTAAAAATTTTACAAAGTTGTAAACAAAAATAATGCTTAACTGTCTGCATCAAAATCAAATATAAGAATTCAGTGTCGACAGAGTATTAGAAAAATTTTTTAGAAATAAAAAAGTAAACTAATCAAAATAGAAATCTGTGTAAAAAGAACTATAATGAATATAATGAAATTTTCCCTTCATTATGTAAGGAATTTTTTTATCAATACATATGAATAAAAAACTAGAATGTTAAGTAAGAATTATAAACTGAATCTTCGAAAAATCATTGAAGCATTACATTATATAAACTGAAAAATATCTCTTATGAATGAAACATAATGCATATGTATATTAGTATTACAAGAGTAATCTTTTCATTAAATTATAAATGTTTTGATCTATGAGAATTGGCTTTAAATATGTAGTTTTGCAATTAAAATAGAAAATGATCCAAAATGTGAATGACACAATTTTTTTACTTCACCATGAAAAATCATTATACTAGAAACAGTAACCTTTCTAATTAGCTAATATCATGTACAGAAATACATCAATAGAGTACTTATAATTAACTCTAAATATGGAATATAAAACAAATCTAAAAAAATTTTGTTAGAACAATTCAATTTTATGTCTGCTCTATATTTATTTTTTGTACATGAAGATTAACTAAACTGAGGCCTACAATTTAAATAGTATTCTAAATCCCTCAACTCCAACATTAGAATCAAGTCCACAAACTGTTGAACTGAAAAATCAAGGAACAAAAACCAACTACTAGTTTGCATAGTTAGAATTAATATACTTATATAGGTCTGAAAAAAGTGTGTAATATTCTCAGGTAGAATTAAATTTAATTTGTGCAGTTAAAACACAATATCAATAAAGGAAAACATAAGAATTTAATAAATTGAAAAATACACATGGCAGATGCTCTGTTGTTCTAATTGAGACAAACAATATTTTCTTGTGTGTTAGTATGTAATTAACAGTATTCTCCCAAATAGCATAAAACTGGTTATATCTACCTAGAGGGTGTGACAGATCAACATTGACTATAATTTACTCATTTGACTGGTTTTAGTGTATAAGTAGTTCAGTTTTTAGCCTTTCAGTGTGGCAGCTGGAGGTTATAATTAGGCACTCCACATAACACATGCTAATTTGTACTTGCTCAAAGATGGATATTACTCTGAGGAAGTTTTCTAAAATAAGCATTTTTAAAGAACACTTTTATCACTGTGAGAGAGAGCTATGGAGGTTAATGTGGGTAAATCAAATGTTTTAAGAATTTAAAGAACATTTCAAGATACCATAACAGTCTCTAAAAATAAGGGAAATGTAAGTGCACATATGGAAAACTACTCACAGAATAGACAAATCAGAAATGATAAAATAAATTTAAAAAAAGATTAGCAGAAACCTTTGAAGGGACTTATTGTATTATGATTTTGGAGTGAGTACCTCAACTGCATGGAGAAAGGTTCTGGAAACAAAGCAGGAAAAATAATTTTCTCACTCAGAAAATCATGGAAAAACGTTTAATGTGGGCCAATATGCCAAAAAATACCAATTATGGACTATTAACAAATGGAAGGTAATTTTCAATGACGAAAAATTTACTTGTAAAGAGACAAATCAAGTGCAGTTTGAAGAAGTGAAGGTGAAACTCTGTGATCAGATAATAAACAACTGATTAAAACACCTTTTAAAACAGATGTTTTGGAAACTAGAAGCTTAGTGCCCCTTAAAAGTGTGATGAATACAGTCAAATACATGGAAATATGCAATAGGGTTGTTCCAGTCATGGAAATATTTGAGAAAATATTTCAACATGACTTTAGGGCACCTGTTGTAATTTGAAATTGGTCCATATTTTATGAGGGTTAATAAAAATGATTAATTGATCTGATATTGCCCCAGACCTAAATTCCACTGAAAACTTATGGCACTAAAGCTACAAATAATTGTATGACAACAGAAAAATTAAAAAAGTACGAGTGTGGTTCTGCGATGAAGTCAAGAGTATGTGTGCTATATTAGAGGGGTCATTACCAAGATGTGTTGAAGAGGTTTTAGCTAAAATAGGACATACTTCCTAATAATATGGAGATTTATCAACCTACTTAATGTATGTAATGATTAAATGCTAAAGCTTTGGAAAAAAAATTTTTTTCCATTTTTCCTAATTAATTCGAATAATATAGCAGAATTTTGAAAAACAAAACTTGATAATGAAGAGTTATTTTTTCCCCATAAAAAATTTGAATCAATTTCAAAAAAATTAAATAAGTCAGCATTGCTTAAAACAAATTTAAATTAACAAATTTGATAATAAAACTTTATTAACCAAACTATACAAAAGATCTGAATAATACATAATAGATAATCATTACATGAAATAATTATAAAAACACTCTTAGAAATAAAATTGCTCTTGCCTCATGAGAAACAAAGTTTTTCATTATAACTCTTGAGACATAATTGAATATTCTTGTCACTGGATGATATTATTCCAATAGACAAATACAATTTTGTTCTCTTATATTTTATACAATTACAAAAATATCATTAAATTTGTGAAAACATGATTCACAAAGTAGAATATATTTTAAAAATTAAAAAAAGAAATTGTAGAAATTCAACCAAGTCAGATGTCATGAAGGAGATAAATTTATCGATTAATATATTATGTCTACTGGAAAGTTCTGTCCATTTTTGGAATAAAACAAAATATTAATTTTTTGTAACATCAATGAACTTTATTACATAGTATAATCGCATTTATTACTAATGTCTTCTAGCCAACTTGAGAGCAATTTGTATAGCCCATTTTTGAAAAATGTTTCATCGTTTCATGCGCAAAAATTGAAATGGTGCTTAATTGATATCTTCATTTTTGAATTTTTTACCCTTCAAAAAATTCTATAAGAACAAAAACAAGTAATAGTTAGAGGATAATAAGCTTGAGAAATATGGTGTATGGGACAGAATTTCCCAGCCTAGTTTTGTAATTTTAAATTCTTTTCTTGGTCTTTGACAGTTTTTTCTTAGAACACTCCCAGCCTATTTTCATGGACTGTTTCCTTTAAATCATCCAGTTACTGACAATAGTTTTCCAAATTGAGCTTTTTGTTCAATTTTTAATTCTCATAATGCATTGGTTCTCAAATGTCCCACAATATTCTCTTATTTAGAGTCAAATTTGTTTTAGAGTTGGAAGGGCTAGGTTTTCTGCACAATATACCCTTTTTTTATATTATTTTTGTAGGTAATCCACTTTTCATCTACATTTATCAACCTGATCAAGAAAGGCTCAATTTTGTTCAAAACAAGCGATAGGCAAATTATGACTCTCATCAAAATTCTTCTGACTTAATACATGTGACACCCATTTTGAATATTTTCACACCAATCTTATCTTCCTAATATGGTCCAAAATGGTGTGCTGAACTAAATTAAGCTTTCTATGTTCTCTGATGTTGCAGAATAAGATCTTTCTCTAACATCGCCATCAATTAACGAACAGAACTTTCCAGTAGACCTAATGCATGACCCACTCCTTGGTTTATGGAAGCAAAATTGATGCAATTCATCATAGTATAACAAAATTTACATACTTTATTCTTCCTGCGAAATTTGATTTTAAAATGAAATTATTTAGTCACTTATTAAGTATCCAAGGTTTTAGTTTCTTTTTTTATATAAGGTTAATTGTTGAATGGTATAATTTTAAAATGTTTGTTGATGAGCTTGCGCAAGCGTATGATTTCACGTAATGCCCCCAATAGCCAATCACTACCATGGGATGAACTGTATCTTAAGATCTATCTCCACTCTATTTGGTATAACATATTTAACTTTTCGCTGGTAATGATGCTGAGTAAAGATTAGAATCTATATATAAAAACATGTGCTTTGAAACTTTTAGCTTTATTATTATTATATTGGCAACGATGAACAAGCAAAATTATTGACTAAGGTATAAAAAGGATACCCAAGTGATATTAGTTTTGACAAAGTGTAATCTTCCATACAATAATCATAATTATTTCAGATTCTGAAGAATTCAAAGCTCATTGTTTGAAAGCACATTCATAGGAAATATAATTTGGGAAAATCAAACCACAATAATGTTACATTTTCTCATCACAAAATCAAACCACAATAATGTTACATTTTCCCATTACAAAATCAGAATATTTGTAGCAACCCATTTCAAGTGAAAATTCACTTGATTAATTTTACCATTTATTTAACTGAACATATTTTGGATGGAGTAATTATTCAATTCAATGATATGATAGCAATTTTGCAGTAATAAACTCATTTTTATCAATTTACAATAATTCATTAATAATTATTACTTATAAGAAATAAAATGTCACTTATAAAATAATAAAAAATTATAATAAAAATGCACTTTGTAAAATATCTTTATTATTTTTTCACTTTTAGGCATCTTGTAGCAACACATGAGTTGGCAAAAGTATAAGTTAAAGTTATGAAACAAATAAAAGCAAAACTGTTTCCTTAGTAATGCCTTAAAATGACATAAAAAATATTTTTACATGCATAATAAATGTTAATTTTTATTTCACATCAACTTGAGCTTGTATGGCTAGGGAACTTAACAATAATAAAATCTAAAATAAATAATCCTAAAAAGTATTAATCACTTAGTTTAGCAGTTTTTATTATAACATTAATTTACACATTTTCCAATTTCTTTCTACTATTCAGAACAAAAACAATCAATTCCTTTTTAAAACTTTTACTTTATTGCTAAGCAAAAAGCTCCCAAATGTGTTGAATAAAAGGGATTAAATTCTATAAGTTAATTGTTATATTATATTTAAATTTTTTAAGATCCAATAAATTTTAGTAATTAAGAGTATTCAAAACTTTTTATTCAAATTACAAATTCTGGTAAGCTTTAGAACAAAAAAGAATGCTTTACCATTTTCATTTCTAACATAAGAAAAACCTGCCGGAAAGTTATAAAAAGCAAAAATAAGTTTGGTTTGTCACTGAACGGTCATTTTTTTGTACAAAACAGCTAACTAGACTGTGAGCTACAGTATTGACAATCGGTGAATTCACTCCAAATATATGAACTCTTTTGATTTCCATAATTCTTTGACTTGGAATCAATATTGCTGTTGCTCTCTCTCTCTTATCATATCAGCAATAGCATAGTTGTTATATTATAATCAACAGAAAATCTTTTCAATAAGATCATTTTCTAATAAAAGATAATTTGCTTATAAAATCAAGCATTTTGTAGTCATGATACACAACAAACAACCCTAAATAAAAATCTTAATTTTATCACACATCTTGAATATATATTACAAATATTTTCTCAGAAACTTTTTTTTCATAAATATATATTCATATTAAAATAATAAGCTCTTTAATATTAAAATTTTGAAATGAACAGCATTTTAAATATATTAAAAATTTTACAGATTGTAATTAAGGAAACAATTTTAACTAAGAAAGAGTACTGATATAAATTATACTTATATATTGACATAGACTGTTGAAAAACTGAACAGAAAAAAATAATGATTCTATAAGAGTTTCAATCATAAATATGAATATAAAGAAAATATCAAAAATAATAAATATATGCATGACTTAATTCAAAATATCTCACCTTTTCCAAGAACAACTAAAGACATAATATTTGAGGAATAGAATTTTTCATGAAATTTAAGAAGTTCATCACGGACATTGATGCCTTTGTCTTTTGGAATTATGGATAAGGTGTTAATATTACCTAAAATAGAAATTTATCACAATTTGTAAAAATGATGAAAATATGCTGTTCAAACAAATTTGGGAAGTACATTGTTTCGAAATAGGGCAAATATGTACACTTAATTATTTACTTCAAACATTAACAGCAATAACAAATAACAACAATAATTTAAAACAAAGCAGTTAACAGAAAAGTCAAAAAACTTAAAAGAGAAATAGGTGCAAAAATGTGATTTTGCAGAAGTTTTTTAGAGGGGTTCAGGGGCTCAAATGTGAAATCATCCAGTTTTCATTTTAAGAAAAATTTAACTGGAAATGCACGATTTAATATAATCAATGGCTTGGTTTATAATGCATTCCAGTCAAACAGACTTCAGTGAATGTTCTTTATATGTTTCGTCAATCAATGACTAATTCGTCATAGACCCTGTAGCATAATTCTAGTTAGATTGGGAAGAGAAGTATTTAAAGTCTGAAGAAAATGTCTTCTGTGTCTTGACATGGATTCCAAGATAAAGGAAAAATTAAACATTGACCAGTCAGTTCAATTCATTGGAAGTTCACCCAAGAGTTGTGGTGAAAACTTCCTTTATATGGATTGATTTCCAAATAAAGCCATATGAAACAACACATTGATGACGACATGGTACCCTACATGCTATCACAGCAAATGATAGTCAATACATTCTGTTAACTTTAAAATGTTCATTGTTTATTAAAAGCACATAATCAGAAGATTAAACATAATTTTTTTTAATTACAACTACAATAGTCAGTTATAAATTCCATTAGCTATCTAATGACATTACAGATCAATAAACTCTCTAACAAGTATCAATTGTTACCAGATAGTTTAAATAATTTTAAGTTATTGAATATGATATTTATATAACAATTACATCCCTTTTTAGTTTTAAATCTAAAATAATCCTTTAGGTACGGAGGAGATTTGACAGCACATCTAGATCTGGTCTGATAACGAATATTATCTTGAGAATTTAATACATTTGATGAATTCTTAACAAGAGATTGATTTTTTTAGTAACAGACTGAATTCTCATCAGTACTTAATGAAAAATCTAAATCCACTTAATTTGATTCAGAATATCTCTCTCTTCTAACTTTTGATAGTTTTAGATATTTCCTATTTCTCATGAGAAAACGATTATTTGAGACTTGCATATTATAAGATCTTGGGCTTTTATAAACAGAAATTACAGTGCTTTGTTCCCAAGTTTAAAATCCTTATGCACACATTATCACCTATTTTTAAAGGCTTTAACATTTTAGTGTTCCTATCAAAAGAAGACTTATTTTTCTGGATGTTGCTTTAATAATTTTGATATCACTCAAAATTCCACATTTAGTAATTTATTACTAATTGGTAATTTTGTTCTTAATCTCCAGCTAATCATTAACTGTGCAGGAAACAAATCTAATACAGAAATGGGAGTACTTTGATACTTTAACAATACTACAAAAGGACGTTTGTTATCCGCATAAGCTTTCTCAACCATTCCATTTGATTGTGAATGATGTGGACTAATAAATTGACATTTTATATTCCATTCTTTTCGAAATTTCTTAAACTCAAAACTTTTAAATGGATTATTATCACATACAATTATTTCAGGTACACTGAATCAAGCAAATATTATTTCTAAGGATTTTATCATATTTTCCACTGTTTTAGTATTTACTTTTTCCACTTAAATCTATTTTGAATTATAATCAATTACCACCAAATAGCTGTCATTTCTGTAAAACATTGTGTAAATACCAACTTTTTTATATGTTCTGCTCAGTACATCATAAGATATTAATGGCCCTTTAAACTGAGCCTTCCTAAATTACTCACAAATGTCACATTGTTCAACTATACTTTCAATGTCTTTGCTAAGACAAGGCAAACAAAATATTTTTCTCGCCCTACTTTTACATAAGGTGAGATTCATGCATTAAGCTTAACATTTCTTTTTATTGTTTAATAATAAATCATCAATTACAAACATATCATTTTGGAGTTTATACTAATTTCTAAATATTTTCTTTTTATTTGGCCATCCTTCTTTACAGTAAATTAAAATAATTTAAAGTTCTTCATTAGTTTTTAATGCATTCTTAAACTGTTTGATTCTGCATTCACTCAGGGGTAAATGTTTTACAATAGAATGAATTATATTTAACGTTTTTGGGTCTCATCACATACCTTATCTTTAACACATACTCTAGATAATGTATCTGCTAATCTTTATTACACAGTTACATATTTATCTGATTACTAGACAAATATGTAACTGTGTAATCATATTTTAGCAATTTTAAGAGCATTTTCAGCAAACAAATTGAAATTTTATTTATTGGCTTTTGAACAGTTGCTAATAATGGTTTATGATCTGTTTGAATGAGGACTTAATGCACATTTAATAAATTGTGTTATTTTTCAAAAGCAAAATTAATGGCTAAAAATTCCTTTTCAATCCAAGCATACTTCTTTTCATTGTCAGTGAGGTTTCTAAGCAAATAAGGTAGGATGGTTATCTCGCATTAAGCAAACACCTAGTCCATTTTTAGAAATGTTGTATTGTAGAACTGTTTATATTTTACTATTAAATACTTTTAAAACAGGTGATAAGTTATAAAGTGCTTTAGTATCTTTAAATGCTTTATCACATGCTCAAATGACCATTGAAAATCAACACCAACTTTCAATACTTCTCTCAAAAGGGCTGTTATCATTGCTACATTGGGTAAAAATTTTGAAAGAAAATTAACCACAACCAAGAGTCTTCGAATATCCTTTTTATTTCTAGGCTGAGTTAATTCCTTAATAGCCCTTACATGATTTGAATCAGCTTTTATACCTCTTATTTTTATACTTTATTAATTACAACTACAATAGTCAGTTACAAATTTCATAAAGACATTATATCTAATGACATTATGTAACTCTCTAACAGTAAGTACCAACAGTTGCCATAACTATACATATTTGAATACAATATTTATCGATTGATTACATCACAAACTTATTGCAACAGAATAGGCAATACTACTCAACTGCAAAGGATTTTTTTGGCAACAAAATGAACTTCTGAAATTAATCAATCAGAAATAGAGTTTTTCAGAATGGTGTATATGCACATAGACATATGTGTAGAAATCAAGTGTTCAAAATCAAATGTTGCTCTCTGTAAAGTCATGATTCATTCTGAAGTGACATGAAACGTGCTTATGTATTGTTTATTTGCTTGTCGCTCAATAGTCAATTTTTGCACACAAGTTCCAATTAGATTAGGATCTACTGTTTAAAATAGATTCCAAGCAGCTACATCCATGCCTTAGGTGGGATTTAAATTCACAAACAACTTAATTAAAGACTAGAGCACTAATCATTCAGCTGGCAGCTCAAATTCAATACCAAGTGAAAAGAGTACTCAAAATAACCACACCTTTGAAAAAGATTATATTAAACAAGAGGTGGGTAGATAACATTAGCTGGAATAGGAATAAATGAAGAAACATATACTTGAATCATTCAAAACTACAATTTAACCGCCCAAAAATTCATGTTGTACCTTTTTCTGCAGCTATTACCAACTCATTTTTAAGGGTTATTATAATCAAAGCAGCATGCAACTCATCTTATGGTTTGATAGGTTTGTTTGTCGCTCAACGGTCATTTTTTGCACACGAGGGCTAATTAGACCGGGACTTACGGTTTAAAGTGGATTCCGAACCACTACAAACATCCATGCCCAAGGTGGGATTCGAACCCACGAACTGTTGAACCGAAGGCAAGAGCGCTAACCATTCGGCTGCCAGCTCGACAAACTCATCTTATGAAAACATGCTTAAAGCTGAAATACTACAATATAAAACATATTCTTCTGAATGATGCTAAGTTAGGCATTCTTTTTAGGGTGCAAAACTTGGAGATACTCCTCCTTCAGGAATGATACTGTATTCCTGTCTTAACAATACCCGTTTCCTACATTCAAAAGTGATATGCTGTAATCTTAGTTGCTTAAAATACAAGATTTTAAATATCTTGCATTATTTCCAAGTAACTTTTTAGTCTCATTTAAAACAATTACTACAGTGAAACAAGTTTTCACTTTTTTTCATTTATCCCGCAAAAGAAATAATTCTCACAGAATTCTTTTACATACCTTTCTGTATATGTTTTGTTACTGAGTACAATATATTTTATGATCATGCAGTTGTGACATAACAGTTCTCATTTTTTTTCTGCTCACCAAATTTCTTTTAGCAATAAAAAAAATCAACAGTAATTCAATTTGAAATTAAATTAATATAAATATGAAAACATTGCCATTAAATCAAATAGGAACTTTTGTCCAGTTTAAATAAACCAGTCATTTTTTGAAAAATGCAACTGATTTTACAACTTTGTTTTCATAATTTGTACTACTATGATTATTAAAAAACCTGCTAAAATTAGATGTATATATATAAATTGAAAAATTAACTATTTCCTTTTACAGATTTTAAATAAATAATCAATTCTTAAAAATTTACATCTTTCATTGCACTTTACTTTTATAGGACTGATACATGAAAGTAAAGGAAAATTTTACTATCTTCTTTCACATATTACTCAACAAAAAAAAACTCTCATTGAATACAGTAACTGAAATCAAAAATAAAGATTATTTTTGATTTCAGTTACTAAATACTAGTTTAAAGAATAACAAAAGTTTTGTTATTTGGAACAAAAGAAAGGATTTCTCAAATAAAAAGAAATAAGATTTAGTTTGTCATCCAAGGTCATTCCCCAGTTTAAAGTAGATTCCAAACCACAACAAATTACAATGCTATAGAGAGTTTAACAAATACATGCACTGCTAAGCTGAAAGTCAGAGTCATAATCAGTCTCAACTTATTAAAACAATTTTTAAAAAAATTAAGGAATTTCTTTAAAAACTAGGAAAACCATAAAAAATAATAAATAAAAATTGAAACTAGAGATGACCTGTAGTTCTGGTAGAGCATAGATCATTTACTTATTATTTTGAATAAAAAAAATTAAGCCATTTCTGGTTAGAAAAAAATATTAACTTTGAAGCATTATAAAAAAAATTCACATCTAAATGTGAATACTCAATATTTTTACCTTTAAAATTTCAAAAACAAATTTATAAAGCTAATAAATATATATTTTACAAACATTTAGAACACAAAGAAACTCAAATTTTTAATTAAACTTCAAATATTTATTCACTGTGTAAAATAGCTGTTCAGTAAAAATATTAATACAGCAATTCAATACTTGTAAAAATGTAATATCCATAATTTTAAGCAACACATTAAAAGAACATTTTTATTCTTATTTTGAATATTACCTTACTAGAACTTTCAAATACCTTAAATTTAGATCAAACTTTCCTGTAAAGCATTTGATGTACATAAAATGCTATAATTAAATACACCAAAATTACTAACCAGTGCCAAATTTGCTGAAATCATGATCTGGATTACATGTAGCTTTTTCTAACTGTGAAAGTCTCCAAGTATCATTTTGCAAATTTTTTTCATGCTCAGAATCTACTGCATTTACTTCTCTTTCTGTTGCACTTTCAGTGAACAGTGGACACAAAAAGAACTGAGCAAATCTATAAAAATTAATTTAATTGTATGCATTTTGACAAGAGGGTGCAAATAACTATTTCACATAAAATAATTAGGACCTCACAAATACAAGAAATAACATGTATTAAGTTATCAAACAGTTTAAGTTTGTGAAGATCATATATCAATAATTAGAAAAATTCTAAACAAAAATCTAAGGGGAAAAAAAAAGAGAATTTAAGGAGTTCCCAGGAGTTGTGCAAACCCTGCCATTCTTACTTTCATTTTATCGAAGGAAAATTTTCCACAGTATTCATTTACATTTTTTCTGTTTCAAAATTATGTTTTTAAAAACACTTTTGCCCCATTTTCTAATGTAGAAGAGCATTTCACAACTGTTTTATTAAAAAAAGTACTTTGATCTTGCTAGCCCTTCATCTATGTTTTGCTAATAGCCCCAGCAAGTCACTTTCTTCTTGTGTGATATCTGAAAAAATTTTTTCATTTTCATTCATTATATCCTCAGTCAAATAATCATCTCATACTTCAAACATTCAAATTATAACTAGTCCACATTTATTAAGTGCTGAAATGAAATTTCAGGCAACAGTGTTTCATTGTTGTAGTTCATGCTTGAAAAACTCATCTTCACTAACATTGTAAGTTAAAGGTTCTAGGCATCTTTTAACTTCTTCTTTAACCCCTTAACCGTCTGGGGTTCAGTGAAGAAAGTTCTTCATTTTTGCTTCGTGGTGGCAACATAGTTTTGGCTTTCACTGCAATTCAAGTTTTTCCGCCTTTAGAACTTGTCAAGAATACAAAAGCCTCTAAGTCTTCATGAGGCGTATTTCGGTTTTACCCTACACCACCTCACAATAATCACATTCTAATCACTTACAGTGGGGAAAGACCATCAATCGTTGTCAGCTGAAGAAACCCACGTGTGATAATAGTTTACTTTGTGAATGTTCTGCTTAAAAATTTCTTCAAGTCTCTATTATAAATTTTTTTTAATTACAATAAATTTAAATTTTATTTTATTACTTTGAAAATTATTAGCAATAAACTTGATTTACTTCTACGCAGTTTTTATATTTAAAATTCTTAAATAAATAACTCAATGAATATCATATTATCTTAATTTTAAAATGACATTTCGCTATATATATATATATATATATATATATATATATATATATATATATATATATATATATATATATATATATATATATATATATATAATCATTTCGTTTTATTAAAAATCAGAATTTTTTTTTAAATTTCACAAATTTAAAAAAAAAAAAAACACAAACACAAAACATATTAAATTCTTTGTATAGAAAGTTTTCTGTTTCTAACTATGCAAGAAATATCTCTCGATATAAGATTCATGTTGTGACTAGATATATTTTATATTTCTTAAATTGTTTTGCACAAATAATAAAATGTTGTATCTCATGCTAAAATTTATAGAAGGAGAATAAAAGCAAGGAAATGTTAATGCTATTATTTCAATAGTATTCTAATAATTGAATATTTAATATAAAACATGTCAATATAACATTTTTTCAAATATTCAAATTAGTCCTGCATTAAATATGTTTCCCTTCACTGAACTAAAACTGCTTTGACATGCAAATCAGTAACAATTGTAAATTTAGCGAACGATTTTTTTTTTAAAAAAAGTACTTTGGTAAAATAATGATTTGACTTCCTTCTTCTTTTGATGGTTATAAAATAAAAATATTTAGCTAGTTTTAATTAAATTAATCAAATATTTTTTAAATAGTTTTAATTAAAGAAGTAAATATTCACAAAATTTATTTTTAAGAGTAAATTCATTAACCAGAAATGAATACTTTATCTAATTTCGACAGCATTAATTTTGCATTAAAGTTAACCCATTAAAAATACATAGCTTAATTCATTATTTTACCACAAAGATAAAAATTATTTATGTTAAAAACATCTTATTGAAGGTTGAATTCTTAATCTTAATATTAGAATTAAGTCACATTGAAGTTTGTTATCGTGTGTTTTCCCGAAAGGAATAAAAAAGTCATAAATTATAGTACTTATTTGAAATAATCTATCTCAAGAATGAAAACGTATAATCTTTAGGGCAATTCTGTTAGATATTGAAGTGTATAAAAAACAAAGCATAACACTTAAAATATTCATTAAATTAGTAAATCAAAATATTTCTTTTACATGCTAAAGGAAATTTACTATTTTCTGGAATTTGTGTGTAAAAAATATAAAATTTTATTCAATGATTTTAAACTATATTTACGAAATATTAGTTTAACATATCCTTAATTTTATAAAAAAAATTACTAAAATAATTTTAAACCTCATAATTAAAGAATTAAACAGTTTAACATATTATCTGCTGTTTTCCTCATACGGAATAATGTTTGTGACTACTGAATTCAAACATTTTTTAAATAATTAAATTGATCATTAGAGAGAGAGTTTAAGGTGAAATCATATTATAATGTCTCTGAAACTGATATGCCTTTCTTAAACATTTAAGGGAATATTTCTCGTAATTCTTCCAAAACTCGGAATTCTTGATGTATTTTAATATCATTTGCCAGTCCTACACCAAAATGTGAATTTAGTGAAAGTTTGAATCAAAATTAAAGTTTTCTTGCTAAATATAATAGCTTCTTTGTAAAGTTATAGGCCTTAATCGTAACAAAATAATATATTTTTATGTTGAATGAAGGGTAACACTATTTCCATTCTAAAATTCGATAATACTTATATAGTAGAATTTATTCCTCCAATTTTTGTAATAACCTTGGGATCTTAATATTTTAAACAATGGTTGAAACATGTGTACGGAAATTTTGTGTGGTGTGAAGCTATCAACATAATGAAAAATTTCAAAACATGTTTAGCCAAATTTTAGAGTAAACAGGAAATTAATGTACATGTGTTTAATTTTATATTTGTAACAAGTAGAATGAAGATTGCAGAAGATCGATTGATCTTTCTGATTATATCAATTTGACATCAGGATTGATGGTATTGACAAATTTGTGGAACTTGGGAATTTTCAAATTCCGTGGGAAACCAATAAATTTAAATTGAACACAAATGTAAAATTGGTATAGTAGATGCACATTTCCAATCAATTTATCTTGAAAACATCTGTCTAATGATATATTCCATGTGAACGTGTCAATAAATCGCCTTCAGCTGGCCAGAACAAATTATATAAATGTCATACTTTCACCTTGCCATTCTAGTTTGCGTATCAATCTATATATAAGAGTGCGGTTTAATTACCTTCACTCTCAGAAGCTAAATTCTAGTAGTTAGTTGTATCTGTGAAAATATATTACCGTTTTACAAACATTATGTCTGATTCAAGCAGTGAAGAAGAATTTTATTTTTATGATGAAGATTACTCTTTGGACATGGATAGTGAGTTTGATGATCTTTCTGGTGCTCATAATTGTTACCCAGTTGACAGTTCAGCTGCGATAGCTCCATTATAAAAAATTTAAATAGAGTTAAATGTTAAAATTTATTTTAATATTTTAAAATTTAAAGTTTTACATTTTAAAATCAAGTGTGAGAGAATTTAGTTCATTTTATAATATTTTTTCTTACATTCAACAAAAAATGATTTAAGCTTTAATATTTTATTTACATAAACACATATTTTGTATAACTAAGATTTCCGTTTTTTGTCAATCATTAACAAAAATATATAAGCATTAAAATTGATAACTCTAGAAACAAGTAATTTAATTTATGAATTAAAATTAGGTTCACTGAGAAATCAGTTAAAGTATGAGAGATTACAAGGATTAAATGCGTACAAAAGTCATTACAAGATCGTTTAAAATACTAAATTCATTCAAATGTTTAAAAAAATAACATTCAATTTATTACTTATTTTATCCATTCTAATTTTAAGAAAATTTTTTAACTTTTTAAAATTTCATATTTTTAAATATTTAAATTATATAGATTCCTTTTAACCTTGTCACTAAGTCATATATTTATATAATCTCATATTGTCCAGTTTCCAATTAAATTATAAACAATATAAATATATATATATAAGTAAATAAATAAATAAATATGTATATAATATGTATTATGCAAAGAAACTAAAAAATGTTATTAATTTAAAAACTTGATAAAAAAAATGTCATGAAAATTAGTATTATATATATTGTTTATAAATCACAATAATTAGAGTCTTCAACTATGAAAATCTAAATGCGAATAAATATAGAAAAGTAAAACGTAATTCGAAAACTGTTGCTTTCTCGAAATACTTTCGATTTCAGCTCACATTAGTTAAATCAACCATGACCGATCAGTAAGTAAGTTCCCAATCTATCAATTCGGGGGGGTTGAATTTAAAGCACTGCAGTGAAGCCAGTTGCCCCTACCAAGGGACTCGGGATAGCCAGAAAAAGCATAGAAATTTTTGCCCGAGTGAACTCGGGATAGCCGGTTAAAGGGTTAATAAAGTCTGCATATCAAATGATCTAGATATTGTTTTTTCTGCAACATCATTCCAAGCATAGATTAACAAGTGTATTACACCTGGAATATCAATTTCATAAGGCAATTTCAAGCCATGATCAATCTTTGCAAAAGTGTCTTAATTTATTTGCACAAGAAATAATTGATTATACCCTGTGATACATGGGTTGACTTAATTTAGACAACAGAAATCTCTCCCTAAAGTAGACCCCACACACAAATTGCTGAAAAAAATATGGGATATCAACATTAACAATGCAGTTAATTTTCTACAAATCAAAAAATTTATGATTCTCGAACAAAAATGTCAATCCCAGGTTTCTGCACAATAAAATAAAAAATTAGCCAATGAATATAGAAGAATAGATGCATAAAAATGTATTTGCAAAAAAAATTTTTTTTGTTTAAATTTTAGGTTATAAATATGAATTGTCTATAGGACCTAATTAGGGACTAGCCATTAGTTCAAAAAATCATGAATGTTTGTAAATTAGCATTCATAAAAATTAGCATATATACTATATGTAAAATAAAAATTAATGTACATATTTATTGAAGAAATTAACAATTCAAATTAATATTAACACTCTGAGAGCATAAACATTGTGTGACGTACATTAAAATTTAAATATTCAAGACATTACTTTCATATCAATCAGTATAAAGTTCAAGAATTAAAAAAATGATTAAAAGTAATAAGTGAATATGTAAAATTTTTTGTAAAGTCAAAGCTCAATTTATACCTATGTAGAGCACCTTTCAAGGCATGAGGAGAAACATCAAAATAGAAGCAAGTACAATCACCAGCAGTATATGCATTGCTGCTGCCACTATGGACTTGTAAAAACTAAAAATATTTTATTATTATTTCAATACTCAAAAAAATTAATTCAAGAAGGAAATTTCAGAGGAATACAAATATAATTGCAATGGTACAAAGTAAAACACTGTTCTTTTGAATTGGTAATTTTTGATAATTATTTAACATAACTCAAATATACAGGGCATCCAAATAAAATGTATCTAATTTGGGGAGGTGGCCATACTTAACAGTTTAAAAGCAAAAGAAAACTGTAAATTTAGTTACCAATATTCACAATTTTAATAAAAAAAAATCAGTACATTACTATATGAACTCCCTTAGTAGCCCTGAGAAAATACAGCCAGCAGTCTAGTTCCTGCAATGTCTGGTGTAGCATTTCTGTAGTCACAGTAGCTGTTGATCATATTAAGTATATTTCTCAAATTTTATATTACTTTTCATATTTAGTTTAAAAAATGTTCTTATATGGTCAACCTCCACTTATTCAGCATTCTCCAAAAGCAGAAATAATTTCAAAAGTTACACTGAAATTATTAATAAACTGCAAGGTAAAAAGAAACTTGAATTTATGTTTTGTCCACACAAAGGAATAACAAAGAAAAAAGTTTAAAATTCATTATACAACTTTTTCAGCAAAATTTTCGTTTTATCAGTCTTTTATAAAGATTTTAGCACTCAAGTGACTGCTTTTCAGAAATAATTATCTTATATGCTTTGGCAACAGCTAATTAACTTATCACTGAAAGTGGGTGGTGCTTAACAAGTATATTTAAGCTAGTGACTGCAGGTATATGTTGTTAAACATTGATGATGAGAATTTCGGTCCTTGTTACTTGACTTGTGCAAGATGGCTTGGTAAATATTAAATTTTTATACATGTATATAATCATCCTCTGTCTGATAGTGGAGATGTTATGCATTAGTTAGTATTCATTGAAGTTTAATAAGTCTCCAGTACAGTAAAAGTTTCTAGGTTTTTTTCATCCCTCATTTTAAAACATTAAATCTCTGAAGCAAACTTTTTAGATGTCTACAATATTTAGAATTGCAGAATTGCAGCACACTATGTGCTTTTCTGCTAATGTTGTAAAATGAAAATGAGAAATGACCAATCGTAGTAACACTCTCTGTTATTGAGGCATGAAGATCTTTAACATCACGGATCTGCCTTGAGTAGAATTCTTTCACATAGCTCCAAAAGAAGAAATCGAGGAATCACATCAAGAGATCTTGGTTGCCAGACAATCGAATCACT